>CM076581.1:1003264242-1003391249 GCA_034641835.2 Pinus albicaulis
GAGAGCCTTTGAGACCAATCCTTCCGGTTGTCCTTCACTATTTTATTTAGAATGGCTTCTAATACTTTATTTGTGCTTTCCACCTGCCCATTGGCCTGGGGGTGGTATGGTGTAGTCATTCTATGATGAATATGATATTTCTGAAGGGTAGACTTAAAACCATGAGAATTGAATGGAGGTCCTCCATCTGTAACTAGCTCTCTAGGAATTCCAAACCTAGTGAAGATTTCTTCAAATAAGAAAGCTAGGATAGCCTCTTCATTGGCTCTAATAAGTGCTTTGGCCTCCACCCATTTAGTCATATAGTCTGTACAGACTAATATATAAGTTCTTTGATTGGATGGAGGATTAATGGGTCCTATGAAATCCAAGGCCCATCTTTCAAATGGTTCAAAAACTACCTGGGGGTTTAATGGCATTTGATCTCTATGATTGGGTTGACCCATTCTCTGGCAGTTGTCACAAGCCCTCACATATTTCTTTGCATCCTTAAATAATGAGGGCCAATAGTAACCCATCCTCAGAATTTTGTGTGTTGTTCTCTTATCAGCAAAATTCCCTCCACAAGGGCCATCATGGCAAGCTTTCAGTATGTCATACACTTCATCTTCCCTAATGCATCTTCGGATTTCCTGATCAAGCCCTGTGTAGAAAATACACCCACTTATCCAGCTATACCTGGCACTTTGTTGAACAATTCGTCTCTTTTCTCTGTATGACAGGTGTGATGGTAATTTTCCTGCAACGAAATAATTAGCAATATCCGCATACCATGGAGAGTGAACAGAAACTGGAAACAAATACTCATCAGGAAAAGAATCATCTACTGGAATATCATTGTCAGTTTTTAACCGTGAAAGGAAATCAACCACCACATTTTCTTTCCAGACCGATCTACAATTGTGATATCAAATTCCTGCAGTAATAATAGCCATCTGGTAACTCTAGCATTTGTAACAGATTTGTTCATTAGGTACTTGATAGCTGAGTGGTCAGTGTGCACAAAAGTAGAATAACCAGTGATATAGTGTCGAAATTTATTAATGGCATAAATTACTGCCAAAAACTCCTTTTCGGTAACTGTATAATTAAGCTCAGCAGGGGTCATATTCTTACTGATAAAGTAGATAGCATAAGGAAGATGATTTTCCTCTTGTCCCAAGATAGCTCCAATTGCAGTATCTGAAGCATCAGAAGATATATGAAAAGGGAGGGCCCAATCAGGTCCCCTTAAAATAGGAGCAGTGGACAACTGATGCTTGAGTTCTTCAAAAGCTTTCTGACAAGAATTAGTCCACTTAAATTCAGCATTTTTCATAAGCAACACAAATAATGGAGAAGCTATCTTAGAAAAATCTTTAATAAATCTTCTGTAGTATCCAACATGTCCTAGAAAAATTCTCACATCAGTTTGTGTTTTAGGAACAGAAAGATTCCGAATGACCAATATTTTAGATGGATCTACCTGAATACCTTGAGATGAAATAAAATGTCCAAGCACTACTCCTTCACTCATCATCATATGACATTTTTTAGTACTTAGGGAGAGGTGAGCTTGTATACATCGTTTAAGTACTTTCTCAAGATTTTGTAATGCATCTTCAAAAGACACACCATAAGGAGTAAAATCATCCATAAATATTTCCATAGAGTCATTCAACATATCAGAAAAAATTCCTATAATAGCCCGCTGAAAAGTTGCTGGTGCATTACATAGCCCAAATGGAAGAACTCTATAAGCAAAAGTTCCCCAAGGGCTAGTGAAAGTGGTCTTGTCTTGGTCTTGGGGTGCAATTCTAATCTGATTATACCCACTGAATCCATCTAGAAAATAAAAGAATTTCTTCCCGGCCAGACTATCCAACACCTGATCAATGAAGGGTAAAGGAAAGTGATCCTTTTGAGTAGCTTTGTTCAAGGCTCTGTAGTCAACACATACTCTCCATTTCCCGTTTTTCTTAGGGACAATTACCAATGGGGAAACCCATTCACTGTCAGATATAGTGTATATAAATCCTGCATTAAGAAATTTCTGAAGTTCTTCTTTAACAATTTCTCATAAATTAGGGTTCATTCGTCTTTGGGGTTGACAGACTGGTCGGCATCCCTATTTAATGTAAATTCGGTGAGTACATAATTCAGAAGAGATCCCTTTCATATCTGTGTAATCCCATGCAAATGCTTCCTTATATTCATGCAATAACTTCATTAACTGCTGTGTTTCAGCAACTGTTAGATTAGGATTTATGTTTAATGTCTTGCCAGGTTCAATTTCAACTGTTATGCTTTTAGATGAGATGGTGGTTAATGTCTAAGATGAGTCTTCAGATTCAATCTTTTCTTGGGTATCTGTTTCAAAAATTGAAGTCAATTGATTGTGTGTTTCAGCAATTACAGAAGAAGGTTCACAAATAAAATTATTAATTATTTCATCCTCTGTATTGTCTTTAAGAGTTAAAGCTTGCCCAATAGTTAGAATATGCTAAACAACATTATCATCATAATCCATCCACATAGAATCTTCATTATTAATTATGGGTGTAGCATGAGGATAAAGAGTAAGCTGTTTGGTTTCATAACCATTAGAAATTGTCATTGAACCAGATCTGCAACTGATAAAGGCATCAGCTGTGGCCAGCCATGGCCTCCCCAGAATTAAAGGATGTCCCCCCAGCTTTGTTTTAGTCCGCAATACAACAAAATCAGCTGGGTAATTCCAGGATTCAACTGAGATAAGTAGATCTTCAACAACTCCTTCAGGTTTAATTGTAGAACGGTCAGCCAACTCTAGAATGGTAGGTGTATCTCTGATTGTGTTATTCAGCTGTAACATTTGTGAAGTTTCAAGAGTCATTATGTTTATTGCAGCACCTAAATCTACCAGAACTTGAGGAATCATTGTTTTACCAATTTGAACTGTCACGGTAGGATGGCCGGGATCACCATATTTCACAGGAGGGGTTTTTCCTGACATTAATGCAGATAAGTCACCCATCACATGTACGGTAAGAGGATCTTTAGTTTTCCTACCAGGTTTCTTAACACAAATATCCCTTATTGTTCTGGCATAAATTGGTACATCTCTTAATGCTTGTAAAAGTGGAATTTTAACATACAAATTTTGCAATTCCCCTAAAAGATTAAAAGCAGGTGTTTCAGGCGTTCTGGTTAAAGCCAAACGCTCGGGGAATGGTGGTTCTGTTATTTCAACGCTCTTGTTAGAAGGTGGTTGTGCTTTCTTATGTTTCTCAGTTTCATCTTTATCCGAATCAGAAGAAGTTATGTCATCAATAATAGGCTCTACTATTTTCCCAGATCTTAAATGAATATCATTACATTGCATAGTAGGAAATATAGACTGATTCTGAATATCAATGACTTGCATAACTTTATTATTGGGGTTAGGATTTGGTTGCACAGGTAGCTGGGGTCTCATTTGGTTATTTGGCGGAGCATTTGATGGCAGAGGAAGTGGTTGTTGGAATTGAGGCAATTGATTTGGATACGAGAGTTGTTGGCTTCTCCAATTTGAATTCCAAGGGTTAAAAGAAGATGGCTGCTGTGGAGGCCAAGGAGTCCACATTGAAGGATCAACAAAGGGAGGGTTTGATTGTTGCATGGGTGGGAAATTCATTTGATTAAAGGGTGGGTATTGCATTTGATTAAAGGGAGGGTAATTTGTTTGACCGAAAGCAGAATAATTATTCCAACAATTAAATGGCATACTAGAGTTCATACCTTGTCCTTTTGGTTGCCATTGTCTTCTTTGAGTTAGTAGGTAAACTGCTTCAGCTTCTTCTTCCGTTGGCTGTAATGCTGCCTTTATTCCTGGTAGAGATGGAAATTGTTTTTTTTCATGATATTTCTCACAAAGGGTACAGATTGGTATTTTTTCCATTGGGCACTCCCTTAGTGGATGTTTGTCTCTGCACTTCGGGCAAAAGACAGCCAGAGTTGCTTCTGCTTCAGCCTGCTTCTTCTTAACCTGCAAAGTGTCAATTTGTGAAGCAAAAGAACTTAACATCTCATTTTTAAATTCTTCAAGTAAATTACCTATTTCAGCTCTTGTTGCTCCCCCACTGGCTGATTTCTGCACTCTTGAATAGGTGGGATCTCTATTACTTACTCTGTTCCTTGCAGCTCCCCTTGAACACCTCTTAGAAAGTTCAACAATCTCATCATATGATTCCTTAGATATATCTCCCTTGCCAAGCATATTTAACATGTCTAAACAATCATCCCTTAAACCTCTAAGTAATATTGTTTTGCGAATTTCCTTACTTATATTTGGATGATCAGATCTCTGTATGTTGTACTGCAGCCTTTCTACATAGTCCTCCAAATTCTCGTCCGGCTTTTGTGCCATATTGAATAGTTCATCCTTCTTTTCTCTCGTCCGGCAGTAGTCTTGATATTTAAGCAGAAATTTCTGTTTCATCTGCTCCCAAGTTGTGATTACCTGACTCCCAAGGCTCATAGACCATCTTAAAGCATTTCCTTTTAAGGTTTCTGGAAACAATTTCAACTTTTGAGCATTAGTAACATAATCATAACTTTTGCATAATATATCAAATTCAAAAAGAAATTCATCCGGATATTCAGAGGATAAACCATGAAAGTTAGGTAAAGCTGACAATGGAATGTTTTTCATAGGAGTTGTTCATGCAGGGAGATCACTGATAGGAAATCCCAAGGTAGAGAGAGAATTTTCATCCTTTCCTTCTCCTTCAGGATCTACACGTCCTCCACCAAAGAAATCTTCATTGTTTCCTTCCATTGTCTGTTCTCCTACTGCACTTGCTCGATCGTCAAGATCTTCTACTGGCTCTTTAATGTTCTCCACTAGTCGTCCAACACTCTCTATTATTTCCTCAATGTGCTCTGCTGAATTGCTAGCACTTTCTTCTGACTCTCCAGCACTGACTACGAGTTCTTTAATCACTAGCTCCTCTATATTTTCAGGACCCACAGCTTCCTCTATTTTGTAATCTGATTGAGGGGAGTGCTGAAGTTTTGGTCTTCGAGAACTTAATCTCTGTGATGATTCAGCCTTTGATACAATCTCGTCAATGAAAGTCTTTCTTCCTCCCCTTCCTTTTCCTTTGCCACCCATGGGGTTAGTTTTCTTCTGGTTTCCGTGTCCTCTCATAAAATCTGCACATCTAAAAAGAAAATATTAATGCTTTTGAAATCTATAATTTCCTTCCCCGGCAACGGCGCCAAAATGTTGGTCGCTTTAATTGTTTTCACAATTCAAGCTACACATAAATTGTCAACCTGAGGAAGTATGTTTATTCCAAAGACAATCACGCACTGGATATGCTCAATTTCAAAAGAAAAAACAATGTTGTAGTAAAAAGCCACACAATTATCAATCATACAAATCTAATTATTCACACTCTGTTTAATCAAAGCTGAAGTCATTTATGTTATAGCAGAAGTAATTCCTATGTTGCAGTTTAGAATCCAAATAAAGGGAAATCAATCTGCAGGAAAGGAAACCAATCAACCATAACAGGAACATGACCCTATTCCTTTAAATAGGAACTTCAGCACCTGCTGCCTGACACTAATCACTCTGTAGCAAGGATAACTCAAGAGAGCAGGACCCTATTCCCATGAACAGGAACCTTCAGCACCTGTCTCCTGTTTCTAATCACACTGCAGGAAAAGAAAGGTAATCAATGGAAACAAGACCCTTTTCCTTTGTACAGGAACCTTCAACACCCGCTTCCTAGCATCATACACTCAAACAAATAACAGAAATAGATCTCTCAACTTCTTAAGAATGAATGTACTAAACTCATGCATTGTTAAGGAAACAGATTACTCAATAAACTATAGAACTGTGTAACTGGTGTCTCAGCAACAGAATTAAAGTAAAGTGCAAATAGCATAAAGAAATTAAACAAAATACAGGGACAGTCGGGTGAATCTTGTGAGGAAGGCGGGCCCTTTCCCTCTCACAAGATTCCCCAGGGAAAGAATTAAATTGGAGCGCTCAAAAGGAAATTTTATTCATCTGTCAAAAGAAATGATACATTACAAATGGAGTCTATCTCCAGTCTCTCAAACACAATGTTCTCCTGTAGCTTTCAAACTCGAACTCCCTTCTAATGATGATGTCTCCTCTTTTTAAAGAGGAGACATCTCTTACAATTACATGAGAGAAAATCTACATTTATCCCGAATCTATTCTTCTTTCTTAAAACAGGCTATTCTGTTCTTCCATAAAAATATATTGTTACAACAGATACCAAAAGAGTACTATCTTCAGAATAATCCGTGTAACCACGTCTTCATGTTGTTGCCATTGTTCCACAAAATGCTCTTCCAGAATTTCAAATTACGAATAGTGGCGGAATTTGCGTGCCTGCTGGCTGTTTCAGCAACGGAGTCGACTGTTTCAGCAACGGCCGATTGTTCCAGCACAGCATATAACTTATCTGCGATATTTTAGACTTATGTTAGCAACAATCTACTTCGATTAATGATAAAATATAAGAGTAATATGGAATTACATGTAAATAGATAAAACATATAATAAAGAAGAGGATTTTATATACCTTGGGATAAAGTAAATGAAAATGATGATGGAATCCTATTTAAACATGGTTATAAAAGGTAAGGTGGTGTCAAAATATATAGTAAAAATGATACATAGTGAGGTCCTAACACCTGACTTCCCTTTCCTTGGAAAGTGCCTCTTCCTTTGGCAGACTACTTTCTCAGGAGTTTCTCTTCAGATTTCAAGGCCATTTGATAAGCCTCTTCTATTGTCATAGGAGACATAATATCTATCCCATCTTGGCTCTCCAACTTGAGACCATTCACATACCTAGAAACCTTCTCTGTTGTGTCCTGGATTTGTCCAGCTCTTATACTTACTTTATAAAACTCTTATGTGTATTCTTTCACTGTCAGAAATCTCTATCTAAGGTTCTGCAATTTTCTAAACAATGTAAGCTATAATCACTAGGCAAGAACTTACCTCTGAGCTTTGCCATCATTTTGGTCCAAATTTTGATTGGTTGTTTACCAAATTTTATTCTCTCTGCTTGCAATCCATCCCACCAAAGTGCTGCATGCCCCTTTAACTTTGTCACTGCAAACTTGGCTCTTTTGTCTTCACCCATCTCTTCATAATCAAAAAACTTGTTCATCTCATTGATCCAGTCTAGTAATTCTTCTGGATTCAATCCTCCTGCACATCTTGACACTTCAAGTCTAGGCTTGGATGTGGACACCAGAACAGACTTAAGAAGTCTCAGCTCAGGAGGAATCTCAACATTTTCTCCTGCTTCTTCTTCAGTTTCAGGTTCACTAACATCTTCAAGATCTCTTGGGTTTCCCAATTCCATTGCATCCAACCTGGCTTGGACCCTCTGCAAGGTCTCCAATACTTCTGCATTGGAAAATGCCCTGCCTCTTCTCCTGCCAACACCTATGGCAACTCGGAAAACCATGCTTTCTCTGGAATTCACTGCAAAAATGTCCTAAAAACTGCTCCAATACCACAAATGATAGCTAATTTTTTGTGCTAGTGCTAAGGAGAGCTGGTCTCTCTTGTCTTTTTAATTTCATTCACTAGGGAGTCGTTTCAAATCTCTTATCTCAATTTCATAAATCCAACTCTTCGCCTTTGATAAATAAAATTCATGATAGGGTTAAAATCCCTCAATAATGTGTTAATCCCCACCACATTGTTTCAAAACCCTTTTTGAACTACAGAACCGCCCTTACAACAACCTTACAAGGCCCTTTTATGTTTATTCATTAAAACCCTTCGGCAGCATAATATTTGACTTCTAAATAAAAGTTCGACTATCCTGACTATAGTATTATAACACTATAACAATTGGTTTGGAACCTTTGAGAAATTATTCAAGTGCTTATAATATCAACTTTAATACACTAACCCCATTAAATTCCATCAAAAACACTTTATTTCTTTCGGGCCCACACATCTGATACCTTAATAATATTTAACAGTGTTAAAACCATCGAGCATACCTTGTGTTATCCTCCGTGCAAGACACTGCGTGATTACCTTTGATCTTCCCCCCTCAGGATCAGACGATTCATGCTGATATCACATTTTTTTGCTCACAAGACTTTAACACACAAAATTTACGTGATATGGGTGGTATTGAGTAGTCAACGTGGAAAGATTTGATAGAATCACGTTTTTTTTTTGAGTTTTTGCTCCCGGTCCCAATTGTCGCGTGATACCACCGGTATCCTCCTCCAAAACCGCTCTTCTCCAAGACTGGTATTTGAATAGTGTTAACTCAGGTTCACACTGTAGGTTAGTCCATTTATTCGACTTAAATTCTTCGCGTTAACTCCGTGGTTAAGTCTCCACAATATCGCACCACTAATACCAAAACAACGTTATTTACTCCAACAAACAGGGATTAATGCTTTTGACATAGTTTCACTATTCTTTGGATAAACAGAGTATGGCGATAGTTTTTCTCCTTTAACAGAGTCCTATTCAACCTTCCCCAAACTTCTTATGTAAAACACACACATTAAATTCATTCACCGATAATATGATTTCAAAGGCAGACAAAGATAAACACAGAATGGGATCTCGTTCAGGGTTTACAAAGAAGCTTAGATTCAACAGCATACAGGGAATATGCGCCTTTACATAGAGACTGAGTACATTAATTTCAACATACAAATAGCTAATGAGCCTAAGATTTATTCAACAAAGAAAAATACTTCTCAATTCAGTCTTTTACTGCCAAATCTCCCCTTTCCAATGTATCAGGGGTTACAATTTATAATTCATTACATGACTGTTTGGTTCCTCCTTGAGGACCATTTTATTCTTAACCACAAAAATACTAATTGCATACTATTACTAGAATTCAATCAACATAAACCAATTAGACTGACACGAATGAACCTATTCAAATTCTACAGTTATTAAACTAAGCCTAACTGTTCTAAGTGCTACTGACAGCTAAGGTATTGACACCTTGCTATTACATTTCTGCATAATTTCAAAATCTTCTAGCCACAAAATGTGGACAATTCTCTCACATTGCTGGCTAGGTCCAATGCTCCTACATCAAAATATCTTGTCACTTGTCATCACACAAATTTATGAACTCGTGATTTCCCATGGTCTATTTGTGGAAAGATTTGCAAGCATGCCATAAAGATGGATTGGTTGTCTTCCTGTTCAATGACTTCAAACTAATTACTAAATCATCAATGCACAACTAATTCATTCAATGACCCTCCTTAGATAAATATAGAGGAAATTTCAGATCTTGGTGAATATGCAAACACATTTGCCATGGATAGTCACAATGTTGATGCAAATGTTGAAGGAATTGAGTTGGCCAAAGAGGATTTATTTGGCTACATAAACCTAGTTCAAAAATTCCTCCCGCTACTTTACCAAGACTGAACAATTGATTTCTTTGGTGAAAAAAATGTTGGATGAAACCAAAAATATTCATACTATGGATTTTGAATTCACATGTGGGTTGGGTGCTTTTGAGTCATCTTTGAAGAGGAAGAAGAGTTTTCTGAGCCCCAAGAAGAGAAGAAAAACAAGAAAAAAAAATCGAAGATTGGAAATTGACTTGAATATCATGATAGACAAAGATGAACCATTTGAGTTTGAAAAACTCAACAAGAGAGGTCGCCCTTGCTCCAATAATGCATTGTTTTCTAGGTTTGTTGTGATGCATTTTTTTAAAATTTGATTTTAATATTTATTAGTGTATTACATGTATATCATGTATTATTTTTTTATTGAATATGTTAATGTATGTTTGTTAGGTGGTGAGGATATTTTTTATTTATTTATCTAATTTATATGAATTTTCATTTAAGTTCAGTAAATAACTCCATGCATTTACGCCTAGTCTTTCAATACATCAATTATTTTGTATGTTATGGAAGATATATTTCATATGGTTTTCCATACTTTCATTAAACTTGCATACATTGGTGTCTAAACATTAATCTGATATAGAAATTGGAATAAAAACAACAAAAATGTAATGAAATTTCCAGAGGAAATGAAAGAAAATTGTAACTAAGCTTGTAAAACACAATTTTACCAGTATTTTATAACTGCTCAATGTTAATTGTGATATATTATTAGAGAATAATATATATTACAACATCAAATATTATGTGTTTTCTCACAATTATTTTCCACACCAGTGGCAATGAGTGTTAGCAATGGTGAGCTAGTGTGTCAGCAATAATGAGCCAGTGTGTTAGCAATGGCGAGGGAGTGAATATCAGTAAGAACACAAGGGTCTATTTGAGTATGAGAATGAAGGGTGATTCTCATAAATATTGCCGATACAATAATTTTTGTGTCCTGCTTCACCAGGATGAATATTCTCTCATGTTTTGATAATTTCATTCTAGCTTTCAAACTCTTTTTTTTCAGGGTATGGGACTTTTTATATATCCTTGTTGGTAGTCAGATCATTGGATAGAGAAATATAAGGCCAATCTAGTTCTTCCCACACTGTTCCATGGAAAAAATATATTGATCAACCCTTTTTAAGGATATATTTAATTTTAGGTAGTTAAATGGATCTTTATTTTGGGTGTCTTTTCCTAAGGCATCCCATCTTGCTTTACATCCTTCTTGTGTGGCAATCTTAATATTTCTGTAATATGAAATTGTCTGTTGCCTCTTCCATTTGATATACTCTACTACCTTTGCAAAACTGGCCAATCATTGTTGTTCTTGTATCACGTGCACATGTATTTCATATTTTCGCTAATCTAAAGAATGCTCTCGGAATTATGTTTAAAATTTTTAAGAGCTTAAACCCAACTAGCCTGATTTCTCAAAAACGATACAAAGGATCTAAATTGGGCATCCCCTACCTCATGGTTGGGATTCCATAATTTTTCAAGATATAAAATAAAATTATATTGGTACAATTCATGGGCAAAGTCTTTTTCTAGATTCATGCAAGCCCTGTATGCTTCTTTGAAACCATGTTTTTTTCAACCTGGAAACGCTTATTGTTGATGATAGTATTCTTTTTAAACATCAGCAATATTTTATCAAGTGCACATTTTAATGGGTTGAAGGATCCCTGCAACTAAGAACACCATCCATTATTTGTCTCAACTATCTCTTATCATTCCCCATCCTGGTCACCTTCCTTTGCGGCTCAGCCACTGTGTTTTTATGTTTTCCTTAAACTTTTTTTTTATATATTTTCCCCATTTCTTACAAAGGTCATGGATTAAGTTTTAGTGTAAATGGAAAGGTATTTGTTTTCATGGAAAGGTATTAGTTTTCCATTATAATATGGCATAAAAAATATTAATTTATCTTTTGGTTCCTCATGCTCTATTTTCACAATAGTGTCCTTGGTCAGTTTGATCTTAGGCCCCTTGATCCTTTTTTAGTTTCATATTTGGTTCATCTTCCTCTGCTTGCACAATAGTGTCTTTGGTTAGTTTGATCTCTAGTACCTGATCCTTTGTTAGTTTCATATCTATTTCATGTTCCTCTATTTGTATAGTCGTTTCTTTTGTTAGTTTCATATGTGATTCCTCTAACACTGTAAACTTTGAAACGAGAACTCTAAGCTCAAAACAGGATCTCTAGCCAAAAAACTCCAAAAAAACATGAAAAACAACCTAAAAGAAATTGTTGATGCTGGAATACTATAATGTTGGAAAACCTTAAAATTTTGACAATTTTTCAACCATGACATTATGGAAAAGAATTTTACTAGTTTTTTTTTGTAAAGAACACCTAAATGAAAGATTGAGTATTCCAGGAATAGTTTCTTTTTTAAATGATAAAAATATGATGACTTTAAAATGTTAGCCTCACACATTACATCACAAATTTAAAAGGCAACCATCAAATTGACACATGATATAGGAAAACTAGACCCATTGAAATGAAAACTTAAATATCAACAATGAAATTGACACATTGTGTAGGCAGACTCAATTTTTTACAACGAAAACTTTAAAATCGATAATCAAAATTGCACATAATGACATGAGGTTGCTAGCCGAGGATCAACACAGGCCCAATGGGAAAAAATTAAATAAAAAATAATAATAAATAAGTATAAATATAAAAGAAAACAAAAATTAAAACATTGAAACAAGAAAAACACACACACACAAAAAGTTTAAAAATTAATAATAAGTAAATAAAGTTCACGGGGTCTTGAATAGATGCTGATTGGGTGGGTTGTTTACGCACTCATTGATGTGAAGTGACTGCTTTAATTCCCCACTCCGATCGAGGTGATGTATTTGGACACGATGATGAAGATGTAGTCTTACTCAATGTACAAAAAAATAATAATAATTAAATAAAAATATATATTAAAACAAAAAGAAATTAAAAAACATGAAAACAAAAATATTGAGAAAAATAAAAACAAAAACAAAGACACAAATATATATATATTTTAAAACATGTCAAAAACAAAAAAACAAATATAACATGGCAAAAAAAATACAAATATAAAAATATCTGTGAAATTGACAAAAAAAACAAATGCAACATAAAAAATTACCCAAAAACAAAATTAAATTAATATATATATATATATAATTACAAAACATGCATAATTAAAAAAAGAAGAAGAAGATTAACAAATTGTTTTAAAAAATCACAGTTTAAAATTAAATTAAAAATAGTAAAAAAAATAATTAAAAACAAACCTAAAAAAATTAAAAAAAAATTAAAAACCATAACTAAAAATAAAGGAAATAAAAATAATTTAAAATAAAACTAATATTTTGTTATGCTGCATAACCCGGCAACTGAGTGGCCACAGGGGGCAAGGCCGATTCTGAAGGCCACAGGGCCGCAGCCCCTACGGTCGCCCAGTCCGATGGTCAAGTGGCCACGTCAAGCCAGTCGAGGCCAAAGGCAAGGCCAACCAGCCGTGGCTGCTCAACCACTGGGCGGCTCAGCGGCCACGCCACAGCTCCCACGACCACCCAACCCAACAACAAAGTGGCCATAGCGGGTAAGGATGATTCTCAAAATCGACCTTGCCTCTTGTGGCCACTCAGAAGCCGGGCTACGGAGCATAATTATTATTATTATTTTTAATTATTTTTATTTCTTAACTTTTTTAATTATGGTTTTAATTTTTTTTTATTTAGTTTTGTTTTTAATTTTTTTTTACTATTGTTAATTTAATTTTAAAGTGTGATTTGTTTTTTTTATAATTTTTAATTTTAATTTTTATATGTTTTTTTTTAATTTTTATTATAATTTGTTTATCTTTTTAGTTTAAATTTAGGGTTTTTTTTTATTATTTAATTATGGTTTTTTATTTTTAATTATGTAAAATTTTTCTTTTTTTTTGGGTTAACTTTCTATTTTTTTTTATTATGTGTGTTTCAAAATATGTTTTTTTTTTTTTTTAAGTTTTTTTTGTTTCCTTTTTCTTTTTCAAACTAAATTTTGTTTTTTAACATTTTTAATGTTTTTTTTGTCTTTTTATATACAACTTTATATTTGATTTTTTTACATATTTTTAATGTTTTTTTTTTTACAAAAAAAAATTAAAATTTTATTATAAAAAAAAAACATTACAAAGAAAAGCAAATAACATATGCTTTAAAAAACTTTAAAAAACTAATGTCTTAGGACGAAAAGCACTAAGAGAAATAAGACAACTTGAAAATTTGTTAAATAATCAACATTTAAAAAAAAATGTGTATACTTAGGACATAAGAACATTTAAAGTGTCAAAAATGTCTTTAAAAAAGTAAATGTTGATGTTTTTCAAAATTTGCATGAAAATCACCAACATTTAAAGAAATATATTAACACTTAATACAATAGAGAATTTAAAGTGTGAAAAATAAGCCCTCTAAAAAAAGGGGTCGATGCTGCATCTACATTTTTTAAAATTAACATGAAAATCACTAACATTAAAAAAAAAATTGATACATGAGTAAATTTAAAGTTTCAAAACCATGCTCCCAAAAAACAAAGTGTATTATGGATGAGAACTTTTAAAAATTAGATTACTTTTTTTTCTACCTCAAAAAAGCAGGTACCCGTTTCCGTTCCTGTTTCAAAGTTTACATTGTTCTCTGTTTTCATTGTTGTGCTTAATTTCATCTCTGGTTTTTGGTCCTTTGTTTGCACAACAATGTCATCAGTTCAATTTTTCCAAGGGCTATATTTTTATGGACCCCTAGAGAAGGTATATATATGACACCAATCGGTAGGGACTCTACAACTTGGTCCAAGCAATTTAATCTATCAGAAGTTTCTTTTTGCCTGAGCTCATTTTTTAGGGTTTTGAATTTTATTTGTAGTTTTATGTTTTTCATATTGAGAATCATATTCTTCCTTAACAATGAAATATACAAAGGAATATTTGTAGTAGTACTTACTGTTTCAACATGATTCTTTGTCAATTCTAGTGGTACAGTTGGGTGGTCCTCCTCATCATCCCCATAAAATTCTGGTGGTGTAGTTGGTTAGTCCTCCTCATTTTCCCCATACAATTCTGGTGGTGCATTTGTTTGGCCCTCCTCATTATCCAAATAAAAAATTAAAATTGAGGCAATTCCATATGTTCCATACTATTCAACTACTCCTTGTATGTACTCATAGTCAGAATCAGGAGAGGGAGCCTTATCAACCTATTCTTCTGTGTCAGCAAGGTGGCCCAATCCTTGTTTCATGAAACATTGTTGCATACATCCTTACTCCGTGACACATTCTTCCAACAATACATCTTGTGGATGCTCTTGCACCTGCTCTTGATTTTATTTTGTTTCTTCTATAACAATGGGGAGGGTTTTAGGAACTGGAGCAAGATGACTATTGGCTCAAGAAGGTGAATGTTAAAGGTAACCTTAATACTTCACATTAATTATCAACCTAGGGAAAGTCTATTTATTTCAAGAGTGAAAGAATATGTGAGTGAATTCAGAGGTCAACTACTCTAGATCGTTGTAAGAAATACTGTCTAATTCTAGAATTTCAATCAATCAATTCAAAAGTACACTATCAAATACTTCACACCAATCAAATGATGAAACTCTAGTCCAACCTTATGTAGAAATTAAACACTTAATGCTGAAATTAAAGATATTTTGTAATTGAATAACAAAATTAATGAATTGAACAAGAGTAGAAATGGGATACTTAATAAATTGAACAGAAATCATCTATTAACATTTTGCAATGGAATTATCTATAATTCAACTAATAACAGCCTTTAAAACTGAACAAAAAACCATACATTCACATTTGCAATGGAAAAAAACAAGAAATAATCAATGTGCATAATTGAACAACAACTACTTAACGACATTGAAATCGATCTAATGAATGTAAAAACGTCACTCTGTAGTAAAGAATATTAATGAGGAATTACACCTATTTGAAAATGAAATTGTAACACACCACACTTGCGATTACTAAATTGAATGATAATTCTACAAAGCATAAGGAATAACTAAATTGTGAGAATCATTAAATAAACATATAACAAAAAATAGCAGGAGAATTCCCAGGGACCGGGCCCGTAGCCTCCAAAAGTATTCTGCCAAGGAATAATCAGAATCCACTTATAATAAAAACGTCAACGCTTTCATTAATCAATAGAGCAGGTACATCATCATGAGTTCACAGAATCAGTCTAAATAAAACGTTTATTACAAAAATTACAATAGTCTCGGAAAAATATCTTTGTAATATTTCACCTCCAACCTTTTATAACTTAAAGGAGAAATAAAATAGAGGATAACGAATGCTCAAGGTTAGGATATCCTAAGGCTTCGTAGTCATCAGTCGAATACTTAAAAGATAGTCATGTCTTTTCATCTCTTGCTAATTTTTAGGAATTAGATGCGATTGCATTTTCTTTTCTTGAATACCGTTGTTTGCTCGTTTGGTTAGCAGTTATTTTGGTTAGATTCCCTATCAATATAGACAAAAAAAGTTATTTTTTATACTATTAAATACATTATTTATTGATAATTCATTTTACCATACTTTTACATTATTCTCCTTTGAATTATTTCTAAAATGAAGGAAAACATATAAAAGTTAATAATAAATCATGCTAAATATAGGGATAAAGTGTACCTTTTCCTTGGCCGAGCATACTCCCCTTCTTACCTTTTTTCATTTACTTGTGCAAAAATATGATTGAGGTGTAGTTGAGTGAAGAAATATGCAGGATATACTTCTTCTTTGTAAAGTCTAAAACTATGCTTTTGTTTCACTTTTGCAAATGCTAAGTTTGTATGTCCTTTTGGAAATTCATAATCATGGTGGTAATCTTCAGGAGGGTACCATATGATGGGGCATCTATATTTGCATCTTATCCATGTAGGAACCATGTTTAAAATTATATTACTATACAGATGAAAATGAGAAGTAGTAGCTTTAAAATTCTTGTAACCAAATGGCTCTCTATTCTTAACGTTATTGGTAGAGGCCTACTATCTTTGTTTCATTGCTAATAAAGCTTCTTCCTGAATATCCTCGAAGTATGCTTTCCCACTCTGTACAATATCTTTGTGAATTGGCCATAGCTTGGCTATCACTCCTTCTCATTGCATAAACCTCTTATGTTGAATGAATAAATGTAGGGGTTTTGGAGATTCCCCTATAACCCACAGATCTAACCCATGTTCTATTTTCTAGAAGATATTTTAGGCCTTAGCCTAACTAATATGGTTCTTAGAAAAAGAAAGAAAATATTGAAACTAAATGTCCTCAATGAAGGGACTGGGGTTACTATTTATTTCGTCTTCTAAAAATAAATTGTGCAATTACAATTCACACAGAAGGGGTTGGACCTATTCATCCCGATCATTACAGCATTGGACAAATTCTTCAGTGGATTTAAATGTAGTAGGCTTCCCTTCTTTGACAACTTTGATATTCAACAAAAAATACCTTTCTAATAGAAATAAGACATAATTGGTGGCCGACACTCTGCAAGACAATACATTTGAGTAAAGAGAACATACAACATTGGTTTGTTTCTTAGCCTGTTCCAGTTCATCCTGTGCCCTTTTCACTTTTACTTTTTCCTCCCTATGTTGGGCAAAGGTCTCATCTTCTATTGTAGTAAGGTCTATAAATCATTTTAGTAATGCTTGATGTTCTTGTATAGGCACTACTTGTTTATGATATTAGGCCAATTCTTGTTGCATTTGGTTCAATTCGTTGTGAAGCTTTTGATTGATAGCTCTTTGTACCAAAAGGGTATAAGTAGATGTTTCCTCTGTTTGAGTTTCTTTGTCTTATGTAGGTATCAAATCAATCTCCATAGATACTTCAACAACATCTACTGTTTGTGTGACAAAATCCTTTTGAGTTTCCACAATATCTAATTCCTTTTTAGGCTTCTAGGCCTTGTCTGCCTCTTTCAACCATTCTCTTAACTATTTCATTGTTTTTCTCAATTTCTTGTATTTCCTGCACATTTTTATCAACTTAGCCCAAATTGGTTTTTCTTTTAAAGGGGTTCTAGCAGGGGAAGATGCAGCAGTGGCTTTAGGTTCAGGAATGGATGTGCTAGTATTAGGGGTATAATTTAATGAAATAATGTTTTCTTTAGGAACTAAAGAGGTTGTATCAATATTGATATCTTGATTGAGTGGAGCAATATTTTCTTCAGGTGTCAGAGGAGTTGTATCGACATTTGTGTCCTAGTCTAATAAAACAATATCCCCTGACTGGTTTCAAGACTCAGATTCTCTCTCTGTCTGGTCATCCTTATTAAAACATTCATTATCAGAGGGAGATAAATCCCTCAAATCCTACAATTCATCTATGCAAGGTAGGATTTCAGTGTGACCAGAACTTCTAGCAGAGGTAGAATGGTTTGAAAGATCCCTTTGCTCCTTAATTTGTTCAGATGGGTTCCTAACTTCAGAAGATGTGCTCATCTATTCTAATCAATGAAAATTTTAAGAAACCCCCCAGATTTATATTTAAAATAAATGGACGAATCCCCATGGTATGTAGAAAAATATATAGGCTATTTTTCATTAATATAATATAAATATATACTTTTTTGGAAAATACTTCACTAAATTATAAATTTTTCTTAAATATTGTCAAATTTTTCACTAGGTTATAAAGTATTGAAAATTATTAGTTAATCTTCTAAAAAATTAGAAAACATTGTAAAATATTAGTGATTCGTTACCAATGTATAGAGACATATTAATAATAAGAAAAATATTTATTTAAAAACTATGATATATAATTTTCCACGTTTTGGAAAAGAAAAATCATGGTTAATGTTGCTCTAGGTTCTTGTTATACACTATTGAAAATATTTTTGCATGTTTTTATTATGTTTTACCACAAATGTCTTATCACCTCCCAAGGGGAAATTAATTGGAAAGGCACCCCCGAAAGCATGTGATATTGAACCAAATAAATTCTTTTTCTCAAACTTGGTCTTTACACATCTAGATAACCCTGCCATATTCTATGTAATTCATATTGTGAGTTTACTCAAACCTTACTCCAAAAGAAGTCACAGATATTGTGAGTTTACTAAAACCCTACAGAGATGTGAAAGAAAAGAGTGTTTTATATTGATTTCAAAATACTCGTTGCACCAAGAGACAGAAAGAACAAAAAATTTTCATGTAGGAGTCCTCTCAATATGACAAGAAATCACAGAGCTCTCTTTGGGGCCACCCTGCACCCCTTCAACCCCTGGTAAACTCTACATTGTTTGTTTATGTTTTTCAATAATTTTAACTATTTTCCTAAAAAAATCTTATTTTGTGGTGTTGTATTTGTTCAACGCCAACCAACAACATTATTTGTGAGACTTCGATGAATATAGCTACATTTTTATCTCAAGTAAGTATATTATCGGTTTGGATATTAATAGGGAAATATTTTGTTAAATGCATAAGAAAGCGATCCAAGTTGTTTTCAAAGGGATTTGAGCATAACCCATTTCAGGTTTCGAAATGTTCTAGAAATTTTGATGGATATGAACAAAGGTAAACAATTAACAATTAACTTTGTTCATATCTATCGGATTACCAAAATATTGAGAAAAATACAATTAAAATGAAAAGGCAAGTCAAATAATTGGCTATGCTAGTTCTTCTTTATTAGATTTCGAATCTATTCAAGAATCGCAATGAGCCTTTAGTGTTAAAAGTTAAATCAAATATTTTCTTTTGTTACATACTTTTCCTCTTCAGCTGTCAGATATTACATCTACATCCAAATTCCTTCGCTTTTATTATTGATTTCAAAAATATATGCACATGAATTTTCTTCATTCAGCAACCAATTTAAAAAAATTTCAAATACATTGTTCATATTATAGTTTTAAAATTTCTCAAATACGTGGTTCAAATTCTAATTTAGGTTACATTTTATTTAATGAGAAGGGACTAGCAATTTCAACAGAATATGAAAAGATGGGAGAATTTCTCAAATAGTTCCCTCTGCACCCAGATGGGAACCTAAGGCCACCAATGCTAAAATCAAAGGGAGGTGATGGATAACTCACTCTTTGTATCACAGATATTCCAATACAAGGAAGGTGGTGAAGATCATATAATTAAAGCTATCTCATTTTTGCCTTATTCAGTGAATCTTTAGTATGCTATTATTCAGATATTATGTATTATCATAGAGCTCTTGTGTAGGAGAACTACGTTAACGAATTTATGCATACATTTGATTCTGTAATAACTTAGATCTGTTTTGTAACTCGACAAATTTGTTACTGAGCTTATGACTACGTTTGATCCTGTAGTAACTGGGAAGATTTGTATGCAACCTTGAAATGTTTGTGAGTAATTAATTTAAATTTAATAATGTTTCCATATGTATGATAAGACTATCATTGGATTTGGAAGATTATTCCTTAAAAAGTCATGCTTCTTAATGTAGTAGCCTCTAAAATTATTAGTAACATACTTTACGATGATATTGGATGTTTTTTATTGGAAGAACAATGTGGGATTCCCTCTCATGTTGGTTATCAAATTAGGTAGAAGTGTTGAAAACCTCAAAAAGGATTAGTTTTTTGAAGCTCGATGTTCTTTTGTGATTGTATTATTTTGTTTTTTTATAAGATTAAGGTTATATGTTAAAATTATTATATATTTTCATTACAAATTATATTGGAATTGGTTAAAATATTTTGATTCTTTCTAAAAAAAATTCAGATAACTTTATTTGTGGGATTGAGGTTAATTAGAACCCATAAATATTTTTGTTTGTTTTTTTATTATTTATGATAAAATCACTTTTTAGTTTTTGAGATTTTTTTTGGAATTGTAGAATCTAGCTTTGTATGTATTTAAAGATAGATTTCAAGAAATGAAAAATATCTATAATTGCATTTCATAATTTTCATAACAAAAAATACATATGTAGAATCATTATTTCCTTACTTTTTAAGGAAATTTTTTCATAATTTTCATAAAAAAAAAAATTAAAAAAAAAAAATAATAATTAAAGATTATTTACCTACTTCTCAAAGAAAATGTTTTCATACTTAATTAAAAGAGACTAAGAATAAAGTAAAAAAAAGTTAATAACACCACCTAGACTTATTTTGAAATTGTGAAGGTTTAAAATCCGTGGCTTCACTGGTTAAATTTGATGGGTCCTCCTACCCATCATAGAATTTCTTTATGATGATCTCATTTTTAAACAACCCTTCATATCACTTTCAGCATTTCCTTTTGCAAATTTCATCTAAGTTAAAAGTAAAAAAAAAACATAATGTATACCTGCAAATATTGAAGCCACTGCAGTTAAACTTTGAAGAGATTAGGGTGAAAAACAATAGGGGTTAAATTTGATGGGTCCTCCTACCCATCATAGAACTTTTTTATGATGATCTCATTTTTAAATAACCCTTCATATCACTTTTAGCATTTCATTTTATGAATTTCATCTAAGTTAAAAGTAAAATAAAACACAATGTATACCTGCAAATATTAAAGCCAATCCAGTTAAAATTTGAAGGGATTAGGGTGAAAAACAACGTGCCATTGCTAAGAATAAATTTCCAAAGTTTCATGTTTAGTTTAAAGATTTATTTTTCAGAAAATATAATATTTTAGTTTAAATTCCAATAATATTTTTCTAAAATGATATTTAACTTGTTGATAATAGATATTGTCAATAAAGGTATTCAAATGAAAGCAAAGTTTAGCTAAACATACTGAAGTTAAGATGAATCCTTTCGTAGAGAAGAGTATGTTACTCATGAGGCTCAATTAAAGGAGGAGTCTTGTCTTGCAAGAATTCAATTGGATCGAACAACAGTTGTTCATTCTATTGAACAACAAATTTTCAATGGATTGAACAATAACTATTCAATAGATTGAACAGTGGAAATAAAAAAAATGCTAAAAACAATTTTTCATTTGGTTCGAACAACATATGTTCGAAAATTGAAAAGTAGTTGTTCAATTGTTTGAAAAACAAAAGAAATCAAACACATAAAAGAAAAAGAATGTGGTTGCTCATTTTCTTCGAACAACAACTGTTTCGTCGATTGAGTAATATATATTCGATTTATTTGAACAGCAAAAAAAATCAAAAGAGAAAAAAAATGGAATTCTTTTATACAATGATGAAAAGAAACTGTAAATTAAAATCAAATGGAGAAACCATATATAGAATATTTACAAATAAATAAGTAAACATTTTTTATGAATTCGAAGCTGCCCGGTCGTTATTCCTTGCAGCTAAAATTTAGATAGTGGTATTGTCACGCACCTGCTGGTAGAAAGAATCTTTTGTAAGCGGTTTATGATAGAGGCGCACTCGGTGTCCATTGACTCGAAAGGCAGAGCCAAATACATCAATGGTGGTCAGGGTAATGGTACCATTGTTGTGCACTTCTTGAATTTCATATGGCCCGAGCCACCTTTTTTGTAACTTACTTGGGAAATCTTGGAATATGGAGTCCTAGAGGAGTGCCCAATCTCCTTTCTGGAATGCCTTCTTTTTTATGAAGCTGTCGTTCCACTTAGCCTGTTGTTGTTGAATAGTTACAATTCGTTGTAGATCAAGTAGTTGTGCTTCATCTAATTCAATTATCTGTCAAAGACTTTTAACATGGGCCTCTGTCAAATCTAGCCCCACTTCCTAGGCTGTTGTAAGATTATTTATCTCAAATTCAATGGGAAAAATTGGTTCCTTTCCAAATACCAGGGGGTACGGAGAATATCGAGTAGTGTTTCGCCAAGTTGTGCAATAAGCCCACTAGGTCTTTGGAAATCTAGTAGCCCAATCTCGATGATGTGTTGAGACTGTTTTAGTGAGAACTTCCTCGATGATTTTATTGGTTCTTTCAACCTGTTTGTTCGCTTACGGGTGGTAGGAAGAGGTGACTCTATGAATTTTATGTGTTTTGTGTGCTTGTGTTTTCCGCATATTTTATGTGTTTCATTTCTCTATAATATTTAATTTTCTAATAATTGGTATCAGAGCTGAAGGTCTATTTAGTTGATAAACTTGTAGGAAGAAGGGTTCCTGGTTCGAGTG
This sequence comes from Pinus albicaulis, assembly GCA_034641835.2. NCBI lineage: Eukaryota > Viridiplantae > Streptophyta > Pinopsida > Pinales > Pinaceae > Pinus > Pinus albicaulis. The sequence goes on from CM076581.1 coordinate 1,003,286,762, forward strand.
GGAGCAATAGTTGAAGATGGTAAATTTAGGGTCGTGAAATTTAACGGTGAAAACTTCCCGCTATGGAATATGCAAATGGAAGATTATCTGTATCAGAAATATTTGTACCTACCACTGAGCGAGAAAAAAAATGAGCCGATGACTAAGACAGATGCAGAATGGGATATTCTTGATAGAAAGGCACTCGGAATAGTACAGTTGTGCCTTGCGCTGTCGGTAGCCTTCAATATTTCGAAGGAAACAACAACAGAGGGTTTGATTAAGGTGTTGGCGAAACTATATGAAAAATTGTTGGCCTCAAACAAGGTATTTCTTATGAAACGTTTATTTAATATGAAGATGTCGGAAGGTGGACCCGTTGCAGACCATTTAAATGATTTTAATACAGTTACCAGTCAGTTAAGTTTTGTAGTGGTAAACTTTGATGATAAAGCTAGGACTCTTTTATTTCTATGCTCATTTCTAGAAAGATGGAATGGTTTAGTTATGGCCATTAATAACTCTGTCTCTGGATCTAGTACTTTAAATATTGATGATGTTGTTGGTGCTATCATTAGCGAGGAAATGCGACAAAAAAAGCTCCGGTGAGACATCAGGTAATGCTTTGAGTCCAGAGTCTAGGGGAAGAAGAATGGAAAGAGGAAAGAGCTCAAGATATCGCAGTAAATCATGGAAAGGTAGATCCAAGTCTATATTGGGGATAGTGTGCTGGAAATGCGGAAATAAAGGACACCTAAAGAAAGACTGTAGATCTCAGAAGGGAAAAGAAGGAGACACACAGCTAGAAAAAAATCATGAAGCAAATGTGACAAGTGACGTGTTACAAGATGCTTTGATTCTTTCTTTCGAAAATGTTACTAATTCTTGGGTTGTAGATTCAAGGCCTCATTCCATGCCACACCTGAAAAGAAATATTTTCATGACTATGTTTAAGGAGATTTTGGACAAGTCTGTTTGGGTGATGATAAACCCTGTAAAATTGTTGGAATGGGTAAGTTTCTTGTAAAACAATATAATGGAAACCAATGGATATTAAAGGCAGTAAGGCATGTTCTAGATCTAAAGAAAAATTTGATTTCAACAGGACAATTAGGCAGTGGAGGTTGTGTGACAACTTTCACAGATAAAAATTGGAAGGTCACCAAAGGAGCGTTGGTAATAGCAAAAGGAAAAAAGGTTGGTACATTGTATTTATGAAATGGTATTTCTAACTCTATTAATGCTTTAACTTCCAAAGGAGGAGATGCAACATTATGGCATCATAGGCTCGGACACATGAGCAAGAAGGGGATGAAGATTCTTCACTGAAGAAATTTGTTGCTGGGTTTGTAGAATGTTGATTTAGATTTTTGTGAGAAATGCATTTATGGAAAACAGGAGAGAGTCAGATTTCTCAGAGTTGGGAAAGAAAATAAGAGAAAAAAATTAGATCTTGTGGATACAGATGTGTGGGGACATGCTTAGGTATCATCTCTTGGTGGCTCTTGTTATTATGTTACTTTTATTGATGATGCAACTAGAAAAAAATGGATTTATTGTATTCAGAATAAATCTGATGTATTTGATACTTTCAAGAAATGGAAAGCTTTGGTTGAGATTGAGATAGGAAAGAATTTGAAGTGTCTCATATCAGACAATGGAGGTGAATATTGCAGCAAAGAGTTTGATAGGTACTGTTTAGAGCATGGAATTCACAGAGAGAACATAGTTCGAAGAACGCCACATGAAAATGGTGTGTCAGAAAGGATGAACAGAACAATCATGGAGCGTGCAAGGTGCATGAGATTGCATGCAGGATTGCCTTTAAAATTTTGGGTAGATGTCGTAGATACTGATATTTATCTAATAAACAAAGGGCCTTCAAGTTCCTTGGATGGTGGTATTCCAGAGGAAGCATGGACAGGTAAAAAGGTAAAATACTCCTTTTTAAAGCCTTTTGGTTGTGAGGCCTTTGTCCATATTAATAAAGAAAATAGAACAAAGATTGAGGAAAAATCAAATAAATGTACCTTTATTGGATATGGTGTTAATGATTTTGGTTATCACTTATATGATTATGGAAATCACAAAATCATTAGGAGCAGAGATGTAATAATCAATGAAAAGGTATTGTATAAGAATCAATTGCAGGAAAAGAAACAAGAAAAATAAAATAAATAATACACAATTCTTGATGAGATCATAGAAAAAATAAAGGTGCTTGAAAATAATAATAATTAACAGCCATAGCAACAACAACCACCACAATAGCAACAGACACCTTAAACACCTGAAAGTGGTGTTAGAAGATCTACCATGATGAATAGACCCCCTGAATGATACTCTCCTTCATTTTATTATTTATTGTTGACTGATTCTGGTGAGCCTGAATGTTATGAAGAAGCAATGCAAGTTGAAAGAAGGAAGAAGTGAGAGCTAGCCATGGAAGAAGAGATGGAATCCTTAATGCATAACCAGACTTGTGACTTAGTCAGGTTGCCTGCAGGTAAAAGTACATTGCAGAATAAATGGATTTATAGGCTGAAGGAATAAGATGGAGGAAAAAAAAGGTACAAAGCTAGACTTGTGGTGAAGGGGTTTGCACAGCAGAAAGGTATTTATTTTGATGAAAAATTTTCTCTTGTTGGTAGGATGACTTCAATCAGAACTATTTTAAGTCTTGTAGCAGCGGAAGATTTACAGGTTGAACAGTTAGATGTAAAGACAACATTTCTCCATGGAGATTTGGAGGAACATATCTATATGGAGAAACCACAAGGATATGAGGTCAAAGGGAAATAAAAATTAGTATGCAGGTTAAAGAAGAGCTTGTATGGCTTAAAACAGGCTCCAAGGCAGTGGTATCTAAAATTTGAGAAGTTTATGTCTGAATAAGGTTATACTAGATGTCACTTTGATCATTATTTTTATCTGAAAAAGAAAAATGATGGCAGCTATATTATATTGTTATTATATGTAGATGAAATTCTTGTTGCAGGGTCTAACATATAGGAAGTAAATGCGCTCAAAAGAAAATTGGAAAATTCATTCACAATGAAGGATTTGGGAGCTGCAAAGAAAATCCTTGCTATAAGAATAACTAGATACAAGAAAAATCACAAATTAACTCTATGTCAGAATGAGTACATACAAAAGGTGTTGAAAAGATTTAATATGCAGAATGAAAAACCCATTAGTACACCTTTTTCTAGCCATTTCAAACTTAGTAAGGAGATGTGCCCCAAGACCCAAGAAGAAATGGACTATATGTCTAAAGTTCCATATGCATTAGCAGTTGGAAGCTTAATGTATGCAATGGTCTACACAAGGCCTGATATTGCACATGCAGTGGGAGTTGTAAGCATGTACATGAACAATCTAGGAAAAGAACATTGGATGGCAGTGAAGTGGATTCTCAGATATTTGAGAGGTACCAAAAATCAATCATTATGATTTTGTGGTTCAAACATTGCTCTACAAGGATATGTTGATGCAGATATGGCATGTGACATAGATAGCAGGAGGAGAACTACAGGATATGTATTTACTCTAGGTGGAGTAGCTATCAATTGGGTTTCAAAAATCCAAAGTGTTATTGCAATTTCAGCAACAGAAGTAGAGTATGTTGCTACTATAGAGGCTAGTAAGGAAATGATTTGGTTACAAAGGTTTATGGATGAATTGGGTAAGAAGCATGATATGGGCACGTTATATAGTGATAGCCAAAGTGCCATTCATCTTGAAAATAACTCAGCATTTCATTCTAGGACTAAACACATACAACTCAAGTACCATTTCATACGGTCAGTATTGGAAGAGGGACAATTGAAGTTGGAAAAGATACACACTAGCCAGAATCCTGCAGATATGCTAACAAAAGTTGTAACCAGGGAGAAACTGAGAACATGGTCAGTTTCAATTGGTCTTCAAGGATGGCGATGAAGATGAGAAACAACCAGGTCCAAAGAGGAGTCATTGTCCAAAAAATGAAGTAATGATGGAGTTGCTACAATCAGTCTCCAAGTGGGATATTGTTGGGTGTGGAGCCTGATTATCTTATTTATTTTGTATCACAACATTGGACCCCTGTACCTTAATGGGGAGGCAATGCTGCCCATAATTAAATGTTGCCTAGGGGGTCCAGAGGGGGTGGCTACGACTTTCTGGAGCCCCCCCCGAGTGGGGGATTTTGGGGGTAGCTCCCCCCGAAACTATGAACATATGTAAAATTGCCTTGTAAAAGTATAGTAATTTCTAGTCAATCTAGGTCGCTCATTAGGTGGATGATCTGACTGTAGAAGTTATGTTTAGTTTAGGGTTTTTTTCCCTAGAAGGAAACCCCTCGCTTGTATGAGGGTATTGTATTGCAGGTGTGTATTGTAGGTGTGTTCTCGGAGCAAGAAACAGATAGGGAGACTATGAGAGAGAATAGATATATTACAACGGATTTGCTGTAGGTTGTGTCTCTTCATTTTGCTGGGTAATAGAAAGGAAGGACTGGCTGTTCGGTGTGGACATAGCCCAAACTGGGTGAACCACGTATATCTGTGTCTCTCTGGTTTTATGTGTTTTGTGTGCTTGTGTTTTCTGCATATTTTATGTGTTTCATTTCTCTGTAATATTTAATTTTCTAACACTACCCTCTTCATCACATAATCCATAGAAACTAATATGTAGACCTTCTGATTGATGGTAGATTGACTGGCTCAATAAAGTCCAACGCCCATCGTTTGAAAGATTCTACTACCAATTGAGGCTACAATGGTATCTCGTTGGATTAACTTAGGCAACACATTCTTTCGCAACTGTCATAGCCTTGCACATATTTGTTTGCATCCTTAAAGATTACAGGCCAATAGTAGCCCATTTGTAATGCTTTGTGCCCTGTCCTACAATCTACAAAATGTCTACCACATGGTTCTTCATGGCAGGCCTTCAAGATGTCATGGATCTCATCTTCTCAAATGCATCTGCGTATATGCATATCAGCTCCTGTATGGAAACAGTATCCACTAATTGAGGAGAATCTAGCACTGCGTTGAAAAATCAGCTTCAGTTCCTTTTTTGTCAAGTGTCTCGAAAACTTTGCTTCTACCAGATAATTTGCTACATCTGCGTACCATGGTGCTTTTACTGCCACATAAAACAAATTCTCATCGGGGAATTGATCATCTATCACCAGTGGGTCATTTGTCTTTGGGACTCTAGATAGGAAGTCTTCAACTACGTTCTCCTTCCTTGGATGATCCTTAATAGTTATATCGAACTCCTATAAAAGCAACAACTAACGAGGAACTCTTGCATTTGTAATAGGTTTATTAGCTAAATATCTAATGGCATAATGATCAGAATACAAGAATACTTGGTAGCCAATTATATAATGTCTAAATTTATTTATAGAATAAATGATAGCTAAGAATTCCTTTTTGGTCACTGTATAATTTAGTTTGGCAGGAGAGAGATTCTTGTTGATATAGTAAATAACATAAGGCTTCTTGTCCTCCTCTTGACTGAGCACAGGTCCTATCGTTGTATCTAATGCATCCGAAGAAATATGAAAGGGCAGCTCCCAATTAGGGCCATGCAAGACTAGTATCTTCAGATCCGAAAAAGGAGTGTCACATTTTTTCATACCAATGGAATTCAATGTTTCCAATTAATGCATACAAAGGCACAAAAGTTTTTGAAAATTTCATTATGAACCTACGACAGTACCTTGCATATCCACGGAAACTACGTACCCCTGTCTGAGTACAAGGTGTGGCTAATAAGAGAATTACCTCTGTCTCTGCTGGATATACCAGTATTCTAGCTCCAGAGATGTAATGTCCTAGGATCATGCCTTCGGTCATCATCATGTGACACTTTTCGTTGCTCAAGAAAAATTTGGTAGCAATATATTATTCCAAAATTTTTTCAAATGTTTGCAGAGCCTAGTCGAAATCATCTCCATATGGAGTGAAATCATCCATGTAGACCTCGAGCCCTTCATTTATTAAATCAGAAAAATATTAAGTATGGCCCTTTGAAAAGTTTTTGGGGCATTGCATAAAGCAAGTGGCAATACTCTATAGGAAAATGTACCCCAAGGGTAGGTGAAGGTTGTTTTAGCTTAGTCTTTAAGGTATATATGGATTTTATTATAGCCACTAAAACCATCAAGAAAGGAAAATAACCTCTTTCCTGCCAATGTATCAAGGACCTAATCAATAAAGGGAAGGGGAAAGTGGTCTTTCTATGTGGCTTTGTTCTTCTCTCTGTAATCCACACAGATTTGCCACTTACCATTCTTTTTAGGTATGACCACTAATGAAGAGACCCATTTACTATCTCAAATAGGATAAATGAAATTTACATCTAGCATATTCTGTAATTCTTATTTTACAATGCCTTTTAGATATGGGTTTAGTCTTCACTGAGGCTGATGGATGGGGTGCGCATCCTTTTCAGTGTAAATATGATGTGTGCATAGTTGGGGATCTATACCCTTCATGTCTGGGTAGTCCCAGGAAACAGATCCTTTATATTTTTGCAAGAATTTAATGAGATTTTGCTATTGACCATTATCTAGACTGCCATTGATGTTTAAAATTTTACTTGGTTCAATTTCAATTGGCACGTTGTTATGAACAACTGTTGTGGGTATATGCTAGTCATCAGTATTAGTTAGAGGGTCTACTTGTGCTTAATTATCAAGGAATACCTTTAACATTTGGAACTTAAAATTTCCTGAAGTAGATTATTGATTTATAAATTTATTTATTACATCATCCTCTATTTGATCTTTGAATTCAAGTGCTTTAGCTATTGTCAACGGTGAATGGATGTTTTGTTCCCAGTATGCAGGTGGTTGTTTGTGAATATTTAATATTAGGTCCCTATATTACTAGTATAGTCCCTTATTGTTGTTAGTGTAGCTCCCGTATTGTTATTATTGTACCCCTGTAACCCCCATATTGTTATTCTTTTGCCCTTAAATTATTATTGTTAGGTCAGCTAGGATTACATTGTGGTCCCACTAAGATTAAATTGTAGCCCCATGGAATCCTATATATAGAAAGGAGGTTTTGTAATTTGTATCATCCAAGAATTTTTCATTCATGTAATGTATTGGAGGCTGCCCCATCGAAGTGGATTATTTGTAAGGTGTTTATATCTCTTTTCCTCTATTTTTGGAGCTGGTTTCACAACATTTGGTATCATATCTTTGGAATCAAGGGTTTTGTTGCTCCAAATAGGTCATCGTGGAATTTTCGCTAAAACGTTTTTTCTATGAAGGTTCAGAAGCTGAAATTTTTAGAGTGTGAATCTGAGATCTTGAGGAACATCATCGTAAAATGTCAGAGCTTGGTTCAAAATATTTTTGGATATATGATCTATGGAGGTTAGGGCTTTTTATAAGCTCCTGAATTTCACTTAAAAAGGTCATCGCGGAATGTTCGCTATAAATTTTGTTCTATGAAGGTTCAGACTCTTAAATGTTTAGAGTGCGAAGCCAAAATCATGAGGAACATCCTCGCAAAATTTTAGATCTTGGTTCATAATATTTTCAGAGATATGGTATGTGGATGTTAGGTCTTTTGCAGGCTCCTGAATTTCATCTCAAAGAGGTGATTGTGGGAAAATCTTCATAACTCTCTCCCTGAGCATCAGATTGGAATTCTGTAAAAATTGATTGGAAGTACACAAAGTGTAGTTTCCTATCTATAAATTTCAAAGTCAAAGGAGTAAACAGTGACACGTGGCAATTCATACAAGTTCTCTCTACTGAACCAGTACATAATTAGGTCATTCTGGGAGATTGGACATAACTTTCTCTTGAAGAATCCAAATCAAGTCAAACCTATGGAATTTGAAAGAAGATTCAGAGGAATACTACAGGGCCGAGTTTCAGAAATTCAATATCTACAATTATAGATATAAGTCAATTTCAATATTGAGCTCCTCAAAAGAAAGTAAAAGGCGTGTAATTTTTTTTCCAAATTTCATAAGTCTTGTTTGAAGAATCAAGTTGAATTGATTCCAAGGGCATATTGTAGAATAGATATCAGTATTGGATTCTAAAATGGCCCCTAAAAAGAATTCAACACCCATTAAGCCTTTAGAAGGCTCTACTATGAGTCCTGAAGATGAAGAATGGCAACATGACATATCAAAATTACAAGAGCAAGTGCAACAAATTTCGCTCTCGCAAAGAGCAACAAAAAATGACATGGAAGTTTTGAAGAAAGGTGTGGAATCTAAGATGGATGGCTTGAAAAATGGCATGGAAGCTAAGATGGATGGGATGGAAGCTGACATGGAATATAATATGGATGACATGGAAGCTAAGATGGAAAACATGAAGAATGCTCTAAAAGCAGACAAGGAAGGTTTGACAAAGTTGATACAAGAAATTTTTCCTAATGGTGAAAAGATATTAGAGGAAACACATGATGAGAACAAAATAAATGTTAATGGTGATTTCATAAACTCTAATGTTGGAGGAAAGAACCACCATATTTCAAAAATGGATATGAGGAAGTTTAATGGAAAGGATATTGTAACATGGATACTATAGATGGAGCAGTATTTTGATCTCAATAATGTGAAAAACACATAAAAGGTACGCATTGCAACTTTACATTTACAACAAAATACATTCGTATGGTATCGATGGCTTTGATTCTATAAAAATATTGTCACTTGGTCAATTTTTACGGAGGAAATGATAGCACATTATGAGGATACAAAGAGCAACACATTCTTTAGCAAATTGATAAATCTCAAACAAAATTTTTCAGCGGGGGACCACATTGAGGACTTGCAAATTTGAATATAAGGGTAACTGATATTCCAGAGGAACACAAGATTGATCACTTCATAGGTACTTTAAAGGATAGCATCCAACATGAAGTTCGCGTTTTGGAACCTGATTCATTGGAGAAGGCATTCAAGTTGGCAAGAAAAATTGAATGTAAAATTATGGAGACAAGGAAGCCTACCACTCACTCCTATAAAGATGGAAGTGTTGCTACTCCTAGATTTCCACGACCTACAAGGTTGAAAACACAACAATTGGAAGAAAAAAGAGAAAAAGGACTTTTCTATGGTTGTGATAGCAAATACACTAAAGGTCATAAGTGTGTTGAGAAGAAATTATTTTACATAGATTGTGAAGAGGAAGAATAAAATGAACAAGAATGTTCAAAAGAAGAGGATATACACCAGGAACCATCCCTAGAAGATGAAGAAATGAGTCCATCCATATCGTGTAATACACTGGCAGGAATTACCACTCCTCAAACTCTCAAGATAGAAGCACATATCAAGAAGAAAAAGGTAATAGCGCTGATTGATTCAGGTAGTACCCATAATTTTATTCATTGTAAGGTAGCGAAGGAATTGAATTGTTTCCTATACCCAGCACTAGAATTTCAAGTGATGGTTGCAAATGGAGGAACTATAAATTGCTTTGGAAAATTCCATAATATCAAGCTAACCATGGGGGAGTATGTATTGAATATTCCAATGCTTCCCATTCCTATGGGTGGTGTTGATGTTGCACTAGTAGTACAATGATTACAATCTTTGGGGACGGTAGCTTTTAATTTTTAAGAACTTTTTTTCAAATTTTTTTCAAAAGGAAATGAAGTCGAATGACAGGGTATTTCAGGGAAGTCGGGAAATATAATAAGCTCTAATGTCATAAAAAATCTTCTAAAGAAAGAAAAATTAGGCGTAATTTCACAAATATGCTCATTAGAAGTTCCAACATCAAAATCATCTATTTCTATAGATATCCAAAAAATCTTGGACAATCATTCCAAGGTGTTTGAAACTCCCAAAGGACTCCCACCTATTTGTGATCATGATCATTCTATTCATTTGATTCCAGGAAGTGTTCCTCCAAATATTAGGCCTTATAGATATCCTTATGTCCAAAAGAGCGAAATTGAATGTATGATTTCATAAATGTTAGAGGCAGGTATAATTCAACCTAGTCAAAGTTATTTCTCTGCTCCCTTAGTATTGGTACAAAAAAAGGATGGATCGTGGCACATGTGTCCGGATTATTGGGAGCTCAATAAGCTCACCATTAAAGATAAATTTCCCATTCCTGTGATTGATGAATTATTGGATGAATTAAATGGAGAAATTTATTTTACCAAGTTGGATCTTCGTTCAGGATATCATCAAATTAGAATGAAGACTGAAGATATTCTGGAAACAACATTTCAAACTCATGAGGGTCAGTATGAATTTTTGGTCATGCTTTTTGGCCTTACCAATGCACCTTCTACATTTCAAGGGTTGATGAATTCCATTTTCAAACCCTTCCTTAGAAAATTTGTGTTAGTATTTTTTGATGATATACTAATCTACAGTAGGTCTTGGAAGGATCATGTTCAACATGTTGGTAGGGTGCTCAAACTATTGCAGGAGAAATAATTATATGAAAAAACATCCAAATTTTTCTTTGGAGTACAAGAGGTGGAATATATGGGTCATATTGTATCTCACAAGGGTGTGAAGGTAGACCCTAACAAAATTAAAGCCATTAAGGAATGGAAAATCCCCACAACCATAAAGCAGTTGCAAGGATTTCTTGGGTTAACAGCGTATTATCGCAAGTTTGTTAAGAATTATGGGAGAATAGTAGCACCTCTAACAAAATTACTAAAGAAAGATGCATTTTCATGGACTCCTGAAGTGACTAAGGCCTTTGAACATCTTAAAGAGGAAATGTGCCTAGCACTGGTCTTAGCTACACCGGACTTCACAAAAACCTTCACTGTGGAATGTGATGCCTCAGGAAATGGAATTGGTGTTGTTTTAATGCAAGAAGGAAGAACCATTTATTTTGAAAGTCATCCAATCGAAGGAAAGTATTTATAGAAACTTATTTATGAGAAGGAAATGTTAGCAATACTGCATGCACTAAAGAAATGGTGAACTTACCTAATGGGAAAACACTTCGAGGTAAAAAATTATCATGATAGTCTTAAACACTTTTTGGAAAAAATACTATCTTCAGAAGAGTAGCAAAAATGGGTCACAAAGTTGTTGGCTTATGACTTTGAAATAATCTACAAAAAATGGAAGCTAAATGTTGTTGCAAATGCACTCTCAAGAAATAATGAAGAGGTGGAAGCATTGCTTTGTGCCATTTCTATTATCAAACCAGTTTGGATAACTGAAGCAAGAGATGAATGGAAGAAGGATGAAGAAGTGTGGATACTCATTCAAACATTGCAGCAAGATCCTAGTACATCTAATACATTTAATTGGAAAAATGATTCCTTATGGTACAAGATCACTTATATCTTTGTAAGAATTCCCAACTAAAACAAAATATTCTTTTGGAATTGCACACTTCTCCCTTAGGAGGACACATGATTTTTAAAAACTTACCACAGGGTTAAGAATTTTTTTTTTTGGGATGGCCTTAAGTCTGATATTCAAAAGTTTGTGGTGGAATGTTTGGTTTGCCAACATAATAAATTTGAGGCAATTAAGACCTCGAGTCTTCTACAACCTTTATCCATTCCAAGTCAACATTGGGAGGAGATTTCAATGGATTTTATCACAGGTTTACCTAATTTTGAAGGAAAGAGTGTCATCATGGTGGTAGTTGATAGAATTACCAAGTGTGCAAACTTTTGTGCATTATCTCATCCATTAAAAACAAGTACAGTTGCTACTACATTTATGGACACAATTAAAAAGCTACATGGAAACCCAAGGGTTATTGTGATCGAAAGAGATCCCATTTTTAGTAGAAAGTTTTGGATAGAGTTATTTTCTAGTTTGGGTACTCAATTAGCTCATAGCTTATCTTATCATCCTCAATCCAATGGTCAAACAGAGATAGTAAATAAATTTCTGGAAAGATATCTTCGTTGTTTTGTATCTGATAAACAAACACAATGGGTCAAGTGGTTACCTCTCGTTGAATGGTGGTATAACACTTCCTTCCATACTATAGCAGAAATGACCCCATTTATGGCACTTTATGGATATCATCCACCATCCATCACATCATCTCTAAGAGAAAATTCGAAGGTTCAAGCAGTGGAAGATAACATCAAGCATCAACAAGAAGTTCTACAACTCTTAAATGATAACTTGAAATTGGCACAAAATCAAATGAAACAATAGGCATATCAACATCACAGTGAGAGAAGTTTTGATGTAGGAGACTAGGTATTTTTACGAATACAACCATACAAACAAATTTCCCTCAAGCAAGCTAAGAAGGATAATAAATTATCACCAAAGTACTATGGTCCTTATTGCAAAATCTTGGTACTATGGCATAAAAATTGGAACTTCCTTCTTCTACACGAGTGCATCCAATTTTCCATGTTTCATGCTTAAAGAAGGTTCTAGGTGAAAATATTCTAGTTCAAACAATATTGCCAGAACTTGACCAGGAAGAAAAAATCATATTGGAACCTGAAGCGGTCATGGAAAAAAGATCTCGACAACTATGAAATCGATAAATTTTAGAGTATCTCATCAAATGGAAGAACTTACCCACTGAAGATTCTACATGGGAAGATGAGAATTTTATACAGAAGCACCCAGAGCTACTCAAGCTTTGAGGAAAAAACTTTTAGTAAGGAGAAGGGCATATTAGGTCCCTATATTACTAGTATAGTCCCTTATTGTTGTTAGTTTAACCCCGTTATTGTTATTATTGTACAACTGTAACCCCCATATTGTTATTATTGTGCCCTTAAATTATTATTTTTAGGTCAGCTAGGATTACACTGTGGCCCCACTAGGATTATATTATGGCCCCATGGACTCCTATATATAGAAAGGAGGTTTTGTAATTTGTATCATCCAAGAATTTTTCATTCATGTAATGTATTGGAGGTTGCCCACTCAAAGTGGCTTATTTCTAAGGCATTGATATCCCTTTTCTTCTATATTTGGAGTTGGTTTCACAAAATTTACAGTGGGAAGACTTGGTTTGGCAGGGGGATATATATCAATATTCTTTATGTCATCTCCTTTAGCAATGATCATGCTGCCTGTTCGACAACCTATGTAAGCATCTACCGTCACTAACCAAGGTCGTTCTAATATCACGGGATGTCCGTCTAATCTACTTTTTGGGTAATAAATAATTTTTTTTTTGGGTATTCCCATGAGTCCACAGAAACTAGGATATCTTGTAATATACCTTCTGGTTTAACAATATCTAGGTCAGCAAGGTAGAGGTGGGTTCCAAGGCTGTTATACCCTATGTTTCACAGGTTTCTATAGTTAAAATATTAATAGCTACCCCAAAATCAAGTAACGCGTTTGAAAAGGAGCGACCATAGATATAGACTGTGACTATGAGGTTTCCTCGATCCTCATATTTTATTGGTGTTTCTTTACCCAAAAATAAATCTGAAAGTGTCCCTACTACATGAACAGTTGGTAAAGTCTTTGCTTTCTTCATAGGTTTTTTTACACACAATTATTTAATTGTTTTAGCATAGATAGGGATGTCTTGTATAGGAGAGTAATTTTAATGCAAATATTTTTTAATTCCCCTATGAGATAAAAATATAAAGAGACAATTGGCTTAGGTATTATTAACTTCTCAGGGAATGGAGGAGAGGAAATAATAATATTTTTCAGTAATTTTTTGGTCGACTATGTCCCTCCTTTATTCTATCTATGTCTCAGTCACAGTCAATTGTTTAGGTACTGTTGGAATTTAAGACTCAATTTGTGGCATGGCGGTATCTTCTTGAGGTGAAATAACGTGCCCTGTTCTCAGCCTAAGTTCATTACATTCCTTTTGTTTAGTTTTAGAGTCTAGATTCTCAAAAATTTGGATCAGTTGAACCAATCTATTATTAGGATTAGGATTTGGTTGAGCCGAAAGGTGAGGGATATAATAGGCTGAGGATTTTGTTGTACTGGGTACGGAGCTGGTAATGTGGGTTGATTTTGAGCCCCTTTTCCCATAGGTAAATTATTCATTCCCAGTGGTCGCTACCAGCTTTGAGACGAATTTGTATTTTGTGAGGTGGATGAAGGCCATTGGCACTGATATGGATTATTTTGCTAGTATGGCGAAAGGAAAGGAAAACTCGGCCAACCATTACCTGGAGAGGATTGAGCTGGCCAAGGGTGCATGGAACATGGTTGGGATGGCCAAGAAAAAAAGGGTGAGTTTTTTTTCCATGCTTCTCCACAATTTTGTTGATTAAATTGTGAAGAAAGAACTGAGACAGGTCTTGTGACATACCTATTGGTCAGACTCGTCACTGTCGACGTTGATTCATTAGGTATACCGATTCTGTTTCTTCTTCTGATTCTTTGAAGATATCTTTCAACCCTCTAAGTGAAGGGCACTATTCAATGGCGTGGTCCTTGGTATAGATAGCACATTTTTGGACCATGTATAATGGACACTCTTTCTGGTTGTGATTGTTTTAGTAGCATGGACAAAAAATAGCCAAGTTATATTCTGCTAAAGCTTGTTTCTACTTGGCTTACAGGACATCTAGTTGTGTTGTGAGGGTTCCCAAGATGTCGGTTTTGGAATCTTCCAAGAGATTATCAAATTCTGCTCTGGTTATGCTACCACTTGACCATTTGTAATTCCTAGTAACTGAATCTCGTCCAGATGTTCTATTCTATGTACTGCCTCGAGAGCACCTAATATCTAATGAAATAATGTCATCATAATCTTCTTGATGGATGTCCCCTTTTCCAATTATATTAATTGTTTCTACCCATTCAGGATTTCATTCCTTTAATCATTGTTGCTTTTAGGATATCTTTATACAACGTAGTATATGGCGATATTTGCAAATTATATTGGAATCATTCAACATATTCTTCTAATGTCTAATTTTATTTTGTGGACATGTTGACGATTTCATATTTTAGTTCTCGAGTCTGATAGTAATCTTGGTATTTATTAAGAAAAGATTTTTTCATTTGATCCCAACTATTAATGGTTCCCCCACCGAGCCCCATAAACTAGCGTAGAGTTACCCCCTTCAATGTAGAGGGGAATAGTTTCAGTTTTGAGGGTCAGTGGTGTAATAATATCCCCTACACAAAACATCGAATTCAAATAAAAATGCATCTGGATCTTCTGAGGTCAGTCCATGGAAGGTGGGGATTTTTTGTAATGGGATAGCTTTCATAGGAGCATTTGTAGCCGGATCAACAATGGGATACTCTAATGTTGATTTTTGTCTCTGGTTTTGATTATGCGACATCTCATCAAAGATGTGCCAATAACCTTCAGGGATTTCCTGATCTGGGAAAATAATTTGAGTGGAATTAGGAGGTGGATTTCGAGGACGCTTTGTAGCACTACCTCAATCTGGAATGTTGTGTGTCTCTGTCTAACTCACTATTTTAGGAGATCCATGCTCTAGATTTTTTGTCCTTACAACACTACTGGTTTCTCCCTCTCCCTCTCAAAAATTGCAATAATTTCCCTCACGTAAAGGATCAGGACTCAAATGTTCTATAGCTTGAAAGCTTCGTTCAGACCCTTTAGTTTTGCTATGGATCTTGGCATGGGCTACAGATGGTGAGGTTGCTGCCGTGGGATTGTAGTGGGACTCTTTTTAGAAATTATTTTGGGTCCTATAAATGCCTGAGATTCAACTTTCCTTATGATTTCATCTATGAATGTTGTTTGGCAAAGGACCACCGATCCCTTGGGTTTTTTGGACTTAGACGGGGGGTTTTGATATGATTCTATCTTTTTCTTCCTATTCATTCATAAAAAAAAACACCTATCCTATTTAATCTCTGCACAATTTCTAAGAAGAGGGTTGGAGAGGAAGAATTTTTCTTGCTAATACGTAGGTTCTTACCTCTCATTTTTAATATTCAATTTTTTCACAGCAAAAGGAAAAAAAAATACATCAGTCCTAAACACTCTCCCCGGAAACGGTGCCAAAATTTTGGCTCAAGAAGGTAACTGTTAAAGGTAACCTTAATGCTTCACATTAATTATCAACCCAGGGAAAGTTTTTTTATTTCAAGAGTGCAAGAAAAGTATATGCAAGTGAATTTAGAGGTCAACTACTCTAGATCGTTGTAAGAAATACTATATAATTCTTGAAGTTCAATCAATCAATTCAAAAGTAAAATATGAAATACTTCACACCAATCAAAGGATGAAACTCTAGTATAATATTATGCATAAATTAAACACTCAATGCTGAAATTAACTATGAAATACTTCACACCAATCAAAGGATGAAAATCTAGTATAATATTATGCAGAAATTAAACACTCAATGCTGAAATTAAAGATCTTTTGTAATTGAACATCAAACTTAATGAATTGAATAGTAGTAGAAAAGGGATACTTAATAAATTGAACATAAATCATCTATTAACATTTTGCAATGGATTTCTCTATAATTCAACTAATAACAACCTTTAGAACTGAACAACAAACCATACATTCACACTTGCAATAAACAAATTCAAGAAATAATCAATGTGCATAATTGAATAGAAACTACTTAACCAAGAAAAAATTGATCCAATGAATGTAAAAATTTCACTCAGTAGTAAAAGAATATTAATGAATAATTTAACCTATTTGAAAAGGAAATTGTAACACACCACAGTTGCGATTACTGAATTGAATGTTGATTCTACAAAGCACAAAAAATAACTAAATTATGAGAATAATTAAATAAACATATAACACAAAATAGCATGAGAACTCCCAAGGACCAGGCCCGTAGCCTCCATGAGTCTTCTGCCACGGAATACTCAGAATATGCTTATAATTAAAATGCTAACTCTTTCATTAATCAATAGAACATGTACATCATCACGAGTTCACAAACTCAGTCTTAATAAAATATTTATTATAGAAATTACAATACACAGGGAAAACCTTTTTGTAATATTTCACCTCCAACCTTTTATAACTTGAAGGAGAAATAAAATAGAGGATAACAAACCCTCATGATCAGGAGATCCTGAGGCTTCGTAGTCATCAGCCGAATGCTTAAAAAATGGTGGTGTCTTTTCATCTCTGGGTGATTTTCAAGAACCAGATGTGATTACATTTGCTTTTCGTGACTTCTATCCTTTGGTCGTTTGGTCAACAGTGAGTTTTTTCAGATTCCCTATCAATAAAGACATCAATTAGCTTTTATACTATTAAATAGATTATTTATTAATAATTCATTTTACCCTAATTTTACATTATTATCCTTTGAATTATTTCTAAAATGAAGGAAAACATATAGAAGTTAATAATAAATCACGCTAAAGATAGGGGTAAAATGTACCTTTTCATCGACCCAACAATGACCTCGTTTTCTCCTGTTATGCTTGGATTTTGGCACTACTTCCGGGTGTTTCATTTATCCTCTCTATCTTCTGGTGGAAGGTTTACTCCCCAATGTTTCTATTTCATCGTCATTGTCTTTTTCATCTCCTTTATATGGGCATTTAGCAGCAAAGTCCTTAGAAAACCTTGAAGTTTGAACATTTGGCAACTTAGTTGCCATATGGAAAGGTTGATCAAGGAATGCTAGAATTCTTTATCATAAACATGGACAAGAGTGAAAATTAAATATCAGTTGTATCATATTATTAATAAAAGAGGAGTTAAAACCTATTCCTTGATGTTGAACCTCTCCTTTGGCAGTTCTGAATCAGGGCATGTCTCCAAACCACTCTTTGTCAACTCAGTGTAAGAAGTTCAAGGGTCTCAACTCTCTCCTTCAAAGCTTATGATAATATTAAAACGTTTATTTTCTATTCTCTTCTATTTTGTTATAACTCTCACAGAGTCATTAGAAGGTGATCAATTTATAAATATGGATGAGGGGACATGGATCCACTTAAGGTGGGAAATGGCTTATCTCTTTGGGAGGTTCCCTTTTTGCAGGGACGAGAGGCCCAAGGGAAGAAGCTCGGCCATATCCTGATCAACAAACATCTAACTCTCTGCTCTCGAATCTTCTAGGCCATGAAGCTTCATTTCCATTTAAAAAAAATCTTCCAAAAGTATATTGACATGGCTATGAGGTCCAGACTAGCACTGATCGGCGCTTATCACAAGCTAAGGATGGGTCATCGGCGTTGGTGAGACACAAAAGGGTCACACTGCTCCAAAAAGATGGGTTTTTAGGGAGATACTCCAAGAATGATCAAAATAGATATTGTTATTCAGACTATAAGGGATGTAAAGACATATTTTCATGATGGAAAAGGTACATAGGGATCACTACAAGGGTCCTCCAGGATTCAGGAAGAGGGAGTACAAGGACAGTGACAATTTTTTGTGTAACACAAATTTATCCAAAAATGAGTGGAAGATGTCGTGCATCAGAGTCATGAAATTTGTTGGCGTGTTGGTTAATCCAAATGGTAACACCAAAAATTCATAATTTCTGTATCTAGTATGAAAGTTTGTTTTAGATATATCCTCATCCTTAATCCGTATCGGGTGATACCCGTATCTTAGGTATATCTTTGAAAATATCGTTGCTCCTTTTACTTGATAAAAATGATCCTCTATTTGTGGCATTGGATATTTTTTTTTGACAGTCAATTTATTAAGATGCCTGTAATCCATACACATCTGCATCATACTATCTTTATTTTTAATAAACAACACTCGTGCTCCCCAAGGGGACACACTAGGATGGATATGCCCCTTATCCAAGAGTTCTTGCAACTACATTTTTAACTATGTTAGCTCGGGCACACTCATTTTGTATGGTGCTCATGACATAGGTGTTGCTCTGGGTATTAACTAGATGGTAAAATCGATATCTTGCTTTGGAGGTATTCCCAAAATATTTTCAGGAAACACATCCATAAAGTCCTGAACAACTGGAATATTTTCCAGCATAAGAGTCTTGTCTTAAGAGTTAGAAATCCCACTTGAATAACAGAAAGTTGACACCATTTTATGACGCATTTACCTAGTTGGGATGCAGTGATGGGGTATAATTGGAGTGGTTTCTTAATCCATTGTAACTCCTGGAGAGTTCCATCTTCAGCCTTAAAATGGACGATTTTCTCCTTGCAATCTACCAGTGACCAATATCCTTCTAACCAGTCCATTACCAAAAATATATCATAGGAACCCAAGGGTAAAATATTTAGTATAAAAATTATATGACGCTTTCTTATTTCCAAGAAACAGATTGATATGTTAGCACTAACTCTTCTCTTTGCTCCATTAGCCAACTGTACCAACCAGGGAATTTTAAATTTATGGCTTTGCAAATTACAGTTTTCAACTATCTAGGGATTTATATAACTTAAACTGGCACCATGATTAACCAAAATAGAAATTTTTTGGAAATATAACTTACCTTCCTGTTATATTATGATCGGTCGGTAATCTGATTTTCAATCTTCTAGTGTGGCATTGATCCTTGGTATATTTCGTGCGACATCCCCTACTATGCATGCCTCCTCCAGATTCGTTGTAGTTTCATTTCTTCCTCGGTGAGGATATTTATTATAGTAATGCGCCTCACCGCATCCCCAACATTGTAATTGTGGTTTTTGCATCTGCCCATGGTCTGGTCTACTTGATGCTTTAGTAGGTCGCTCTTCTATTGGCCATTTGGGATTTTACTGGTTTTTCCCATATTGTATATTTTCTATGTTTCTTGTAGCAGTTTTATAATTTCCTGGTCTGCTACTTTTAAAATTTGAATTACCTTTTTGCCCCTTCTTTAGTGGCCAACTCGTGCCAGCATCTCCTTTTACATTGTCTTTGGATTCAAAAACTCGATCCTCTCCTTCATGTGTCAAGTAAGCTACTCAAGAATCATTGTAATTTTGATTTTTCATCTCAAAAATATGGTACATACCTTAGTAAGGAGGTAAATTTAGTTATGAACTCATCCATAGACAGTTGTCCCAACTTCAAGTCATGAAATTCTCGAGATTTTTCATAGTAAAATTTCTTTTTTAGATACTTATCTTTAAAACACTACTAGAACTCGTCCCAAGTCACGTACTAGTATTCAATTCCCCACACTTTTTTAACTTCCTCCTATAATAATGTGGCTTTCCCCCCCAGTTGGTAAATATCCAAGTGAGCTTTGAGCTTGCCGCCATACTCATAAACTTGAAAATATTTGTTCATATTAATTATCCATGCTTCTACCACTTCTTCAGCCCGTAGGAGGTTTAATTTTCCAAAATTCACCTTGCATCTCTACTTTTTTTCATCTCTTGTTGATCTGAAACATTCCCAGACTCCGCTAAATTGTAAGTTATGATTTGGTTACTTTATTGGCTACGCCTTCCTTCTGGAATGTCATTAACTTATTATTGCTTCTCACCATCTTCATGGTTGTCCCTCTCTGAGCTAGGCTATGCTGCATGATGATTCTGCTTATCTAAAAGGCTTTTAAGAATTCTCTCTTGTTCCTACATTAACCTTTCATTGTTGTTTCTTACTCGAATCATCTCTGTCTGTAGTTGTTTCACCGTATCCAACTATCTGTTGGTCTAATGTTGTTCTTCTTCCAGTAATATGCTAGTTTGTTGGTGTTGATCCACACTCAATTGTACCCACATCTCTGGGTTAACCTCTAGATTAGGCAGGGGGTGAGCTTCTCCTATAGCTCTTGGTGTTTGACGACCAAATCCTCTTGTCATCAAATCTTATCAACAATTTCCTGTCACTATGCACATTTAAAAAAAAATGAAAGCACCCATGGTTATTTTAATGGCCCATCTAGCCCGAGCGTGTAACCATGCTATGATACCACTTGTCACTACCATCTATAGATTACCAAAATATATATATATATATATATATATATATATATATATATATATATATATATATATATATATATATATATATATATTTATATTTCACTATAACTATGCACATGAAAATATATAACTATGCACATTAAATTTACATGACCATGTGATCTAGATTTATGCAGGAACAAAACGGAATACACATATAACCATAAATATGAAGATGCAGTGGAAATAGCAATTCATTTCATTAATATCAAAGAATTGAAATTTCCTTAAATACAAAATGGAAATAAACTAACTGGGGTGTTGGTAGCTTATCTCTGAGAAGATATGTGGTGGCTATAGGCCTCTGAACTATGTTACAATGAGGCTTGAGGGAATTTTTATTATTGAGAAACAATGGAAACCCTAAATATCCAAAAAAATAACCCTAGGAGAAGAATCACCAAAACTATGGGCCCCGTTTGGGTAATTTGGTACATCAACTTCCTGGGGATGTAACCTTGGCATACGATCTCTGTTTGACGTGCACCATACCCCGTTAGAAATATCTATCCAAGGACTACAAATTTTGAGTGATAAAAATCAATCCATGGACCCATGTTGCTCCTGGTTTGTCTAGAAAATGTCGTTTAGAACCTCAAAATGGCTCTGGAAGTTCGGGACCCGAAAAATCGCTAAAAATAGTAAATTGTGCTATAAATAAGGAACCTGAAAAACTGAAAGAGATAATGGTGGGGCCACAAGTGGAATAGGTGGGTGGCCACGAATATCCACTTGGATCATTCCTCCCCCCTTAGGAAGAAATGGTCCCCATTGCATTGAGTTCCTCCATTAGACGAGGAAACTTCTGCTAAATTTGGTCCCTCGTGAACCACTTGCCTTGGTGCAAGAGTTGATCAGCTTAATATAGTTGGATCTTCTACTGGCAAGTGTTCTTGATTTGCATGTCCATGATACAATCTTTGGAGGCATGTTCCATGCATTATGGGTTTAACTTTGTTGGTGTGAGTTGTTCTGCAATGTTGGAGGTATCTAGTATAGTTGGGAAGTAGGGTCGAAGGTAGTCCACATTGAATATTGGGTTCAGACCAAGGAATGGTGGAATACTGAGGTTGAAGGAATTGTTTCCTACAGCCTTGGTGATGTTGTGCGGCCCAAATTGGAGTGGGCGAAGCTTGCGGTGGGGTCCAATGAGGTGATCCTACAAATATAGCCACACTTTATTGCCCACCTAGAAGTTGTGTGGCACCCGATGTTGATCATTTTGTTGCTTGTAGTTAGCATTGGCTCTATCAAATATATCATGAACATGTTGGAAGATGTGCAGAATGTGCTCGATGAAGTTGTTTGCTTTGTCAGCTTCAGACTGGATGTGAGTCGAATCGGCCTCAGTAGCCACAAATGGCATGGGTACATCAGTGGGACATAGTGGTTGGAATCCCAAGCCCACCTGAAAGGGGTTATGACCGGTTGAGCTGTGGAGAGATTGTTTATAACTGTGTTGTACATAGGGGAGGATCTCATCCATGTGCATGGATTCTTTGAATTTTACATGCGCAAAATGTGTACAATAATCCTGTTAACGACCTCTGTCTGGCCTTAATTTTGGGGATGGAAAGTTGTGGAATTGGTGAGCTTGGTGTCAAGCATTGACCAGAGGCTAGACCAAAATGTGTCGAGGAACCTTCTATCCTAATCTGAGATAATATAATGTGGGATCCAAAAGTGCACCCGCACTCATTCAAAGAAGAGTTTAGCAGTGGCTTCTGTTGTGACATTCTTCTTGCAGACTGCTATGATGGCCATCTTCAAGAATCTGTCGAAAACCATGAAAACACAGTCATTTCCATGCTTATTAGAAGGAAGGCCCGACATGTAATCCATAGAGATGGATTCCCAAGGTCGATTAGGGGTAGGTAGCAGAGCATAGAGGCATTTCTTCTTGATGGTCGGTTTGGAAATCGTGCAAGCAGTGCAGGATTTGATGTACGTCCCGACATCATGTTGAAGGTTTGACCAATAGAAATACTTGTATAGTACTGCCACTATTTTTTTGAACTTGAAATTCCCAACGAATCGACTATACTTTGTTTGCCAAATCATTTTGGCATGCTTGCTTGAAGGAACACAAAGGTGTCCTAGGTGCCACAGTAGTGCATCTAGGAGGTGAAAATTTGGAACTTGCATACCCTCCAAGAGTGTCTTGTATGTGTGGCTAAATTCTCAATCACTCTTGTAGATAAGTGGCCACTCAGAAGTCTCGTGCCCACAAGAGTTGATAATGGTGGTTAGCACCACGATCAATGGTCGACTGAGGCAGTCTCCAACATTATTCGTACAACCCTTCTTGTACTTGATTTTCAAATAAAATTGTTACAAATATGTGGACCACTTCTAATGGCAATCATTCTACAACTTTCCTTGTGTCTGTATGAACTACAGGGGTTGGTGGTCTATGTGGATGATTATTTCCTTCCCAAAAATGTGAAGCTTCCATTGTCGACAAGCCTGCACAATGGAATAAATTTCTTTGTCATAAGTGGGATACTTGCGGACTATGTCGGACAATGTCTAACTTTTATATGCCACTAGATGCCCCTGTTGAGTAAGTACTACCCCAATAGCATAGTCAGAGGCACATGTCTTGATCTCAAATGGTTTTTTAATGTCTAGTTATGTGAGCACTAGGTTAGAACAGATGCAATGTTTCAATTCTACCAATGCCTTCTGTTGAGATTCTGACCAAAATAAATTTTCTTTCGATCCTCCCTTGGTGACTTGACTGAAGGGCCAAGTGATTGAGAGAATCCCAACACAAGCCTACAGTAGAAATTAGCAAGACCCATAAAGCTACGAAGCTATGTTAGAATGGTTGGTGCTGGCTAATCTCGAATGATTTGGATCTTGGTTGGATCCACATGCACGCCCCTTTCAACAATAATGTATACTAGATATTGAACCTGGGTCATGCTAAAAGTTCAATTCTCCAAATTATCACACAACTTGTGTTGCCGCAGTGTTTGGATGATCTATAGGATGTGGTGGAGGTGCTATTCCCATGTCTAGTTTAAGATCAAAATGTCATACAGGTACACCACTACAAATGAGTTGGTGAATGGCCACAAGATGTCTTCCATCAATGTCATGAAGGTTGCAGGAGAATTCATCAACCCGAAAGGCATGACCATCGATTCAAAATGGCCCTCCTTGGCTATGAAGGTACTATTACACACATCAGAGGGTTCAATTGGTACTTGGTGGCACCAGAATTCAATTCGATCTTGCTGAAATATTTTTCCCCTTTGATTTGGTCCAGAAGTCATCAATCCATGGGATTGGGTACCTATTCTAGAAAATGATCTTGTTCAATGCCTGATATTCAATACAAAGTCTCCAAGTCCCATCCTTTGTCTATACCAACACGATCAGGCTCCCACAGGGAGATGAACTTGGTCGGATGTGACCTTTCTGCAGCAGCTCCTGAATCTGCCTCTTGATTTCATCATTTTCCAGAGTAGAACATTGATAGATCAGTCAATTGGGTAGCAGCACACCTGGGGTTAGATCAATGGGGTAATTGACCTAACATTGCAGAGGCACCCCTGTGGGTGAGGTGAAGATGTCCCTATACTCCTCCACGACCTTCTCCATTTGTTGTTTTCATGTAGAGGAGCCCTGTCTGGAGGTATTTGCCACAGTGTTCTTCTTTCCCTGGGGGTGGATCATCATGAAAAAAATATCTTGGTTTTTGAAATGAGCTTACTACATTGTTTTGCAGTAACCAAAGAGATAGTGGTAGGTGGTGGTACCTCTGGTATCCTGTACAAATTAATGCCCAAAGTAACAATAACAATGTGAGGCTGGGACTCATACACAACATGTTTCTTCCATAAGTATGGTTGGCCTAATAATACATCACAAACATCAGGAGAAGAGATGTCACATCATACCTCATCCATGAAGGGATTGATGCTGTAGGGAAGGCGACACTGTTGGGTGATGCGATGGTTTATGGTTATGGGTGTGTTGTGTTGAAAATCCCAATTGCTTCATGACCTCTGCTGAAATGAGGTTCTTTTGGCTCCCACTTTTGACAATGAAATATAGCGGGGAACCCTTTAAGCACATCTAGGAGTGGAAGAGATGCTCCTCCTTTTTTGGATCTTCTAGTTCCTCCTTCTGGATCTTCACAGTTGTAATGTTGGGCTTCGCATCAATAATCTGATTCTCTTTGTAATTCCCCTTGTCGTGTTCTCATTTAGAGTTAGAGCATGCATATGATTCAGAAGCCCTCATCTCGGCCACCAAAAACTACTTGGCCTGACACTCACGTGTGTTGTGAGTGAAGCTCTTATGGAACTCACACCACTTTCCCATGTCCTTCTTTGTCTTTGTAGTTTTATTCTTTGTTTGTGTCTTTGGAAAGTTATCTTGGGTCACCATGCCTTGGCTTTGCCCTTTGTTTTGCGGTTTGTGGGCACCTTTCCCTTCCTTTTGATTCACAGATCCAAAGTCTTGCTTCTTCTATTTGAATTTCTGCTCAATATTGGAAGCATACTGGTATGTCGTACCAAGTGAGGAGACATCGTAGAGCTCCATTTCCTCCTGAATGTATCTGTGCAGAAAACTGTGATACTTCAACACGAAATGTTTCTCTGAACTTTTGATACCCAACTTTGTGCACAGGGTATGGAACATATTTGTCAGCTCATGTACTTCTTGATCCCTTTTTTGTCGTAGTGTAGTCCATTGTATGTACTTGTCATCATACTTCCCCACAAGATAGTATTGTTCCTTGATGGCGTCGTGGAGAGAATTACAAGTGGGCACGGATGAGAAGAGAGAGGGTTATGTCTCATCATTTTTCTCACAATAGGTTTCTCACCAGCCCTTGACATGGGAGGTAGCTTGAGGAGTGAAAAAATTATCTTCTCCCAGTCAGAAAAGTCATGGACTAGAAATATACTTCTAATAGATTCAACCATCTATCTACAACATATGCATCTATTTGGCCCTCAAATATGGGAATGTCAAAGTTTACTTGTACCTTAAAGGGAGCCGCACCTCCACAGTGGCTGTTGGAAGCATATTTGCTGTCAGTGGGCAGTCGTTGAAGGATCTGGGAACATTTATCCATCATTGCGTTCCTTTTTTATTCAAGGGCCTGCTCGAGAAATATTTTTATAGGATCTCACACTCCCTCATATTTCTTTTCTCCCCCCGTAGGTGGTCGTTAGGGTTTTCCAGGCTTATCTTGCAAAGGTTGAACCAGATCAAGCCCTAACTCCTTATACCTCGGCCTTCTTGGGAACATGCAAAGAAGGATCACAAAAAAGAAAACCACTCTGATACCACTGATCTAGAGTTATGCAGGGATGCAACAGAATACACACATAACCATAAATAAAAATATGTAGTGGATATTCATAAACCACTCTGAACTGAAATTTTCTTACAGAAAGAATGAAATAAACTAGCTAGGGTGCTGTTAGCTTGTATATGAGAAGATATGTGGTGGCTACAAGCCTCTAAACTAGGTTAAAATGAGGCTTGAGAGCCTATTTATTATTGAGAAACAATGGAAAACCCTAAACATCCAAAAACCTAACCCTAGGAGATGAAGCAACAAAACTATCGGCCCCGTTTGCATAAATTGGTACATCAACCTCCCAGGGACATAACTTTAGCATACAATCTCTGTTTGATGTGCACCATACCTCGTTAGAAATATCTATCCGAGGAATACAACTTTTGAGGGACAAACATGGGTCCATGGATTAACCCATGTTTCTCCCGATTTTTCCAAAAAACATCGTTTAGGGTCTCAAAATGGCTCCAAAAGTTTAGAACTCAAAAATATACTAAAAATAGTAAACTGTGCTATAATTAAGGAAATTGAAAACTGTAAGAGACAATGGCGGGGCCCCAAGTGGAATAGGCAGGTAGCCACCAATTTTAATATTCCTAAATTAGCATGCAACTAATAGGAATATAATTTTTGTTTTAAAAACCTATTTAGATGAATAAATGTACAAAGGAGGTTAATCAAACTCCTAATGAAGAATAAATCCATGCCAAATATGAAAAAGTATAAATTTTGGCTATGTAAATAAGCACGCTTATGTGTGAAAGGGGTTAATCATCTTAAATGGGTCAACTTTGACCAGATCTACAACATTGTTTGGAGAAGTGCTCATCAATAAGGCACAACGTAATAATAGTTGAATATCTCTTATGTGAAAAGGATGAGTCCAATGAAAGTGGTTTAGGGTTTTGCACACTCTGTGGTTGTTTAGCCTAGATTGCACATGTTGTTTAGCGTAGGAATTTCTGGTTTAGGAATTCCTCCTCTTCCCATTGAGTAGCTCTTGGGAAAGTTTTTTTTGCAAGGTCCACTATATGGATTGAAGGCTAAGCTTCTCCTTTCAATTACACAGATCCTATGAGGGTTTGGTTGTCTTTGCAAGCTGCAGCAAGTGGAGATTAGAGCTGTTTAGATCTAAGACATTTCAGTGCTCTTTTTCAGTGGAGGAGGCCTCTTCTCTATTGGAGGAATTGTATTGGAGTGCATGAGCTTTAGTTATTTATCTTGGAATATGGCCATCATCTATATATCCCCTACAGTGCAGTTTCTACCCCAGATCTGCGTTATTCTTGTAGGTGGTGTTGCAGGGAGATTGGGTGCGCCATTTAGAGAGCTGGTTTCTGAGTGTTGGAGATCTGCCCTTCACATTGAGATCCATTGGAGGAGATCTACACATTGTACTTTTCATATTTGAACTGCATATTCTGAATACTTCAACATTTCTGAATATTTCTGCAGATTTTCTTTCTTAGATCTATGATCTACAGCTTATGCTTGGTGTAAACCCTAAAATTCCAAGGGGATTTGGAAGAGGAGCCTTTCTAGTGCATGGATCTGATATGGATCTGACGTTTTATGCATAGATCTAATCTAGATCTGAAATGTAACCTACAATAGTTTGCATCCTATTAAAATAATGTTGTCAAGGAAAATTAGTCATTTATGTGGTTGCAGCCCCTCTTTTGAGGGCCTTTCTTCTATATTTGTATTGTATTTCCAGCTGTGCATCTCATGGAATTCATTAAATAGCTACTTTGCTACTGTAAATAATTTTGAAGGACATTTTATTGGCCTCTTGCTCTTTCTTTTCTGAAACTGCATTATTTTATGAGAAGTATTGCTGTAGTCCCTTGTTGGGAAGTTTTCAAGCCTTACTAGGTGTGGGAGATTTGTTTAACCCACCTAGGAAGATTTGTTTCTGATATCCTCTTGGATTTACGTCTTAGATAATCAAATATCAGGGATCCAAGGGCTGATTTCATATTCTGTAGTAGCAATTCTCGGAAAATGTGTTTTCCCATCATGCCTTGCTAGCAGTCTCGATTTTGGGACATTACAGCGGTATCAAAGCAGCTATCTTGGCACAGCCTGTGCTTTTCTTATTGGAAAGCCAATATGTATTTTCATGGTGAGAAAGGACCGATGAAGAAATGTGAGTACATTTAAGACACAAAAGAAAAGGGTAAGATCCCTTTATCTGGAAGTTTGCAAAGGGGAGAGTTCTCTAAAACTCTTTCTCAACCTTTGAATGAGTTGAAAGAAGAAATCCAGGGAATGAAGAATGAGAGAGAAGTAGATTTTTTTAGATTTGCACATGAGGGAAGCCCCACTACCTCATATTTTGGGTGTGAGCATTCAACCACAGCATCAGATCTACAATGCTCTATCAACCACTTTTTTATGAAGAATAAAAAGAAGGAAGGAGAGGGGCCAAAGAGAGAGACTCTTGGTGATTATTTGTAGGAGTATGAGGCTCAATATAAGGAGTTCAAAGATCACTTGAACTTCCAAACTACTTTTGACCTATCACCTAAATGTCTAGCTAGGGCTTGGGTGAAGGAGATAGACACCTATATGCAGCAACATCAAGTTTCAGAAGAGGAAGCCATCAAAGTAGTAGTGCGGCATTTTGAGGGTAAGGATTATGCTTGGTGCTTGTTTGAGTATTTTTCCTTAAATAATGAAAATTAATCTACCTATGCAAGGTTCATTATAAGAATAGTGGAAAAGTTTGATGAAGGGTCTCATGAAACACCTTCTATGGAGTCTACCAAACCAAGTCAAAAAAAACTTTTGCATGGATTGGAAGGGTCCTTAAATTCAGCTCCATTTGAAGGGGATGGAAACTTGCATGATGTTTTTCCAAAGGAAAAGTCCCCATTGCATGAAGATCTTTCTCTTCACAAGGAAGATATGGATATTCCTCCTTCAAAGGAAGACCAAGATGTAAGGTCTCTTGTTGAGGATGAGGCATTCTCAACTATGGGAGAGAAGGCTGAAGATGATAACACAGTCATACCAAGAGAACATCTAGGACCTCATGAAGAGGAATATGGAGCACTTTATCCATGGAGGGAAATGCTTGCACTCTTGCAAGAAGTTCCAAAGGATCTCACATATGGAGATTGTGGCACACTCCATGTGCAGCATGTGCCATCACCATCAAACGGTGAGATCTTGAAGTTAGAAGAAGGAAAAGACGAGGGAAAGCATCACTTGTTGAAGAGAATATACCCCTCTCTATTTCAAAATTTTGATGCACAAAGGAGGCAGGAGGATCTGTGAAAGGAAGGCAAGGACAAATCTATCCACACACATACACATCCTGCTCTATTCCTTGATGTCTCTTTACATGGAGGCATTCCACTCAAAAGACCTCCTGATGGGAGGAAAACTATTAGTGTTCTCTCAACTATGGGAAGCATATGCTTACTTGGCTAAGGAGGTAGCTTTGGGAGAAACTCGCACAACGCAGAGAATCCTCCATGGGTTCAAAAGAGAGATCAACAATTTCCTAAATTGGACATTGTTATCTACCTCTCAGTTATTTGCGTTGAAAAAGGAGAATTTAGAAGTCTATGATGACATGGACATGATGTCATATGGAAACTCCATATATTTGGGGTAGAAAATGATATTTTCATTCACAAAAGAGATTTTTGAACATGACAAGAGGATATCAACACTCTTGCATGCATGGGCTACATTGAGAAAGTTTTGGAAGACAAGGACTTTCCAAGGGGAGGTTGACTTCCATATACTTCAATTTTGTCTTGAGCAAGATCAATTGCAAAGGAGGTAGCAAAATGGAGTTGGTAGTACTCCAACATGTGTCTTTGACATCAAGCACGTCAAGGAGGAGAGCCAGCCATGCTGTGGTAGGGGATGCATTGTAGAATTCTATATCATTGTCATTGTTGGAGAGCCTAGATCCAAATTGGGATTCCCAGATTTTGATGGAATACTCCAAGGACCTTTTCACATGTAAGGTCCTTGATGGGAAAATGATATATGGGAGTTATAAAGTAGTGGAGGGAGTATTTTATTCCCATGATCAGATCTATTTGGCTAGAGACTCCAAGCTTAAGGAGAAACTACTTAATGTAGCCTATGAGATCCTGTTTTCAAAACCCATTGGTTTCATTAAAGCATATCATACTATCCTTGATGGATTGATGTGGGAGAACTTCAAATAGGATATAAAATTTCATATGAGGAAGTGCATGGATCATTTTTTGGTTGAGGAGGGACATAAATCTTGGGAATAGTTATCATTACCACCTCCTTATTCATTGGGTATGAGAGGGAGCTCATCCATGAGCTACCTTGCTGATTTGAAACAAGTGTATGATCAACATTGTATTGCTGAACCTCATGATGTATTTATTGTATACTTTCATTTTCTTAACACTCATGTGCAGGTATTAGCTCCAAGAGGGGGCACCTTTTCTTATGGGCTTCATGAGGCACTTTGAGCCACGAACAATGGTGATGTTGGTCATTCCTTGGGAGATCTTGGAGAGATGATGTACTCTTCATGGTGTGATTTATTAACACCAACCATCATACACCTTCTCCAAGCATGCAAGAAGGATGGGGCAGCAAACAAGTGTTGGGGATAACACTTTTCATATCATATTCTATGGCAGTTAGGAGTAAAAGAGCATTGGTTGCACATGAGGGACCATTGTCCTTCTCCTTTATTGCATATGGTAGGCAGCATGACCTTAATTATGATCCCACATGCTGAAGATGTTCTTATATTTGTTGGGGGCATGGTTGAAGGAGAGACACATATGTTAGATGTGTCCTTAGGGAAAGAAATTTCCTACATTTTCTGCACTACATGTTCTAAGGGGAGCATGGGAAACTATATGGCCACTATAGTAGATCACTTGTCTCTTTATGATGTGGACCATATGATTGATTGGAGCACTTGGAGCATGCCTCTCATGAGAAATTTGGAGGAGATTAACTATGAATTACCAAGTTGGGAGGTGATTCATTTCATTTGGATGATAGCATGGAGGTGGGAGTCCTTCATGGATGATGAAATTCCCCATGTTTTTCATTACTTATTTCTTGAAGAGGCCATTGATCAGCGAGGATGTTTACATATAGACCTTCCTTTCTTTCATGATGTGATCCATTTGGTTTATCTACCAAAGGCCAACTTGCGTAATTGGGAGGAACCATGGGAGATAGAACTATTGCAGAAAATCTAAAGCAACGGTGGAGACTGTTGAAGGAGGAGGCCACAAGAAGACGAGGGGAGATTTTGAAAAACCCTTGCAGTTGTTTGAGGACAAGTAACATTTGGGAGGGGAAGACTGTAATATTCCTAAATTTGCATGCAGCTAATAGGATTATAATTTTTGTTTTAAAAATATGTTTAGATAAATAAATGTACAAAGGAGGTTAATCAAACTCCTAATGAAGAATAAATCCATGCCAAATATGAAAAAGGATAAATCTTGGCTATGTAAATAAGCACCCTTATGTGTGAAAGGGGTGAACCATGTTGACTGGGTCAACTTTGACTAGATCTACAACACTTTTTGGAGGAGTGCTCATTAATAAGGCACAATATAATTCTAGTTGAATATCTCTTATGTTTAAAGGATGAGTCCAATGAAAGTGGTTTATGGTTTTGCACACTCTAATATTATAAAAGGAAGGGGAAAGCAGCATGAGAAGGTTTTTCATCATATGATCTTTTATATATTGTATGTTTAGACCATATAGCTTTATGTCGCTGTTTAGCCTAGATTGCACATGCTATTTAGCATTGTAATTTCATGTTTAGGAATTCCTCCTCTTCCCATGGAGTAGCTCTTGGGAGAGTTTGTGTTGCAAGGTCCACTATCTAGCTTGAAGGCCAATCTTCTCCTTTCAATTACACTCAGATCCTGTGAGGGTTTGGTTGTCTTTGCAAGCTGCTACAAGTGGAGATTAGATCTGTTCATATCTAAGAAATTTCAGTGCTCTTTTTCAGTGGAGGAGGCCTCTGCTCTATTGGAGGAAGTGATTTGGAGTGCATGAGCTTCAGTTCTTGATCTTGGCATGTGACCATCAGCTATATATCTCCCACAGCGCAGTTTCTACCCCAGATCTGCATTATTTTTGTAGCTGGTGTTCCAGGGAGTTTGGGTGCACCATTGGGAGAGCTAGTTTTTGAGTGCTGGGGATCTGCCCTTCAATTTGAGATCCATTGGAGGATATCTACACATTTTACTTTTCAAATCTGATCTACATATTATGAATACTTCAACATTTGTTAATGTTTTTGCAAATCTTCTTTCTTAGATCTCATATCTACTGCTTATGCTTGGTGTAAACCCCAAAATTCCAAGGGGATCTGGAAGAGGAGCCTTTCTAGTGCATAGATTTGATATGGATATGAATTTTTATGCACAGATCTGCTCTAGATATAAAATGTAACCTACAACAGTTTGCAGCCTAATAAAAAAATGTTGTCAAGGCAGCTTCAATCATTTATGTGGTTGCAACTCCTCTTTTGAGGGAATTTCTTCTGTATTTATATTGTATTTCTAGCTGTGAATCTCATGGACTTCATTATACAGCTACTTTTCTACTGTAAATAATTTTGAAGGACATTTTATTGGCCTCCTTCTCTTGATTTTCCGAAACTACGTTATTTTATGAGTAGTATTGCTGTAGTCCCTTGTTGGGCAGTTTTCAAGCCTTACTAGGTGTGGGAGATCTATTTAACCCACCTAGGAAGATTGGTTTCTAATATCCTCTTGGATTTAGGTCTTAGATACTCAGATCTAAGGGATCCAAGGGCTGATTTCATAGAAAATGCGTTTTCCAGTCATGCCTTACTAGCAGTCTCGACTTTGGGATATTACACCAATATCCACCTAGATTACCATGCAATGGTAATGTTTATGGTTAATAATTGTTATTGGGTGCTTGATTATTATGTCGAATTTATACCTTTCATCATAATATTCAGATTTTTAGTCTTATTCACATTCATAGTACACTTCTTGGGATTTGGATTTAAATCTAATGTTTTAATTTCATTAGTACTTAACCTCTGAGATCCAGCCTTAACTAGTTTCCCATATGCATGGAGACTTCTCGAATGATTCTTGGTGTTGACAATTGTTGGTTGTTATTTTTCTAGGATATTGTGTTGGGCATCAATCTCCATGACCTACATATGACAATGGAGCTCACACTGGAGGGGGTTAGGGTAACTAACCCTGCCCTGAATGTGACATATGTTGCTCATTTTCCCTTGCTTCTCTGGCTAAGATACTCTACAACACCCTGATGAGAGTTCCTTCTAGTAGTAAGCAACTTACCTTTCTCTAGTCCAAAAATGTGAGATTATCTTTGGTTCCTTGCTCCACTCTTTAGTTTAACACTTCCAAACTCTAGTTTTGATTTATCTTGATGTGGTATCATAAGCTATGTTTGGAATACCATGCGAAAGGGCTTTGTGATAACATCTCTATTTGTTGAGCTGCTTCATCAAGCTTATCGAATCTCTCTTTTAACGAAGGTAACTTTTCAAATTTCTCTTTTGATTTCATTAAGTGTATAGGTTGTTTATCAATACTTGTTATTGTATCCATCTTGCGAATTCACTTAGCCCTCTTTGATTCCAATTTATTTCATTGCTTAATATGGAAGGCCTAACAGTGGCTAGAGGGTTTCTTGAGGCAGTGCTGAGGTTATTCCTCAACTGGATTTGAAATGCAGTGTGTCTCCAGTTCATCTCTCTGTGAGATTTAGTATAGGTGATAACCCTTGGATGTGAATTCTTGTTTTCTTGTCATTATTTTCTGAACGTGATACTCTCAAACTTATATTCATGTTCATCGTTCTATGCTAGAGTTTTATTGTGTGAGTCTTGGCAGTCCGAGTACCTATCGAAGACTCCAACAGTCCTTTGTAAGTCACCACCATAGAGTTCTGGTAAGTAGAACCCTTAAATTTTCAAAGGAATCGGTATTCGTTTCTTTACTTTGCATTTATGGTATTATTCTAAGGGCTGAACCCTCTAGCAATAGCAGGTATCAAACTTCAGCCCTGGTTCTTATCTTACTATGTTTAAGACTTGCTCCACCTAAGGGTTGTGCTCTGAGTTTAATTGCCACAGACATTGTTGTAGCCAATGCTTAGGGTTTATATATAGAGCCAGTTTATACATATTCTTTGTCTTCGAAGGAGCTCCATGTTATTTTTTTGGTGTGGATGATTGTTTGCTTTAGGGGTCCTAACCCAGGGTCAGAGTTTATCATGCAACCAACAAACCCTCCATCTGTTGGCCCTTTCGGTAATAACCTGCTTGTGCAGATCAAAGTCTCACCCGAAGCAATATGGGGAGATGTTGGAACTAGGTTTACGCACCAAAAGGAATAAAATAATGAATTGGCCATAAGAAGATCGATTGCAGACTTATATCAATCATAAAAATATGTTCGCAATACTTTACAGATTACAGAAAGAATCACAGATCACTTTAGCACAGATATAACATAGCATAACCAAATCCAGATCTAAAAAATGCATAATCACTTAAGCAGATTCATTCATCAATGTAAGTTCATGCATAGTAATAGATGTAATTGCACATATACAAATAATCAATACAAAAGCAATGGGATCTTAAATAGAACAGATAACTTAGATCAAGAAACAATGTTATGCCAAAATTATTCCTTGTATTAATTCATATCCTTTCAATACATCAGACTTCACCCTTACACTTTACCCTTCTGTGCATGCCGCCAGTGGATTCTACACATAGACAGGACTAGGCCTCCATGAACACCACCAACAAGAGCCTTTCTACCCAATCCAGATAGACCCTTACAAAAGTATTACAGACGTATAAAAATTTAGATCATGATAGTCTATCTTGAAATTCTATTATTTCCTTAGACTCGATCTATCTATTTATATCATTCTAGCGTGTAGATACTGTTGTCTCAGCCCATTATTTGAGGCCTACAATTTACCCTTCAACACATTTACATAAAAATAGGGACTTTTACCCTCCCCAAATCCCCTTGACTCATTTGCGTAGAACTCATATTCAAAACTTGTACAAAAAGTGTATGGCAGGGGACCCCATTCGAGCAATGATTGTATAATTTTACTCTATTTAAGTTTTGAAGGCATTTACCTCCAAAATGCTCTACCATATGCAACTTGTTTTTCTCCTTGAGACGGTGTTAATTTAAATGTATATTTTTTTCTCTTGTAACACATGTTTAATATATTTTTAGTTTAATGTTGATTCAATAATGTCTTATGGAATTTTTTCTATGTAATTAATATGCACTCTATCATTGTTTCCAATTGTGTAATGCTATAGTGTCTTTTAGGAGGGAACCATCTGTAATATTCCTAAATTAGCACACAACAAATTGGAATATTAAATTTTGATTTTTCTCTTAGATAGAATAATAAGAGGGTATGGAGACCCATAAATCTCCTTCTTAGGAATAAAAGACACTCCTAGTGTGAATGGAGGCCATCTAAAATGGAGTAAGGGAGTGAAAAAACACTAGGGTTTCAAGATGAGGAAGGTCCATGTACCTCCTATCAGCAAAAAGAAGATCTGGTATTGCATAGAACTCCAAAGAAACATGCTATGCTCTTTTCCTTTGAAGAAAAGAGGCATGGAGATGAAGGACACTTAGATCATGAGATTCAAAGTGAGTATCTTGCAGAATATAAGTCTCAACCTAGAGCTTTTAAGGAGAATATAACTATCCCACAGTTCATTCAGCTCAAAGAAGAAAGGAGACCTTGCAGCAGTAGAAGAATAAATGACAATAGGTTCATATTGTCTTACTTTGATGGGTCACCTTCATGCACAACAAATACTTGGGGAATGAAGTTGGATGCATTTTTCTTGCTACATCCATTAGTAGAGAAAGAAGCTGTTGAGATTGCAATGCTGCACCTTGAGGGTGAAGAAAACATTTGGTGGTTCAACCATTTGAGTCATGCAAAAGTGACTACATGTGAAGATTTTACTCAAAGGTTGATCAAGAAGTTTGATAAGAAGAAATCAGAGGAAGGAGCCTTCACCACCACTTATTGTAGGAAAACTTGCATTAGGAGAAATAACCCTTGCATATTTGCAAAGTGGTCTTGATATCTTGACATATAGAATCCCATGCACTATTCTGGAGATGCATGAGGAGGAGGAGACTTGTACCAGCATTGATGCAGCCATGGAAGAACAGCCATCATCATTAGCAGTTGGGGAAGCCATCACACTGGAAGGAGGAACCCTTGTAACAGTACAATATGTTCCCAAGCTTTACCAAGGTATGCATATGTTTCCACCCTCTGTGACTTCAGCACATCATATGGAGGATTGTGGGGATGTACCATTGAATGACCTAGGTTAAAAGTACATTGTTTATTTGGAGAAATAGACTATCACGGCATTGAGCAGCCATTTTTTCAAGGAGGTATACAATCATCCTAGTGCATCATTTTTTAGCTGCACACAACTCTTGGGGTTGGAGTGTATATTCTTGGAGGATGGGATCAGCATTGTCCTGAACCATGCAATGCAAAACCATGTGTTTAGCACTGAGCATGATCTTGAGATAGTAGATGCACCATTATGGAGATCATAAGTACTATCATTGAGCAGCAATGATGAGTTGGGGGCCCAACCATTATTGGAGCACTCCAATGACCTTTCTACATGCATAACAGAGGATAGGCAGAGGATTGATGGAGGGCATCTTATGAGGGATGACATCTTGATCCATTATTATTATGGGTACTTCTTCAGGAGCACTTCACATTTTGATAAGAAGTTCTTGCTTACCACTTATTTGGATCCTTATGTGGTCAACTTGGTCATTGATGAGTGGTCTTCATTTGGAGATCTCCAGGAGATTGGATTTAAACACTCCATGAAATGCAAAGATATAAATCTAATTTGGGAGGATGGTATTCTCAAGTGAAGGGGTGCAAATGTTGAGCATGATGATAGACAACCACCATGGTTTGAATGGAAGATGTTGATGCGCAAGAGTTTTGGAAGCCACTTGCAGATTTATGACACCGGGTAACAGGAGGCAACACTATGTTGGTTACTCTTGAAAGAGGTTGGTCATCAAGACACATTCTATTTCAAAGAGTAGGTTTGTGGATGGAACTTGGAATGGAACTTACATCATATGGCAGCAAGGAGTTTGGGTATATTGGGGTGATGTGATATCTTTCATGTCAACCATCATGTTGTTGCTCCATAGTTTATATGGTGATGGTATGGGGAGGCAAAAAGAGTTGTTGTTGCTTTCAAGGTTCTTGAGAGAGTATGGGCTGATTTTCTCCCATACTTTTCATGATGTTGCAAGAGTAAGAGATGGCACTATCATGGTGCAAAGGGGATACTCCTTAGCCTTGGAGGATCAGGAGGTACTTCCACTTTAGAAGGAATCTCCCACATATAGCAGCATTATGATTAATTTCTTTGACATGGGGAATGTCAGAGGATGGAGGTATGAGGTGATACGAGCCTTGTCACCAAGGCCAACAATGCTGTCACTTGGGAGCCTGGGCTTATTGATGGAGTTTTCCAAGGATCACTTCACATATGATGCACTTGATGGACAAGTAGAAGATGAGAGTGATGGAGTAGTGGATGAAGACATCTATTACCATGATATGATCTTCTTGACTTGGATTCCCAAGAATAAGGATAATTCCTTCCATGAAGCACATGGTTCATTCCTTTCCATCGAGATATGTCATACCACTATGGAGGACTCATTCTTGGACCTTGTTGTCAATTTACTCTTAGTACATGGTAAGAAGTATGTTTTTTCATTTATTGATTATCCAACACAGTATTTGCATTCTCTTACCATCTCTATATAGTGCATTGATCCACAAGAGAGTAAGCCTCTATTTGGGCTTCATGGTCATTTTTGGACCAACATCTATGATAGAGATAGCCATTTCTTTCATGCCTTTGGGCAAGCTTTGTACTATTTCTTGTATTCTCAATTTATATACACTTCCATTTACTCTTTACTAGTAGATCAGATGACATGCACAACTAGAAAATTGTTTGAAGACAACTTGCCACATCATATTATAAAACTACAGTTGGTGAAACTGCACTATGACTACTTATGAAGCTGTTGGTACCTTCCAGCACTATGTAAAACCTTCAATACTTCTTTCATTTGGATTCCATATGATGATAATGTCATATTCATTTTATATGGGATGATTTGGGAAAGAACCAAAGAGTGGATCTTTGAGGATCCTATTGCCTTTTTTCTCTATGAAGGTAACATTATTGCAGACCATATTCAGCAGAAACTCTCAATTTATCATAAATGGAGAGAGAGATAGCATGGGTTGGAAAATTTGATTGATCATGTTCAACTATGCAACCCACCTTCTTTGTGCTGATTAGCGGTTGTCATTGATGTCAACCCAAGCAGCACCAGGGGCTAACACAATATTGCATGGGAATTTTGACCTACCAAATTAATATATTATGGGTCAATAATTATTTTTATGGTTTCTATTTTTCGAGATGTTTCTGTTGATATATCGCATGCCATGTAATTCTTCATGGTTTGAGAGATATTCATGTTTGAAGTTTGTACCCCCAGTTAGTGGGATAAAACCCCATGGGGTTAGAAATGGGTCATTGAAAAGTCATAATTAATATTTTTTAAGCTACTAAAATCCCTCCCAAGTTCAATTTTTAAAGCCCCTCTCAACTTTAGCATTTATATAAATTGTGATCTTCATTTCCTCCTCAGACAAGGGATTCAGCCATCTGAAACATGTCATCGTGGAATTTTCGCTCTAAATTTTGTTTTACGAAGGTTCAGAAGCTGAAATTTTTATGAGAGGAAGCTGAAATCCTGATGAAGCTTCTGTAAACATTTCAGTTCAAGGTGCACAATAGTTTTGGAGATATGATCTATGGAATTCCGGGATTTTGTAGGCTCCTGAAATTTATCTCAAAGAAGTGACCTTGGTAAAATCGTCATAACTCTCTCTTTGAGTATCAGATTAGAATTCTATAAAAAGTGGAAGATATTTCACAAGCTTTACTTTGTTCTCTATCAATTTCAGAGCCAAATGAAGAAAAAGTGACACGTGGCATTCCTTACAATTGCGCTCTGCTGAAACAGTCCATAATTAGGGCATTGTGAGAGACTGGGAATAACTCTCTCTTGAAGAACCCAAATTGGGTCAGAACTACAGAATTCGAAATATGAATCAAAGAAATAATACAGGACTAAAAGTAAGATATTTAGGATCTGAAATAACAAAGATACACCAGATTCAATATCAATCTCATAGAAGGCAAGAAAAAGCTAGATCATGTGTTGTCAAGGGTTGCAAAGGACCAGAATTTCTACAGTAGCAAAGCAAAGCAAGGTGCAGCAGAGGGTAGCATGATAAGAGCAGAAACTAAGGTGCATAACAGCAACAAGAAGTTCATCATATGAAGTCCTCAAGTGTGCAGCACTGCATACAATCATTGTGAAGGTATCATTGTACTTAGTCATTGTAAATATGTTATTGTACAAATTGTACTAGTGTCTATCTGCCAAGGGCTGAAGAGGTAGTGTTCAGAGGTCTAGGATCATCATTAGATGGTTGTGTCAAAGTGTGGGTTATGGTATAGTATATCTTCTTCTTCTACATCATTCTATATCATTGTAAAGTGGACCATTTTCCCTGGTACGGGAGTCTGTTATTCTTTTATTCTTCTATAGGGTGGTAGGGTGGTGCTAGGCTGAGTTGTAGCTCATTGGGTGTTGGGGAATCCATTCAGTTGACTACTGAAGAATCTCGGGTGTTGGAGCGTCCATCCAGTCAAGCTGTAGAAGAATGCTTTTCTAGATTCTAGGAAGTTAGAGCTTTATTTGCAATTGAAGTTGAATATTAAAGAATTATTAGAAAAGAATTAGGTGATTTTTGTCTCGGAGTGGGTTTCCACCTTAAAAACTGCATGAATTTGTGTTCATCTTGTTTGCTGCTATCATTGTACAAACACTAATAATAATTGAAGATCACCCAATGCTCTAATTGAAAGGAATATTGACTCAACCCCCCCCCCCCGTCTCAGTATTTCCAACAATTGGTATCAGAGCTTGGTTCCTTCAATAGCAGTTTAACAGCTGGAAGGAGGTCATGGAGCATACCAAGAATGGTGTACCTCTATTCAATGAAAATAATTATGCACTTTGGAAAGAAAGAATGGAGGCCTATCTCTTGGCGCAAGGTTACGAAGTATGGGACACTATTCAAAATGGATTTACATCAACTATGGATGAACAAGGTAAGAATAATTTGGTAAATGATGCAAAAGAAAAAAATATTATTATCAGTGGACTTATTTAATCTGCTTATCATAAGGTATTGGGTTGTAAAACTTCCAAAAATGTATGAGACAAGCTTGAGAATATATATGCGGGTGACTCAAATGTCAAAGAAGTAAAGCTTCAAATATATAGAGAAAAATTTGAGCAACTCAGAATGAAAGAAGAGTGCAACATTGTTGCATACTTCCAATACTTTGATGAAATAACCAATACTCTAGAAGGATTGGGAGAGCCAGTTGAAAAGAAGACTACTATATGGAAGATTCTTAGAACGTTACCAAGGAGATTCAACCCAAAGATATCAGTCTTAGAACACAGTGCAAATCTAGACAAACTCAGAAAAGAGGAATTACATGGAGTTCTCATAGCATATGAAATCAAACTTGATGAAGAAGAGGGTGCTTCGCATCCAGAAAATGCGTTCGTTGCATCTAATAAAACCAATAAGGATAAACAACCTTCAATTGAAAATACATGCACCTGTAAGTGTGAAGAAAAGGGAGATGATGAAGAAGGTCTTTCAAATGAAGAATATGCTTACTTCACGAGAAAAATAAAAAATTGTAAGGGACAATTCAAAGGTAAACTTCCATTGATATGTTTCAGCTATAATGAGGTTGGGAATTTTTCAGCAAAATTTCCAAATAGAAGTAATGGCAACTCAAAACGAAAGAAAGGCTTTAAGAAATTTAACAAGCAAGGATCCAAAAGGAACTTTCTCTCTAAAGAAGATATCTCATCATCTGATGAAGACAATGACAATGAAGAAGAATCCAAGGAGAGAGTATTGTTTATGGCCAAGCACAATAAACAAGAGGTATCAAACAATGAAGAAGAAGGATGGACCATAGAAGAATTTTATGAGGAAGCAATCAAGCTTATAAAAGATCTCAAGGCGGAGAAGATCCGTTCCAATACTCTTGAAGAACAACTTCAAGGTCTCAAAATTGAAGTTCAATAACACAAATGCATTGAAGAGTCACTTCAAAAGAAGTTAGAAGAAAGCAACCAAGAAAGGGAAGAATTATAAACCAAAGTAGTCTAGCTGCATGAGGAAGTGAAGAAAGGAAAAACTATCCAAAAATATGCAAACAGCTCAAGGGCATTGGAAGAACTCATCAACAATCAATGATATTACAATGACAAAACTGGCATCGGTTACAAAGAAGAAGAAGCAGGACCTTCTACAAAAAAATACATGGAACCTATGAGATCTGACATGCATGTAGACTTCATTGGACAAGATTCGCAAGAACAGCCTTGGCAGACAATTCGTCGACGAAAATTTCCATCTAGGAACCAACATATTTTTTATGGCTACCGTTATTCATGTGGAAAATTTGGTCATAAAGCTGTAGAATGTTGCACATACCCTAGGAACGAATACAATTACAGGAGATCTATAAAATATGAACCTCCTAGAGCTCAGAAAAACATCAATATATTTGAAAATTTAAGAAAAAATATTGAATGTTACAAATGTCGAAACTTTGGACACATAGCCAAAGACGGTAGAGTTGAAAATCCTCCAGAAGAATCTTTGAAAACAGAGAACGCACGAACATGGAAGAAGAAGAAGAATGATAATTTTGTTCTCGCTTTCAAGGCTCAAAGGAACAAAGATGTGTGGTATGTTGATAGCGGTTTCTCAACACATATGACTGGAGATAGAAATAAATTTGTATCTTTGAAAGAGAAGAAGGAAGGAAACATGTCCTTTAAAAATGATGGATCTTCAAATGTTATAGGATCAGGTACTGTCACTCTCAGAAGAAAAGATGCTCTAGCCAAGAATGTTCTATTCGTTGAAAACATGAATCATAATTTTCTCAGTGTTGGACAAATGTGTGATCAAGGACACACAATACTATTCAACTCCACAAAATGTGAAGTCAGGAAAGGCGTGTATGGTGAAATTGTGGCTACAAAAATTTGAGCTCCAAATGACATATATGTTCTGGATGAAGCAACTAAATCATGTCTAACAGCTAAAGAGGATGAAACGATAATTGGTAGCAATGATGATCGACGAAGTGAGAAGTTTGCTACAAAGGTGCAAAGTGATTTCGAGATGTATTTACTTGGTGAGCTGACATACTTCCTAGGGATTCAAATATCTCAGCAAGAGAAAGGATTATTTATATGTCAAGACAAGTACATCAAGGAAATGCTCAAGAAATTTAAAATTGCAAACCGAACCTTACTCCAATGGTAACAGGTTGCAAATTGAGCATAGATGACTCATCTAAGGATGTGGATCAAAGGTTGTATAGATCTATGATTAGTAGTCTTCTATATGTAACAGCTTCCCGACAAGATGTTATGCAAGAAGTTGGACAAGTAGAAAGATTCCAAGCAGCACCAAAAGAATCACATATTAAATATTCACCAGCATTGGAATATCTTCACCAAAATCTTGGGATTCTCCCAAGTTCTCATTAGATTTTTTCCTTTTTTCAGAATATAAAGGGGGAGTGGAAGTAGATTAAAGGTCTACAGGAAGGTTGTGTGTCAGGGAGTGTGGAAGTGTGTACAGGTCCGCAAGATGGTTGTGTTTCAGGGGGAGTTACCCTTTG
Source organism: Pinus albicaulis (assembly GCA_034641835.2). Taxonomy (NCBI): domain Eukaryota; kingdom Viridiplantae; phylum Streptophyta; class Pinopsida; order Pinales; family Pinaceae; genus Pinus; species Pinus albicaulis. The sequence continues at coordinate 1,003,329,793 of CM076581.1, forward strand.
CCATTGATGTCAAAGGGGGAGAGAATGTTGTAGGAAGAGGTGTCATGATCGCAGGGGGAGTACTTGTGTTGCCATCAATGCCAAAGGGGGAGATTGTTGATCAGCGGTTCTCATTGACGTCAACCCAAGCAGCACCAGGGGCTAACCAAATATTGCATGGGAATTTTGAGATACCAAATTAATATATTCTGGGTCAATAATTCTTTTGATGGTTTCTACTTTTCAAGATGTTTCTGTTGATATATGTGTTGGGGCCCTTGTTTTTTATTTGGAATATTTTTCATTTTGAATAAAGGATGGCCTTTTTGAGTTGCGGCAAGATGACACATGGAAATTGCGACCAATTCGCAACAACAGCAAGCCGCGGAGCTATCAAGGTAGCACAGAAGCAAGAGATAGTTGAAGACATCAGATGCATGAAGATATACTGCAAAAGACAGAAAGCGGAACACGCAGATGACAAGAGAGAAGCGGGAAGCAGCTGAGGAAGAACAAGAAGAGGAACTAAAAGTTGCATAAGGGGGTGAATAAATAGAAGTCACCCGGCCGAAAGAAAGGAAGAGGGCTTTAGGCAGCAGAACGCAGAGCGATGGAAGGAGATCGGTCAAGACATCTCTGCAGTTCCTAGGGTTCTCTCATTTACCTTTCTATTATGTCATGCATATGTATCAGACTGTAAGATCTCCTTGTGGAGCGATGTAATGATGGTTGTGGATGAAGATATCAATAAAATTGCAGGTTACTGTTCCACTGTGTAATTCTTATGCATGTATGTCGATCATGATGGTTTAAAATTTTATTTTCTTCATAACTGTCTATGCTCTGAATGTTCTTGCGGATACATCTATGTTTACGCAATCTGTCTAATGGTAATCATGAGTTGTGGATCTGTTCCTCGCTATCGATATGTTCCCTTTCTGCATGCGGTTGCCGCACGCCTCGGGTGAGACGCTTTGCTCTCCGGAGTAGGGTGATAATGCCGGCGTGGTGCTAGACTACAACGGATTCCTTTGTTGGCTACAACTCCTGAACCTGGGTCTTGCCTGCGAGACCTGATTCCTCGCCAACAAATGGTTCCGTTGCCGGGACCTGCATGGTATGAGGGGAACTAGATCATGGTATCGAGGATCCACTAAGGCGAAATACGGAGATGGTGGGATAACCATCTGGATGAATTCATTGCTCAGCAAGCGGCATTAACGAGTAAAAAGGCAAGCGTGCTCAGGGATCTTGTCCTCTTCTCAGATTCTGTCAGTGACACTTATGAGATCCTCTGGGGAAATTTCCCTAGCGATCTCTATAACAGGTTGCGGAGGTTACAGACAAGGGTGCCTAGAGATGGCTCGCGGAAGGTAAACCACCAGTGGATACATGGGGATGTGGTGGCTCTGCATCGGGTGGACAACGAATTGACCCATGCCGTGGATTTCTGGGTAGAGACCACTTTGAACGGATACATTGTGGAATTTTCCGCAGAGTGCTACCAATCCTTCTCGAAGGGTGAAGCTATTTTCCATTCCGGGTTGAGAGGGAAGCTGGTTAAGGAGATTCCGCTGTGGATCAAGGCCCTGCTAGTGGATGAGGGGTTGATGGAATTCCAAAAAACGGTCATAGAAGTGTAAACCTCCAGTGCTGGGGGAAGGGCTGAAGGGACAGATGCTACGTAGAATGTGAGGTGGGGAGTTGGGAATGGATGTTGAGGCTGCACAAAAGTTGAGGGAGTGACGTGCACATCGGCGGGCGCAGATCGCCGATAGGTGGCGACAACGGGTAATGCGGGATTTAAGACGAAGGGAAACTGATAGGAAGAACCAGAAGGAGGAGCCTAAGAGGATAGGAACTATGGACGCGAAAACCTGGGGAAAAGATGCGACCATGATGGAAGTACGACAGGTGTGTGGGGGCCCCGCCAAGCGAGAAAGGGAGACAGTGACTGATGAAGACGATGCAGGGATGCAGCCCGAGGAGAGTTCCGATTGTGAGTGGTACATCGTGATGCAGCAGTTGTTTCAAGAGCGGACGAAATTCATTTCTCCAGGCAGCCCTGCCTCTAACACTCTGCATGGAAAAGATCCCTACCTTCCCCTGGTACTTTATCAACCCTTAAATAATCTTTTTGTTAAGTTACAAGCATTGAGTCAATTGCATGGCAGTTCATTGTCGACAGTGACACACATTAGTCGTAGTGGCATTAGCAACATTGCATTTCCTAGTGGAACGATCACACAACCAGGACCCGGTGGCTTTATTCTAGTCAACCCCCTACCAGCAAATATGGCGGGGTCTTTCACCCGGTACCCAGAGTTCTCTGGCTGAGGCAATGATGATGTCGAGCAACACTGGTATCTGTGTGAAGCCATATGGAGGGCTCGACAGATGCCGGATGCAGGGAAGTTAATAGAGTTCCAAACCATGCTCAAAGAGAGGGTTCTGTGATGGTTTATCAATTGGTCTGAGGCCCACTCGAATCCAGTAATTGCGGACGTAAAGTGAGATTTTGTTTGAGAATTCAAGTTACCACAGACGGACCAGTAGGGGTTGTCCGAGCTCTGGGAGATTAAGCAGAAAGAAGGTGAGACTGAATGGGAGTTGATGCGGAGATTCAAGGACATGATCGGAAAGCTTAGCTACCCAATCGATCCCAACCATCAGAGGGATTGTTTCATCAAGGCTCTGCTTCCCTTGACATGAACCCCCCTCACCTAGCAGAAGATTGACAACTTGCAGGACGCCTTGGAGCAGGCCATGAAAATCGAGGCCATGGAGGGGTACCCACAGGAATATCGCGGCAGGCCAGCCTCGTCAGATCCCTCCTTTGTGGGACTACAACACCAGATCACTAGTTTGACAAAAAATATTAAGGAGATGCAACCTATAAGACCAGCCAGGCCAATGTTTGGTGCACTCACTGTCTGGTCGAAGGCCACGTCGCAACCGAATGTCCTCGGCTGTGGGGCATGGGGTTGGGACCCTCGGTTGCGACAATCCAGGGGGGTCCACCAACTGGGGGTGGCACAGGAATGAATCTGCCAGGGCTATACCAGCCGCAACCGCAGTACGGGGGGTTTCCCCCTCAACCGAACCCCTCCGTCACAAAGTACTGCAAGATTTGCCGGATGACGGGGCACCCTCCTCAGATGTGCCCGATACTACAAAAGTACTCCAACATCACAAAAAATGTATACTGCGAGTTTTATGCCTCCACAACCCACAACACTAAGCAGTGCCGGGCTCTGGATGCCCTTGCAGACCGGTTGGACCGACCATCTTATAGGGTGAATGAGGCTTCCAGGGGAAGAGGTGGCGGTCTGCGTGGAGGCTGCATAGGGGGTCGTGGTCTGGTGAAGTGTTACAACTGTGACCAGGAGGGTCATGTGGCTTGGGAATGTCCCCTTCCCCGACGCCCATGGTGTTCTTAGTGCCGAGTGAACGCCCATGCCACAGAGGACTGCCCAGAACTCATTAAGAAGTGGGAGGAGCGGACACGGCAGAGAGGCGCAAATTTGGTCAACTCTGAGCCACGAGGAACCGCCACTCAGGATATGCAGAACGTAGCTATTGTAACGAGATGAGGTAAGAAAATGGGGGAGGACGCTCGTGAGAAAGAGCCAGCATGGGTTGTTCGGCCCGCCTCCCCGAGTACGTTAATCAGGCCCGAGGCATAGAAGAGGTATTTCCAGGAGGCCGTAAAGGCATTTGCACAACTGTGGGAAGCAGGAGCCTTGGAGGCACGTGTGCTGATGGAGACTGGTTCACAGAGTGCTACAAGAAACATGATCGAGGAATGGCTCCAGTTACTCCTCAAGATTGTTGACAATGCTGCGTTGCGGCAGCAGCTGAAGCATACCTTGGAAGGGGAACTGTGGGGAAGTCCAGGATTGGGGGAATCAGTGCAAGCAGGCCCCCAGTACGTGCAACGTGTCAAGCGGAACAAGCCGCGAATGGAAAAAGAGTTCCGGCTCAACACGCAGGTTGCGGGATTCCAAATCAGCGATACCATGCTGGATTTGGGGTCCGACGTCAACATCCTGCCACAGAAGACATGGGAGGCTCTTGGACGGCCGAGGCTGACCTAATCACCCATCCAAATCAGAATATAAAACCAATATTGCATTCTGCCGATCGGCCGACTCGAAGGTGTCGAGGTCGACATCGTTGGGGTGAAGACTTACGTGGACTTTGAGGTTATCGATATAATGGGAGACAAGGATCCTTACCCCACCCTGTTAGGCATTGATTGGGCTTTCGAGAATTATGCCATCATTGACCTCAAAAAGGAGCTCATGATCTTCGAGGATGGGGAGGTCCGGGTCATGCAGCCCCTCGACCCCTATCAAGGCCCGCGATATACCGAAACTGTGGACAACCAGGAGGACGCGCAGAAGATGGACCACATGTACTAGATGACTGCAGGAAATATGGAGGACTATATCAACCCAACTGCCATAGGCTCCGTCAGTTGGTGCAGTGTACAGAGCTCGGAGTTGGGCTCGGAGCTCGCCTGGGAAGACTGGCAGTAGGGGGGGTACGAAACCAACACGCGGAGATGTGCTGCCATTTCCCGAGTCAGTTGGATTGGGGCTGAGTTTAGGGGATACCCCACCCTGTCCAACATGTAGGCTGTGAATACTTTTATTACAAAGGTCAAGGAAATGGTACCAGAGGGTAGCAGGATACCACTTTTGGACGTTTCCTTATAGTTCACATCGGCCAGATGGTGGAAAAATCACTGTACCGTCTTGGCGTAGTGGAGTTGTGCGACTCAGGCTTTGAGGGCACGGTTTAAAGAAGACGAAGGCCCCCGAAGCAGGCACCGGTACAAGGGGACTTCTGATCCACGAGACCATGTGAGGAGCTGTGAAGAGCAGTGGCAAGGTCTGGGATACCCGCAAGAGCTGTGGGTCCATCGGTTTATCCACGCTTTGGATACAATCCCTCAGGCCTGGTACTTGGAGGAAGAGCGGAAACGTGGAACCCACTCTTGGCAGGAAGTCACAGAAAAGTTTGTTCGGTGTTTCTCGTTCGAAGGGGAGACCGAGCAGGAGTCTCGGGTACTGCAAGAAATCAAGGCGCTCCTGGTTTTCCGTGACCCTAAGGCTGGGGGGGCCGCGGTCGCACCATGTCTTGAGGCCAGGCGCGAGTTGGTTTGCCAATGGATTGACCGAGATCTAGATGATGACAGTCTGGAAGACCTTAGGCACCTGTATTTCGAAGAGAAGGAAGGTGAGTGGGACATCAACGAAGAACTAACCACCGAAGGCATCCATTTACAGCCGCTGAAGACCAAAAAGTTAAACAGTGGTACGGAGGTGAAGCCTAAGTTGGCTACCGTGGGCGATTACTGGGATGAAGAGACCACAAAGGAAATTTTCAGCCTCCTACAGGAATACGAAGATTTGTTCCCTTCGTCAGTGGCAGATCTGAAGGGCATCAAGGGTGATCTTGGGGAAATGCACATCGTGCTGAAACCGGATGCGAGGCCCATCAAGCATTGACTTTATTGGCTGAACCCACGGGTCAAAGAAAAGGTCAAGATGGAGATTGACAAGATGCTGGCTGCAGGTCTCATCTTTCCAATGGAGGAAGCAGAGTGGGTGAGTCCCATCATCATTCAGAATAAGAAGGAAAAGGCAGAGATACGGGTCTCTGTCGATTACCGGAGTCTGAACAATGCCTGTATCCATGACCCGTTTCTGACTCCTTTTAGCGATGAAGTCTTGGATCATGTTGTGGGGAACGAAGCGTACTCGTTCACTGATGGTTTTTCGGGCTACCATCAGGTGCGCATTGCGGAAGAAGACAAACCGAAAATGACCTTCACCACTGAATGGGGATCGTTCGCATACCACGTCATGCCGTTTGGCTTGAAGAATGCCCCAAATTTGTTTTCCTGGATTGTCATTTCTACTTTTCGGGAGTATATCCACAAATTCCTGGAAGTCTACATGGACGACTAGACTGTCTACAGCCTGCTGAAGAAACATGCCACCCTGTTGCATATTATGTTTGATCGCTGCCGCCAGTTGCAGATTTCCTTGAACTTGAAGAAGTGTATTTTTGCAGTTCCCTTCGGCACTCTGTTGGGAGACATGGTGTGCAAGCAAGGGGTCTGCGTCGATCCCACCAAGGTCGTGGTAATCGTCCATATGGAAGCCCTTGAAATGGTGAAGCAGTTGTGCGCCCTGCTTGCCCACACAGGATATTACCGGCTATTTATCCGCAACTACGCAATGATCACTGCCCCTCTGGAGAAATTGTTGCGAAAGTCAGAAGTATTCCAGTGGACGGAGGGGTGTCAGAAGGCCCTAGACACTCTGAAGGAAAAGCTCGCGACGACGCCCATACTTGTTCACCCGAACTGGGATAAGAAGTTCCATGTGCATATCGATTCTTCTAGTATTGCACTTGGGGCTATCTTGGCGCGACCAGGAGAGACGATAGTCAACCATCCCGTCTACTTCGCCAGCCACAAATTGTCTAACACTGAGAAGAACTACACCACCACCGAGCGGGAGGCCTTGGCAATGGTGTACTTACTGCAGAAGTTCCGCCACTACCTTCTTGGAGGCAAATTCAAATTCTTTACGGACCACTTTGCATTGAAGTATCTGGTGAATAAACCTATTTTGGAAGGACAGATCTGTCGCCGGTTGCTGCTTTTTCAAGAATTTACGTTTGAGGTGATCGTTAAGCCTGGGAGGTTGAATTTCGGGCCCGATCATTTGTCCAGGTTGGCGACGGGGGAGAACGAGGGCTCACTCGATGATCAGCTACCGGACGCTGACCTCTTTCGGGTCGAGGCAGTACCAGATTATCTGGCCGACATTTCCCTCTATCTGACTACAGGGCAATGCCCTCAGGATTACACCCCACTCGAGAAACAGCACTTGGTCGTTCAGGTTGTCGAATACCAGTTGATTGCGGGGCAGCTGTATAAACTGGGTCTTGATGAGGTTCTGCGCCGGTGCGTCCTTGACCATGAGCTCAAAGCTGTGATGTGGGAATGCTACAACGGTGTTGCGGGATGCCACGTAGGTGCGAAACTGACCACCAGAAAGGTGCTCCAAGCAGCCTTATGGTGGCCGACAGTGCATGCCAATTGTAAAGCATTTGTGAAGCGATGCGATGTGTGCCAGCGGACGGGGAGGCCCTCTCACAGGGATGAGCTTCCGCTACATCCGGTCCAGGTGTTGCGGCCGTTCGAGAAGTGGGCAGTCGATTTTGTAGGCCCCATCGACCCAGTCGCCCGGCACTCCAAGGCTTGCTATATTATTTCTGCAACGGACTACCTCACCAGGTGGGCCGAAGCACCGACGGTACATGACTGCATGGCGGATACAGCAGCCCGGTTCATCTTTGAACACATTATCAGCCGGTTTGGCTGCCCGCGCAGTTTAACCAGTGACTAGGGTATGCATTTCATTAACTCCACTGTCAAATCGCTGCTGGACACATTCATGATCCAACATCACAAGAGCAGCCTATATCACCCACAGGCCAACGGTACAGTCGAAGCCTTTAATAAAATTCTTGAAAAAGGCTTGACTAAGATCTGCAATGCCCAGCGCGACGATTGGGATGAGCGCCTCCCAGTTGCCTTAAGGGCTTACCGGACCACGGTGAAGCGCTTGACCAATCAGACACCGTTCTAGCTGGTGTATGGCTGGGAAGCTATGATTCCTGCCGAGTTCACTGTACCCAATCTTTTAATCGCCACGTCTTTACAGTTCTCGGAATAAGAGTCACTTCGTGAATGCCTCCACGAACTACAAGAACTGGACGAAGCTAGGTTTCTGGCTGAGCTTCACCAGAAGGTTCAGAAGGACAGACAGAAAGCGTGGCACGATCGCCACATCAAGCGTAAAACCTTTCAAGTTGGCGGTAAGGTCCTCCTATATGACAGTAGGTTTCAGAAGTTTCCAAGCAAGCTGTAGATGCACTAGCTGGGAACTTACTTCGTCATTGAGATTCGTGATTCTGGAGCCGTCCAGTTGGCTCAGCTAGACGGTACTATTTTACCGGGGTGGGTGAATGGCGCATGCCTGAAGCCCTACCAGGAGTAAGTTTCTCCCAACATTCATCAATAAATCTCGCACCTGAGAGTGCCCGTAACGTAGCGTAGCGTAGCTGAATAACTCTCCCGCAACCGGGAGGAGCATAGGTAGGTTCTTCCTTTTCCGCATAATTTTTCAATAACCGCTCTATTGCGGGGACCGCACTGCAACCGACTGTGGTTGGGGAGGGGCGTGTCCAGTGTGTCATCCCTGTAGGATCCATAAATGTACCAGTGTCAGTCTAGGTGATTTCAGTCAGTACTTGTGTCAGTCTGTAGGATCGTCCCGATTTGCATCATAAATTACCATAATTTGAAGTAACCTCACCATAATCATTCCGCCATCATCTGCCGTAACCTTAGCTGTCGCGTTCGCCCAATTCCCCATGACATTGTTAGAAACTATCAGAATACCCATTGGCACATGATTGATCACATGATTATCATAGAAAAGAATGCCAACAGGAATTAACTCATTATGGGATCTCATCATCTTCACTCGTGCCAGGCAACTACATCGTTTGCATGAAGAAAGCACGAGAATGCTGGAACACTTAGCATTAGAAATTGCAGCAGCACAGGAGCAGCTGGAGTATTCAGGCGAACCGAACCAGGAGAGACTACAAAGACGAATTCTACACATCTACTAGTGCTGAGCCAAGATGCCAAAGGCCCTCATATCCATTGTTGAACCAGCAATTGACAGCAGGATCCACAGGACCAAGTCTCTAGTTGGGAAATACGACAGTGCAGCTTTGCTAGATGCCAACCTTTCAGACTCAACCGAATTCTCGACGCTCCACTAGAAGGTGTATATGGAGCATTACTACACCCTAGCTGACAACTCAGCCAACCGCATTCTACCAGCGTTCCGGGGCCTCCAGCTGTCCTCTCTCATGAATCTCAGAAATCTTTCGATCTTCAGGGCCACCAGACCAGTTTTGCAATGCACTCGGTTCTTTCTTAGCCGTGTTCAGAATGGGTCCTTGTGGCTGAACAAGGAAATTCCCATTCATGCTGAAGACATCCATCGCCTGACTGGGCTCTCACAGGGTGGTGCGAGTGTTTGGACTGAATTTCAGACCACCGCCAAGTGAGCACGGAAGTCCAGGGATGCCGACCTCTATAGCAAATATGGAACCCGACGGGGAGGGAAGGGAGCCAAGATAGAGCTCATTAACATGCCCGAAATTAAGTTTGCTTACTATCTCATCGCTAGCAAGACCATGTGGCATTACACCAAGGGCGAATGCACCTTGGACACTATCTCTATCGTGGAGCATTGTGTTCAGGGTGCCCAGTTGAACTGGTGCTCTTTCCTGCTGAAAGAGCTCTTTGATGTGTGCAAAGAAAATTACAAGCGCACGACGAGCTTTATTTATGGATACTTACTCATTGATTTTGCCATGTGGAAATGGAACACTCCTTTGGTCAGGGTCCCAGTAGAAATTCTAGAAGGCCAGCCTCTGGCGATGAAATTTGTTCCATGGAAGGTTTCGGCTGACTCGAGCACTAAACAGGTGAATGCAGAGGCGTTCCGGTCTTGGTACGGGCTCATGATGGACGTAGTGGCCAGTCAGTAATGGATACCCTGGATCCTGCTGGACGAGTATAGCGAGCAGGTGTGGTTCAGGGTAAGTCATTGGCATACCTACATCTGCCCCACCTGCATGCCGGAAGATACCTTCCACATGGCGCCGTTGAAGTTCCAGCTAGATGATGCCACCTTCCACCACGAAGTCTGTTCGTGGCCGGGGGTCACGATGCATCACCGCGATGGTATTCCCTGATACAACTTTGATCGGATGAAGCCAGTAGAACAACATGCTGAGACGGGTGTGGCAGTGCCACCCCAAGAACTCCCCGAACCGCTCGTCCCCGTCGTCTGTCACTTCAATAATCAGGTACGCAATTTCAATGTGGTGGCTCAAGTTATTTCCAGCAGTGCTTCTCCATTCCCTTTATTCTCTAAGTTTCAGCTCAGTCATTCTATTTCACCATCCCATACCACTCCTCTCACCTCCCCCATTCCTAACATTTTATTTACCTCTGCAAGCCCCATCATCACCCCAATGGGCAAAAAGAACCCGGCCCCAGAACAATTAGAGACTCCTACAGCTAAGCGGGCCCACATCACCGTAGCCAATCTGGTGGTGGACCTTACTGATGACGATCCGCTTCCACCCCCAAATCTCAGGGCACTGGTCCAGGAAGAGCCCCTTATCGATCCTTCCAAGTTTATTAACATTTTCCCTCCATCCACTGTTCCACCTCCATCCACTGTTCCACCGCCATCTACTGTTCCCCCTCCACCTCCCACTTCATCCATTCCGTCCAATTCATCTGCCACTTTGTCTGATCCGCTCATCAGAGAACTCTTTGGCAGGGACCATAGGGCTGAAGTCGACTCCCGTACTGCTACCGTAGTACCACCAGTCGACCTCGTGGGTGCACCCTAGGTTTCTTTATCTGCTATATTTACCAAGTTGGCAAACATTGGGGCCAACTCGATCGAGGCTCAGCCAGAGCATGCTGACCCTCCCCCTTCAGGCTCAACCAACTTTGAAACATGGGGTACAACCCAACTATACTTATTCATTCAAAGGGTGGCGCAGCAAGCCAAAAGTCTTCACTCGGAGCTGCAGCAGTGGTGCGAAGAGCAGCGAAAATAGATCATGGCGCTTACTAAACAGTGCGTCCAGCTTATCAAAGTGCAGGAACACTTGCAAGACCAGATAGCCAATGTCACTCAAGTATTTTCGGGCCTATGGCCCTCGGTCAAAGATCACTATACCTCGCTCCCTGCTGATGTCGCGGAAGAGAATGTTGTCACTCAAGTGTTCTACATCGGGTCGGCATTCACAGGTCTCCACCAGGAAAATGTGGAGATCCACGTAGCATTGGTCACCCGACCGGCGCTTCCCGATCCCACGGCTACCTATTCAGCTCAGATTTCCGCGAAGCAGGGCCAGGCAACCCAAATGCAGGAAACGATCACTTCTACAGCGCGTGAGGTACATGACCTCCTAAAGGGTCTTTAGGAATGCTCTCTGGCCTTGACTGTCAAGGCACAACCCATCTCCGCCCAGCTACAATAGGTTTCGCTGGAAATTCAAGAGGTCACAGATCCTGCCAAGTTGGACCAATTATATGCCCAGGCAGATGAGCTATAAGTGCAGATCCAACAAACGGAAGCCAATTCTGCAGAGGCCAAATGGGTAATTCGTGAGCTCCGGCCGCCCCTTCAAACCAGTGCCAGGACGATGCAACAACTCACCACCGAGGACGAACACTAAATCAACACGATGTTCGGGGCTGTCTCAGCAACCTTAGAAGCGACTGCTGTCACCAAGATCGCGGAAGACAAAGATTCCCTCTTGCAAGGGTGGAAGCAAGCTGTATCGGCATTCACAGAACTGAAGTCTAACGCATTCTGCCAAGTCCCGGAGTTGGGGCCCTTGTTTGAGCAACAGGCACAAGCTGAAGGTGCACAATAGGAACAAGGACAAGCTGAAGGCACATAGCGTGAACAGGGCACGGGATTAGGCGGGCGAATGGAGGTAGAGACTGTCATTTGTGATTGACTCGGGGACGAGTCAAGAAACTGTGGTCGGGGCCTGTTGGGGCCCTTGTTTCTGATTTGGAATATTTTTCATTTTGAATAAAGGATGGTCTTTTTGAGTTGCGGCAAGATAACACATGGCAATTGTGACCAAGTCGCAACAACAGCAAGCCGCAGAGCTATCGAGGTAGCGCAGAAGCAAGAGATAGCTGAAGACAGCAGATGCGTGAAGATATACTGCAAAAGACAGAAAGTGGAACACACAGATGACAAAAGAGAAGTAGGAAGCAACTGAAGAAGTACAAGAAGAGGAACTAACAGTTGCGTAAGGGGGTTAATAAATAGAAGTCACCCGGCCGAAAGAAAGAAAGAGGGCTTCAGGCGACAGAACGCAGAGCGACGGAAGCAGATCGGTCAGGACATCTCTATGGTTCCTAGGGTTCTCTCATTTACCTTTTTGTTATGTCATGCATATGTATCAGACTGTAAGCTCTCCTTATGGAGTGATGTAATGATGGTTGTGGATGAAGATATCAATACAATTGCAGGTTACAGTTCCACTATGTAATTCTTATGCATGTATGTCTATCATGATGGTTTAAAATTTTATTTTCTTCATAACTGTCTATGCTCTAAATTTTCTTGCGGATACATCTATGTTTATAAAATCTGTCTAATGGTAATCATGAGTTGCAGATCTATTCCTCGCTATCGATCTGTTCCCTTTCTGCATGCGGTTGCGGCACGCCTCGGGTGAGACGCTCTGCTCTCCGGAGTAGGGTGATAATGCCGGCGTGGTGCTAGACTACAGTGGATTCCTTTGTTGGCCACAACTCCTGAACCTGGGTCTTGCCTACGAGAGCTGATTCCTCGCCAACAATATGGCACACCATGTAATTCTTCATGGTTTGAGAGATATTCATGTTTGAAGTTTGTACCCCTAGTTAGTGGACTAAAACCATATGGGGTTGGGGCATGGTTCATTGAAAAATAATAATTAATATTTTTTAAGCTCCTAAAACCCCTCCCACATTCATTTGTTGAAGCCCCTCTCAACTTCAACATTTATATAAATTGTGATCTTCATTTCCTCCGTAGGTAAGGGATTCGGCCATTTAAAATAGGTCATTGTGGCATTTTCGCTCTAACTATTTTTCTACGAAGGTTCAGAAGCTAAAAATTTTATGAGGAAAAGTTGAAATCCTGAGGAAGCTTATATAAGAATTTCAGATCAAGGCACACAATAGTTTTGGTGATATGATTTGTGGAAGTCAGGGTTTTTGCAGGCTCCTGAAATTCATCTCAAAGAAGTGACCTTGGTAAAATCATCATAGCTCTCTCTTTGAGTATCAGATTGGAATTCCATAAATTGTGGTAGATAGTGCACAGTGTGCAATTTTTTCTCTATCAATTTTAGAGCCAAATGAAGAAACGTGGCACACTATATAAGTGCGCCATGTTGAAACAGTCCATAATTAGGGCATTGTTAAAGATTGGGTATAAATCTCTCTCGAAGAGTCCAAATTGGGTCAGACCTGCAACATTAGAAATAAGAATTAGATGAATACTATAGGAATGAAATCAAATATTGAGGATCTAAAATAACAGAGATACACTAGATTCAATATCGAGCTCCTAGAAGGCAAGAAAAAGATAGATCATGTGTTGTCAAGGGTTGCAAGGGACCAAACTTTCTACGGTAGCAAAGTAAAGCAAGGTGTAGTAGAGGGTAGCATGACAAGAGGAGCAACCAAGGTGCATAATAGTAGCAATAATTTCATCATATGAAGTCTTCAAGTGGGTAGCACTGCATACAATCATTGTAAAGGTATCATTGTACTTAGTCATTGTAAATACATTATTGTACAAATTGTACTAGTGTCTATCTGCCAAGTGTTTAAGAGGCAGTGCTGGGAGGTCTAGGATCATCATTATATGGCTGTGTAAAAGTTAGGGTTATGGTCTAGTATATCTTCTTCTTCTACATCATTCTATATCATTGTAAAGTGGACCATTTCCCTGGTATGGGAGACCATACTTCTTTTATTCTTCTATAGGGTGGTAGGGTGGTGCTAGGGTGAGTTCTAGCTCATTGGGTGTTGGGGCATTTATTCAATTGACTACTGAAGAATCTTGGGCATTGGAGCATGCATCCAGTGGGAGCTGGAGAAGATTTTTTTCTAGATTCTAGGAAGTTGGAGCTTTATTTTCAATTGGAGTTGAATATTAAAGAATTATTAGAAAAGCATTAGGTGGTTTTTGTCCCGGAGTGGGTTTCCACCTTAAAAACTGTGTGCATTTGTGTTCCTCTTGTTTGCTTCTATCATGGTACAAACACTAATAATAATTGAATATTAACTAATTCTCTAATTAAAAGGAATAATAATTCACCCCCCCCCCCCCCTTCTTAGTATTTCCAACACTTTGCAGGAACCTAAGTTGGAGGAGATGTTTCATGAGTTGCCATGTTGGAGGGTGACTCACTTTTTGTGGATGATAGCTTGGGGATGGAGGCTTCACATGGGAATGATAGTTCCCAATATATTTCAGATTCCATGCCTAAAGAAGGCCTCTAGACCACACATAGTTTCTTCCATGGTTATTCTACTTGTTCATGATGAGAGTCATTTGGATTTTTCACTAAAGGCTTACTTATACACATGGGAGGAGAAACTCAGAAACTTATTGATGAGACAACATCTTGTTTATTGGGGGAGCTTATCACATGAAGATGATACAGGAGGAAGAGGAGAGGCTCTTCAGTTCTATCATTATAGTTGCTTTAGGACAAGCAACATTTGGGAGGGGAGGACTGTAATATTCCTAAATTAGCACACATCTAATTGGAATATTAAATTTTGATTTTGCTCTTAGATAGAAGAATAAGAGGGTATGGAGACCCATAAATCTCCTTAGTAGGAATAAAATACATTCCTAGTGTGAATGGAGGTCATCTAAAATTTGGATTGAAGATCCTTAGGTGTTAAAAGGGACTAGATCATGAAGATTTGGTTGACTTTGACCAAATGAAATAGCGCTATTATGGAAGAGTAGAATTAATGATGGGACAAGGAATTTTTGGAGGGAGATTGATTACATGATGATGGAAACCCTAATGAGTGGGACCCAAGGTGAGAAGGCTCACATTGTTTATAAGGAAGAGGATGGTTACCATATGGGGTTATGTTATGATTATTATTTTAATATTTTTGTTTAGACTTGTCCTCTCTTCAGCTGTTTATCTAAGATTGCTTGTGTTGTTTAGCACAGGGTGTTCCTAATTTGGAATCCCACCACTTTCCTTGAGAGGCCTCTTGGGAGAGTATTGATCTACAATTTCCACACATCCGACATTTTGGCCAAGCGCAAGTCTTCAGCTATAGTGTAGTTTCTATTCAGATTTGTGTTGTGTTGCAGGGTGTTGAAGTGGAGGGTTGAGAAACCCACTTTCTGAGCTATTTTTTCATAGGAGGAAGGATTACTTCTCTTGGGAGATAAAAAACGATGGATTCTAAGCACATTTCAGATGTTTGGCACTAGGAAAACCTATTCCCATCACTTACACAACAGTTTCAGTCTGGAATTGTGTTATTTTGGAGGGTAGTTTCAGAGGAGGATCTATTGGCTCTTTTGGAGTGTTTTCCTGTAGGTGAGGGGTTCATCCTTTCATTAGAGGGAACCCTTGAGGAGATATGCATCATATCCATGTTATCTCAACCTTTTATGCCGTGATATTTAGTTTGCAGTGACCCTTCAGTCCTAGGGCTATAGATCACCATGTGTATTTAGGTGTATTTTCAGAATCCCTTCCCGGGTTCTCTAGGAAAGGTGTCGAGGAGGCTAGATCTTCACTCCTAGAATTATTTGAGCTCTATAAAAACATATCTACATTGATCCATATTTAATTAGCATTTTATGCCCTAAAACTACGCTGTCTTAGTTGATGGCATTTTTATGGTAGTTATTTCTCATGTATTGGCATATTTTTCTTGTAGAGGCTTGTTTTGTATTGCTTGAGTGACTTGATCCTTAAGATATTGTGCCTATTATTTACTGATATGTTTAATAATATGGCTGTACATTTGTCTCATATCATGGTGTGTTAATTTATTCATTGTTCTTTCCATTATTGTGTTCATATATTGTTGCTTCCCCATTTGGGAATATTACACCATCCATGACAATTTATGGGTTTATTTGTTTTGGTATATTAATTTCGTTTATATATGTTTCCACTCACAATATTGATAAATATTAAGGATTTTACAGCCTCGTTTTTTTTAGGAAAAAAATTTAATATATTATTTAGCCAAAGAGGATGTCAAAGGACTTTGGACTTTGTTCTGTTTTCCACAGAACCAAGGTCCTAAAACTTAGAGCCTACCCCTGTTTTGCTACTAAATATTTTCTCTGGTTATTTGAAAATATGAATGTATGAATTCTATAAATAATAGGAATATAATTTTTCCCCAAAAACACCTGTGAACCATATGTTGTCATTTACCTTCTTATAGTTCTTTGTAGTTGTTACACATAAGTTCTGGTATTTACATACAAACACATATATTATAGTTGTGCACTACAGTTGATAATGTTATGAACATTGGGTTTTACCATGCATAGTATAATATTTTTCTTTTGTCACACATCTCTATTTATAGGAAATAAAATATACTCACAATAATAGTACTCTTCTTGTAGAGGAAAGGCTATGTTCATTCTTCACAACATATTCATGGCATATAATAGTTCTTCTTTCAGCATCTATAATATTTCATCATTATCTTAAATAATAAATTCCACTGTAACAACATTAAACTTACAAATAATTCTCTAATTCCTATAAAGAGTGATGCACAGAAGTTGAATATAAATTTATCAATTCATTTCTACAACTTAACAAGGTAACTTAGATGCTTATCTCTAATTATGCTAAACTGATTGTGCCACCCAACCATGAGAGAGGTGATCACGTCCTCAACTCCCCCTGTGCTTCCCACCAGAGTCTAAGGTAGGATTAATTTTCAGAAGCTAGGCCTCAAGACCTCTATCCAGCCTATACTCCTTTCGGGTTACAAAGCTCCACTGGTTCTAAGCTAGCTCTAGAAAAATCTCTTCTGCAACATTTTTTTGTAAACCCTTTTCTCTTTTAATTCACAGAACCTATTTAGCCAATTTAATGTCTTAAATTTCTTATCATAAATCATCAACCGATTTTAGCAATCTGATGAATTTTGGTGCACTATATATGTTTAGTTAACCTACTTCTTACTTTGTTGTGTATGTTTTTATATTGTTTTGGGGGGTTTTGTTTCTTTATGTCTAAAGGATTTAATCTTAAGAAATAATAACTGTGAAATGAATCAACTAAATCTAATGAAGTTTAATTTTAAAAAATAGTTTTGAAAGAAGGAAGAAAAGGAAACATTCTTCAACTATTCTTATTTTCATAAAAATGAATCAATATTTAAATGGTTAGGATCTGATCTAGAAAAATAGAGTATTTATTATAATGACTAATATTTTTGGGATTTAAAGCTAATTCTAATATATCCTAATCTAATTCTACTCCATGGATTGAAAACATAAATCCTATGATTAAGAATTGAAATGACAATTCTATTCTAAATGGAAAGAAATATTCAAAGATATTGAAAAGAAACTACTGTATGACCAAATACTCAATCATCCAATATTGGAAGATTGACATGATTTACAGGCAATTGATTATACATTTATTTTAAAGATTTAATCTAAGAAAGAAATTAAAAAGCATGTAAATGAAACTCAAGTGCTGCATGACTTAAATACTAAATCATCCAATTTTGGAAGAATGACAAAGTCATATTATTGATATGATCTTTACAAGCATTTAATTATACATTTAATTGAGAATTTAATCTAGGAAAAGAGTATAAAAACATGTAAAGAAAACTAAGATAATTGTATGCTTTAATTCTTCAAACATAATATTATTTTT
This sequence comes from Pinus albicaulis, assembly GCA_034641835.2. NCBI lineage: Eukaryota > Viridiplantae > Streptophyta > Pinopsida > Pinales > Pinaceae > Pinus > Pinus albicaulis. The sequence continues at coordinate 1,003,347,388 of CM076581.1, forward strand.
CAAAATAGAAGAATTAATTTCTTGAGATGTTTTTGGTAAGAAAAATATTACACAGTTATTCTAAATCTAATTCTGAGAAAGCATTCATAAATTTAATCTATCAAATGATGAACAATTTAATCTAATGATCATATGCGAAGAAATGTAAATTTAACTATGAATTGTTAAAACAAAGATAATGAAATTAAACTAAAAAACAACTAATGAAACCTCATTTCTATGTAGGAGCCCTCTGAAACAGAACGAGTTGAAATCAGAGAAGACTATGCGTGCAAAAAAAAGGAACTGGAACACACAACACATGGTCTTCGTATTATGAAAGAACATATTCTCAAAACATACACAACGTTCACAAAATTAAGACTGTTTCCGGTATCAAAATGACCGATATTTAAACTAATTCAATGTAAATGTCTTGAGGTATTTTTGCCTATAGATGGAAATTACAACTAAAATATAGAAGCAAAATCTAAGTGGTTAACTCTCAATTTTCTACGTCAGAGAAAATCAAGAGTCTTTCATTCTTGGATCATGTCCTCTGACCGAACTTTGATCACGATCATAAGCACCTTTTTATGTCAAATTCAAAGAAGTGGATAGGATGAGATCCATGTGAGCATCATTCCAAAGATGCCCACGTGACTCATTCCTTCATGCGCTCCTCAGTACCTGTCAAACCATTAAACTAGTTGGGGAAACAACAATTAGTTAGAGAATAACATGCGTTATGTAGCTGAGGTACATAAATTCATTCAAATAATAAGAACATAAAAGTATAAAATAGAGATCATTCAAATGCATTCTCTAAGATGAAACATGTCATTTATCATTGATTGAAGTTATGGATTTATGAAAAGGTAAGGATACACGATGAGAAAGGATGTCAAAGAAAGAATAATTTTGAGGTTCAACATACCCCCACTAAGAAGCCATTGCATGTCCTCATGCAATTTATCAAAAATGTTAACTTCCTTCTCCTATTCCATTTTTTCAGAAACCTCTGCTAATACATCCAGTTTTCTCTTATTTCTTTTCATTGAGGTGTCTTCCATCCTTGGCTTTCTCATAAGGATTTTGTACTTGAGATTGATGATTTTCCTCTTCAAATATTTGTTCTTTCTTTTTAGATTTCTGTTCTTTTTGTACCACAGTCCCAAATGTAGGATGGTGTTATCACTGATGACTTTCTCCAATTGGTTATGCTACTTTAAAGCTTCATTTTCCTGTTTAATGTGCCTACTCAGTAACTCTAGCTCATATATTTCTTACTTCAGGGTGTTAACCAAAGCTTCTTGTGGACTGATAAGTTGTTCTTGCATACCTAGATTCACTGTTGCATTTATTTTCTGCAATGACTCAATATAGTCATATATCTCTTACTATGTTGGGTCAATTCCTAGAGACCTTCTGCTTGGACTACCTTCAAAATTATGTACAAGAGAATGTGTAGGACTGTGTAGAGGAAAGAAATTGATGGGTGATGGAACTTAAGGTTCCTCCTCTAAATTACAAACTATGTTTCTTGTGATGGTGTCTTCTTCATGGATCTTCGGAGTCTAGAGCTTCTCCTTGGCTGTGGAGGGTTTAAGTTTTCTTCACTTGTAACCTTGCTCTTCTTTTTTGTCTTACTTCTTGTCTTAACTCTACCTTGTTTCTTATTTTTCATCAACTCTGCAAGGGTATGTTCATTTTCATATTGTTTTAGTGGGGGTGAAGGAATATCCTCAATTCTTGTATCAATATTCCTTCTTTTACTTTTTCTATTGTTGTCTTCCTAAGGCTACTCTAGCTTATCTTGGAAATGGTTTTTGATTAGGAAAATATCCCAAGAGTCTCCTATACTTTTCAAATGAAATTCAAGAAGTATTTTTACCAACCCATGATGGTGCATAGCATTGTCTATATACTGAATTATTTTCTGTACATTTTTGGACATTATTTTTAAATTGTTCAGTAGAAATAAATGAAGGTTTATTTCTCCATCCTCCAAAAATTTCATCAACAACCAAATATGATAAAGAAACATGCAACCAATTATTCCTTCACAAGTGATAAAATTATGTAAAATTAAAAGTATATTTCTCTATTTTTTCTTGAGTGCTAAGCTAGGAATACCCTTTTTGTAAACAGAAGTATCCATACCTAGATTCTTAAGGAAAAATCTCCATGCTTCACTGCGATTTTGTTTCTTTTTAAACCATCTCTCACCAACTCTTGGGATCTTTATAGCTTCAGATATGAATGCCTTTGTCACTGAAAATTTATGTCTCCTATTTGGACCTCGATTTTGCCGAAATACCTCGCAAAAGACATAATGATATCCTTGTGGAATCCATCAAATTTTTTCTATAAACCTGAGCCACTTAACCTTCTGCAACATCTCTTTCATTTGAGGATAACCCTCCATGTATTTAGCTCCCACTGGTTCAGCCATGACTATCAAACCCATGTCTTTTATCGTGAAGAGTCTAGCCTCCGGAATTATTCTCCTTTGTTTGAAATGAATTGGGTTGTAGATCTGGTTAAGGATGTCGAGGGTTTGTAGGGAAATATTAGTGAAATGAATTCTTGATGAGGTTTTTAAGAAACATGGATGAATAGGTTATGAAAGTAGGATAGACCATTTAATCATAAATGAGAGAATCCATTATGGATCATTATGAGATAAGATGCAGATGATGTGGTCGATTTATGACATGATGTGAGTCCAAATAAAATCAAATGATGGCATATTGAAGAAACATGTGATCATATACATTATATATGCTAATGTTTTTTATCTTGTTATTTAAAGAAATTTATGTAACATACCTTTAGAACTAAAATTTTGTTGCTATTTACTTGATGTTGAATCTTCAGGTATCCTTCAACATGATGATCTTCAAATGGAGTTCTCAATTTTTTGTGCTCAATATTCTTGCTATAGGAAAAATGTAACAAAGCTACAGAATGTGGTATCAGCTGTAGAATGGAATTTCAACTACGGAATGGAATAACAGCTGCAGAATGGAAGTAGCTATGTACTAATTATATTATTTCTTTAGTAAAATAAAGGGAACAAACATTTTTGGGATTTTTAGAATGGAATAGAAAGTATAAGATGTCAGAACTCCAATTTTCATCCTATATTTTTTGTATAAGTATGCCAATAATTTATTGGTTTTCACACTTATACAATTATATATATATTTTTAATATATATATATATATATCCGTGTGTGTGTGTGTGTGTGTGTGAAAAATAAAAAGAAGACTAAGTTGGGGAAGAAGAAGGATTCGTCTTCACTAACTTCATATCAATATTATCTTGGAAAATTTTGATAAACTCTTCCTTTGTAATTGGCTTACGATAGACTTATAATCAATGCCCATTCACAAGAAGAGGTACCTTTTCTTCTTTAATTATCCTTATCCTGACTGCTCCATTTAAAAAAAAAATTCAATCTCATAAGGCCCAAGATAATGAGTCTGAAACTTTACTTCAAAGTCTTTGAACTTTGAATCGAGCAAAAGTGCCCAATCCCTTGCTTGAAAATTTTCTCCATTATATATTTATCATGCCATTTGGACCTTTGCTGTTGGACTAGACTGGTTCTTTGAAATAAATCTTGCCTGATTTCATCAAGCTCATTAAGTTGCTCCAATCTGTGATTCTAGGCTTTTGATAAGTCAAGCCCCAAATGGAATACCATTTTTAAGGTTTGGATCTGAAATTCTATAGGAAATAGGACTTGCTTCCCATAAACAAGTTCATAGGAAGTATGTTCTGTTGTATTCCTCCATGAAGTCCGGTAGGCCCATAAGGATTTAGGAAGCCTATCTACCCAATCCTTCCTATGTAGATGTACATTTTTAGTGAGAATTACTTCGATCACCTTATTGGTAGAATCCACTTGACCATTTTCTTGTGGATGATATGGACTGAAGATTCTTTGTTCTTTCTTGTAATTCTCCACATGGTTCTGCACCAAATTGGATGTAAAATGGGCTCCCTAATCTGTCACAATTTCCCTTGGGACACCAAAATGAGTGAAAATATCCTCAAAAATAAATTTAACTACAACATTTTTATTAGCTAAAGAAATTTCTTTAGTCTCTACCCATTTAGTGAAATAATAAATACATACCAAAATATATTTATTTTGATTATATGGTGGATAGATTGGTCCAACAAAATGCAGGGCCCATTTTTCAAATGGTTTGATGAGTACCTGGGGCTGTAATGGAATTTAATCTGTAGCAACAGGTTTTCCCATTATTTGACAATTCTCACACCTTTTGACATACTCCATAGTATCATTAAATATGGATGGCCAATAATATCCTAAATGACGAATTTTATAGGCATGCCTCTTATCAGCAAAGTTTCCACCATAGGGTTCATCGTGACATGCCTTCAGAATTTGAGGCATTTCATCTTCTCTAACACACCTTTTGATAATGATATTTGAACCTGTTTTATACAATTCATCATTAATCCATGAGTACAATGCACTTGTTTAAATAATTTTTCTTTTCCCTCTAGGAAACAAGTATGCAGGTAAATTCCGTATAGCTAAGTAATTAGCAATATCTGCAAACCAAGGAGTTTTAGGGGATATTGCAAAAATATATTATCGGGAAAGTTAACTTCTAATTGAGTAACATTTTTAACATTTTCAATTCTAGACAAGAAATCAACAACTATGTTTTGTTTTCTAGGTCGGTCTAAAATGGTGATAATGAATTCTTGTAGCAGTAATAACCATCTTGTGACTCTGCCATTAGTAATAGATTTATTCATTAAATATCTAATTGTAGTGTGACTTGTATGAGTAAAGGTTTCATAGTCCGTGATATAATTTATAGATTTTTTGATATCATGAACAACAGTTAGAAATTATTTTTCAGTTACAGTTTAATTTAACTTAGTAGGAGTCAAAATTTTCCTTGTGTAATAGATGGCATAGGGGATCAATTTTTTTTTTCATAATACAACTCCTAGAGTTGTATCTGAAGCATCTTTTGAAATGTGAAAAGATAGTTTCCAATTAGGACATCTTAAGATGGGTGCTTCCGAAATATTTGTTTTTAAAGTTTTAAATACCAATTGTAAATTAGGATTCCAACTAAATTCACAATCTTTGGTAAGAAATTTGAAGAGTGGGGATGCTATTTTAGTGAATTTTTATATAAAGCTTCTATAATACCCTGTGAATCCTAGAAAAATTCTAACATATTTTTAACAACTTGAAACTGATAATTTGGAGATGACTTCAACCTTAGATGAATCAACTTTAATTCCATCTCCCTCAATGTGATGTCCTAAAATAATTCCTTCAGCAAACATCATAAAACCTTTTTCATGACTTAATGAAATATTTTTCTCTTTACATATTTTAAGAAACTTTTCCAAATTTTTTAAAGCTTCTTCAAATGAAATCCCATAAATTGTAAAATCATCCATATATACTGTTAGTGTCCCGTGATTTCAAAGATTGTTAAATCAAATGATAGGGTAACATCAGACCAGTCTCTAGAGTCCTAGGACCTAACCTTCCTAGACTTAGAGAGAGCTCTCTCTTATGCGTGAAGGATGTGAGCTTGTTCACTTTGGGTGATTGATTTTATGCTAGTTGTTAAGTGTCAGTTTGTTTGTTTGTTTTGGGTTGGGGTAAGATGATTAAGTACAATAGGTGGAGTGAGAGGTTATCAAATCAATTGGGCAATGGATTCTATCAAGTTATTGATACCTTGGTAGCAAATAGGGGTACATCAGAGGGAAAATCTAGTGTAGTTAATGGATCTTTTAAGTTTATGTGGGAGGTGAAATGGAAAATAAGTTTTGGAATCAAGGTAGGGAAAAGGAAAGTTAAGAATTCTTTGTCAAATACCTATGAACATAGATATATTCAATATTGATAAGAAAAGGATACTAATCATGAGATAGGTCTCACCATTTACTTAGTGACAATAATTTTAAACAAATAAACATTCAAGATAAACAATCTAGTAGAACATGGAAGCAAGACAACCTATCTAACTTCAATGATTCAACTTTCAATATTTGAAACCATATAAGAGATAGATAGCATCAATAAATGAAGAGGGAATGCCTAAAAATCATTCATCAAACTATAGAGAACTTCAAGGCAAACTGATAAGCATTTTCAAAGGGTAAGATCGAAACAAGACCTCTTTGACTTAACCTAGCAATCAACACACCAAAGAGAGATTTTAAGATATAGTTTAGATATCATAAAACAAGTAGGGCTTACCATGAATCATGTTTATAAACTATTGTGTTAATCCAATAATGAAATAGAAAAACTTAGGTGGGCCTAAGGAGCAATGCAGAATTCTTTAAGCTAACCCAACAGAAGAAAACATGAAAAAATAGCTAACAGGAGGACCTCAAACAACATTTATCATTCTATACTCTTCTAAGCTACTACAAAATAGAAATATGGAAATATGGAAAAGAAGAAAAAACATGAACATATGAGAGATACATCACCATTAACTAAACTCAGGGATCCTGCAAGCAAGCCTTCATCACCATTAATCAAGGAAATCCATCCACAAGCTCCACAACACTAAATTGTTCTTCAACTTCCAAAAACCATGTATTGCTCTTAAACACATCAAGTTCCCAACTATCTAAAATGAATCCTCATGCCTTCTATAACAAGAAAGGAAGAGGAGAGCCAACTAGAGCATCTAGAAGCTTATTGGCCAACAAGAAATATCCTAAGTTGTCCTTGAGGCCTTGCAAGGTCCAAAGAACAAAAATATCTAACAAATATCTTTTCCGACCAAAAATAGCAATTATATTGACTTTTAGGCCCTGAAAACCATGTCAAAACTTGTCAAACGCACATTCTGCCAAGTCACCTATAGGAGCGCAGCGCACTGTGTCAAACATTGAAATTATGCGAGGATCATAGTGCAGAAATAGGTTGTTTTGCAGTAGTGTTTTGGATGCCTTCTCGATGTCGGAAAAGGCTCTGAGATGGATCGTTGGAAAGCCCTAGAAGTCTACTTTATAGATCAAAATTTATTTCATAAATATTACCTATGAAGGTGTTAGTATGAATCTTTCATCGTAAAAGATCACTTTAGCTACACATAACAAATAGCTCTAACATCGATTATGGTTGCCAAACATCTTTGAATCTGCAATTCAGTGATCCAAATAACGCTGCAAAAATCTAGATCTAAGCATAAAAGACATTAAACAGATAAAGTAAAATATGGTTCCATGCATTCAATAGACAAGACGAGAACGGTGTATTCGAAAGAATTTTTATATTATATTAAAAAGGGGCACCTGAGAGGAAAACAAGAAAGGTGTTTTCTAGTTCTCCTCAATGGGATGGGTTCTTGAAAGTCCTCAGTGTTTCAGATCTAAAATTCCTCTCTCTTGTTGTTGTAGAAAACCTAGACAAACATAGAACTCAATGGGAGATCACAAGGCAAAAATGGAGAATGTGACCTAATATAGATCCAGAGCGATCTAATGCAATGGAGGTGACTAATGAATGGGGAAAACCCTTCTATTTATAACAAAATATTAGGGTGGTCTAGAACTCGGTGCATGAATAAAATATTATTAATCGAATTCTAGAACCACCCTTTAGGAATATTTTATTATATTTGTTGGAGGGAAAAGGATTTTATGATTTGGGTCAATTCCTTTATTTATAAATAATAAATAAATAAATGATTTATTTATCATTTTAGGGAAATGATGGGAATATAATTAAATAAATAATGGTTTATTTAATTATTTATGGATGATTTAGTCAATTTTAACTAAGAATATTATTTAAATAATGATTTAAATAACTTATTCTTAGGAAATAATTAAATAAATAAGGATTTATTTAATTAATTTCCTTGTTTTGGGTTAAATATGACTGGGAAATATAAACAAATAAGTTATTTCACATGGTGAAAGAAATTTTACTTAGGGTAAAATTGGTCTTACATGGTGTAATTGTGTTCATCTAATAATAATAGGTTAGATGACCAAAAAAATGGTATAACAGATTGCCCCCCAACGTATGAGTGTTAGGAGAAAATCGTATGACCGAAGTACGTTGTAAGAACTCAATCACTAGACATCAAGAGGGAAGTGAGAGAGAGAAATATAAGGTAGTCTAATGTGCTAATGGATTAGACCCTGAGGAGATGAGACTTACAGGTGCAACAAGTCTCTAGTTTATGAAGTGGTACCTGTGCTAAAGGCTGCGGGGGAGGCATACCTATGCCCGCCCAGAGAAAGTACAAAGAATGGGAAGTTCAGTAAACAAGGAACCGAACCATGAAGAATATGCTGGCTTAAATAGGAGCTAGAAAAAATAGAATGATGGATTACACATACATGCTATGCCTGGAATAACCGTCAGGACTTATAGAATAAGATTTTAGTACAAGAGATACAAATACGCCCAAGTGCCCCCTACACATGGGGAAGAGCTCGCAAAATCTGACTAATACATGAAAATCGAAGAGGCGCTACAAGCGGATGAGGCCAATATCATCAAATGGGAGGAGCTCCATCAGGGGATGAAATGAGGAAGTCATCCGGGCATGGGTGGGGCTACCTGCAGGGCCACCCCTCATGAGGGTTGAAACATCTCACACACACCCGGGAATCACCAATAGCTGTTGCTGCATCACTGGACTATCAAGTGTATAGGTCACGATCATGCTGAAAATAGCTTGAACCAAGGTACACTGCCCTCGAGACCTGGCTTCTGGAGTAAATAAGTTGATGTTGATAGAAGTAGGTCTGCCATAGGTGAGGTAATGAGGGAATGTCAACTAAGGCATGGGAGAAAATAGTAGAGCGACTAACATTCGGACACTGATGATGATAATGAAATGAGGGATACTGAGTAGCGGATGGACAAATTCCCTTGTTAGAGCATAAGGGGCATGAATGGCTTGGCAGCAACTGACACAATATCAGGGAGGATAGGTGACAATGGTACGGAAGGCCATAATGTGCAACACAAGAGAGGGATCAAGCGAGGAAGGATGGAGGACTATAGTGGGACATAAAGGGGTTCAATATAGACTCCATGACGGATGATGACTCAACTTAGATGCTCTAAACAAGGGCGAATCGACGGTGCTACCACACAGAAAAGGTCTGATGGGGGACCATAAAAGCATGAGTACAATATGGTATCTCATCACGAAAATCTACACGAACAAAGCCAAGTAAAGAGGTAAAGTGGTGCCCCAAGTACAAGCATTGTAAGTGAAGAATTCCGATTGGAAGGAGAGATGAAAAGACCCTTCGTGGAAAAAATGTGTCCTGGTGAAGTATCTAAACATGAAAAAATAACAGATACCCATTTGAGTGCTTGGTGAGAGCTTTCCAACGGTGCAGATAGTGTGTCAAACGGGGCTACGGTTTGGTCGTAGCGGGCGAAACAAAAAACATGGTTTTTTTTTTCTAATAAGGCATTTTCCCTCCAAAATCATTCATTTGTTTGTGTAGCTGTTGGTGAATGTGGAGTGGAGAGAAGGCCCTAAATCTTGCGGCAATTGTAGTGGACAAACCAACTGTTGGAATCGCGATCTGTCAGTTGTAGGTAAGAGGCCTAATCCTACTATTTGTTTTTGATGAATTGAAAGTTTAGATTAGGGGTTTAAATCTCAGTAACTGCTCCTACCTCATCATTATGGTCGGGTCGCACTTTTTGGGGCAAAAAATGTGACCTGGGACACAGGTTTGGGCCTAAAAAGTGCGACCTAGACCAGGATTTGGCCAAAAAGTGCGACCTTTTGGATGAGGGTGATTTCAGTGTTGTTATGGGCTGAGATTCAGTTTTGGTGTAAGGAAATGTAGTTTTGTTTATCTGTAGACTAACAAAGATGATGGTTTTGTGAAGATATGGTAGATATATGGATCGAGTGGAGAGAGAGAGACCTAGGTACATTACGGATGGAAATCCAAGCGGATCAGGGTGTCCGTTGTGCATTGGCTAGGTTTGGAGTTCTGAAATATGTGGAAAACCCTTTTATGAGGGCTGGTGAGCCCTTGTTGGCCCGGATTATCAATTATTGGGATCCAGACCATGAGGTGTTTATAGTACAGGGGCACAGGATTGAGCTGACAGTTCAGGATCTATATTTCCTGACTGGTCTCCCACCATTAGGGATGGTGGGAAATACACAGCCAGTGTTACCGCGAGGGTGTAACATCATGGAGTTTGTTGAGCGACATTGTCAACCAGGTGTTCGAGTCAAAGGGAATCGGATATCGATTGGGGATTTAGAGAGGTTGGAGACCCGAGCATTGGAAGTAGTAGTGTTGCAGATCTTGGGCAGCCAGGCATTCCATCACATCACTGGAGGGTAGATCATGATTGTAGAGAGTGTGTTGGGTGGGACTTACTATGGGTTGGCCCAAATGATGTTGGTGTTGGTGAAATGATAGTTGTCACTATGTAAGTAGTAAGTGAATCATGATTGTGCCTATGGGACAGTATTGTGTTCTTTCTTCTTTGAGAAGATCCCGACCTTACGACTGCGTATACAGTTACCTGATGGAGGTCCGAGAGAGCCCCAGATGCATCGGTGGGGATGACTACTATGTAGAGGAGGGGGAGGTGCGGTCGGATGGGTGTTTCGACCAGAGTTATTCGCCCATTGGGATCAGATGCCATTGTACATAAAAAAATATCCCTATAGTGGGATGATTTATTGTGGAGATTCGGACTTGCCGCTTCCTCCTGGTCAAGTATGGGGGCTCGATGGTAAGTGACCAGAAACTAATTTGTTAGATGAATTTAGAGTTTGTGACTAGTATTCATGGTACTAATCGTTATAATTTTTGGAATGAAGATATAGCTCCGGTAAAACCGGCCGGATATATGGGACGACCTACAACAGTAGGAGCTATAGGTGCAAGTGGATCAAGGACGTCACAAAATGAGGATATGGCCGCTCTGTTGGAGGACGTCCATCGTAGATGTGAGGGGCTGCTGACCGGTGTGTCTGAGCATGGTTGGCAGGATTTAGATGACCAGTACATAGAGTTATGTATTGAGCTACCCTTGGAATGGTGAGGTATCATGTGACGCATGGCGATGGCTAGTCAGACCGTGCGTGATCTACGAGCTGCAGGAGCAGAGATGTTGGCTCGAGATCCTCCAGAGAGTGATTAGATTTAGGGCAGGTGGTGCCCCCCAGCGTCTATGTAGGGGCAAGTGGTGCCCCCCATTTTTGTAGTTTTTTTTTTGTAACATGCTATGGGCATGTCATATGTTTCAGAGTAGATGAACTCTAAAAACACCTGTTATATGATATATATGATTTATACGCATTTTTTTGATGGTGTTAAATGCTATTGTCTTTTGTGTGATAAATTCGAGTTTAGAACACGATTTGCGATTTGATCTACATAGTGATTTTGACTTCTAGGTATATGGTTGAAAGTAATGAATCTAAATTCACGTATCAAAAGTTTCACTCGTAAATATTTTCAAAACAAGATAGGGTTATGCACATGATAGACACCATTAACTTGTAAGACAAGAAGCAGGGAATCTAAATGAACGTGCAGATGGAGGATGTGATGAGAGAGGGAATCGGCTAAGAGACCACAAACTGCATCATATTCGGCTTGATTGTTGGTGGTATTAACAATGTAGACCCCATTTGCAAGAACCAGGGTATGCAAGGGGGTAAAGATGGCCCATGCTACCAAGGCTAGATTCCGTGAATAGTGACTTGACCCATCGGCATAGCCAAAATAATGTGTGGACAAGAGGGCCAGTGGAATAGTGTCACAAGACAAGAAATTGGAGGGAGGAGAATAAGGATGGCAGTGTGAGTAGAGGGTAGACATCCACTGACAACTATGGGAGGCAGAAGTCTAGGTAGGAAGTCTAGGACTCATAGGTCGACTAGAGGGAGATGAATGAGAACTATGGGAGGAAGAGCGGGAACTCATACTGTGAAGGACATCATAGATACAGATGGTATGATCGTGATTATGGGAGGAAATGGAAAGGTTAAGGAAACTACATGACACTGCAAAGCTACCTAAATCATCAGTATGGGAAGAGAGGCGCATATATGAGTCATCACGGGGAATGACAGAAGAACAGGTAAAAATATGGTCAAAGCATGAAGAGCCCGATAATGTTGCTGAAGGAGAATCAAGAAAAACAGATGGAGTGGTGGAAGGAGCAAAGGGAATCGGTTGCACTGGTGTCACATCAATTTATGGTTTGGGGTGGCCGAGTGGGGTCTTGGCTGGAGGAGTAAGATACCATACTGGTATTCCCAAGGTTAAATTAGTGAGGGAAAGGGTGGCCATGACGGGAACTGAATAGACGCTTGGGAGGGACCAAGGAAAGGTATCTGATCGGCGGGGTAATGGCCAGGAGGGACAGCTCCCAGATGGTTAAGACTTGGGGGAATTGACCTAGGAGGGTAGAGAGGCTCATGGGTACTAGTTGTAGGGGAAGGGCCAGCAGGAGGAGGTCCAGGTGGCGGTGGCGAAGGGCTAGGAGTAGGTTGGGGTTGGTGAGGTTGAGGTTGCTAACTAGCCAAAGTGGGCTGTGCAAGGTTAGCCCGAGATGATTGCATCATGCAAACATTCGCCAAGCTAGGATCAGAGACTGGGGGAGGGGGAGGACCCGAGAAGGTACCAAGCAAGGATGAGTCTTTGTAGGTGCCAGGGGAAACACTGGTAAAGGAATCAACCATTTTCTTATTGGTGACAACAAAAATGGTGGACTTAGGGGAGGTCTAAGATTTTGGTTCATGGTAATTTGACTGGTCAATAGTGACAATCTTGCCATTATGAGGGAAAAACATCTTGCGGTGGACTGCGGATGGGACGATAGACATGGTATAGGTGTAACTACGCCCCAAAATAATGTTGTAGTCAAGAGGGGCGATGATAAATTCAACGTCGACACAAACAGTTTTACCTACAAGGGTGAAAGGACAGTTACGGAAAAGGCCGATGGGCTGGGAGGCATGGCCATCCCACGCACGAAGGGTGATTGTGGAAGGGGCCAGCTCAGGAGAGCCAAGTTGTTTCCAAACCGAAGCAGACATCACACAGGTAGATGCCCCCTCATCAATAATACACTGAGCGACGTTGGCATTTCAGATTTTGACTGGGATTTGGAAAGAAACAGAAGCAGGAAGAGGGGGATGGTCTGACTGACGGGCGTCGAAAACAATCAATTGGTCATCAACAGGATCTATAGCACCCATGGCAGATAGTAGAGCCTTCTTTTGAGAAGGACATGACTGGAGGAGTTCCAGTGTTGAAATGGCAGCAGGATATTGTGCCAGATCATCTACTATGCTGTATGAATGGGTAGCCTGACCAGAGACAACATTTCGGCGTAATGGGCCCTTAGGAATCTTGGTATGAACCTCAGTTTTGGGCGGAGGGATTTGCAAGGGACCATTGGGTGGTGACAGAGGCTCTGTAGGACCTAAAGATGGGGACTCAGAGACAGATGAAATGAGAGGCATGGAGTATTGACGAGACCATGTTTGAAGGTTGAGGTCGACGGTGAGAGGTTGGTTAGAGGCCATCATGAGTATTTGGTAATCGGAGGAACCAGAAGGGGAAGGTTGAGTGGTTACCGGGGCATGAGGTGGTTGAGTGGCCATGAATCCTTGTTGAGGGAAATGATCGGTAAACACAGCGGGTTGAGAAGTAGCTGGATTGGGAGGGATAGTAGGGGAGGAATGTTGTCCCCGCACGGTGGCTTGAGACTCGCACATCTGCCACATCTATGGTAATAGGGGACAATCGTGAGTGTAATTCCCATAAACTCTGCAACATGAACATGGCTTATTGGTGCAAAGCGGTTGGTCTGGCTTAGGCTAAGAGCCCTATGGCTGGTTGGTAGTGTTAGGATCAATACTTGAAGGAGTGGATCTATGATTACTAGGGGCAGATTGATTTCCTTTCCTCTTTCTTTGGGAAGGAAGAGAATTAGTCGTGCCCTGCTGCGAAAATACTTTCCCTAGAGGGGGTAGTAAGTGCTGCAGTGGGGGTTAAGAAGGCAAGGGGGTGAGAGGTCCAAATGCTGGAGGAGCTGGGACACCAGGCTGTGGGTAAGGATAAGGGTTAGGATGCACAACATTGAGGTAAGTAGGAGTGGGGGCAAAAGGAGGAGGCATGCCGTATCCTAGATACATGCTACCTAGAGGGGGAAAAGTGCCAGAGGTGCTGGCCCCTACTGGAGGGAAACCATGGCTCATTAGAGTGAGATGCCCCTAGGGCGTTAGCACCACCGTGCTTGGGGAGGTCAGGAAGGACGGTATAAACATAACCAGATTGAGCGTAAATAAGGTCATATTTCAAGGATATTTGAAGCGCAACTTCTTCGGTTTGAGGGAAATAGGAGGCGATATCTTTGCCAATTGGGAGGTAAGAGAGAACGAAGGAACCAGTCCATATAAACCTGATCTTCAAAGGGAGGAGCTCAACATAAGCTTCTTCTTCGCTGCCATTCTTGGACATGAGCGGAAAGGCAGGTCAAAGAGGATTGACGGAAAGAAGTTAAAATCTTGGTACCAGTGTCATATTAGAGAGGGAGCTGGAAATAAGATAAAAAGGCTTGGGCAATGGTCGCAAAACTAGTATGGGAGGAAGTGGCCTATTCAACATACCATTTAGAAGCTTCATTGGTAATCGTGCATTGGAACAATCTAAGACGAATGGAGTCATCAGTAATGGAATTGGATGAACACCACATATGGAAAGAGCAGATATGGTTGGAGAGATCTTCACTAGCGAGGCCTTTGAACTTGGGAATGTCAGAGAGGAGCTTGGTTGGCATAGCAGGCCAACTAACATCGTGGCAGATAGGATCATTGATTAGCTGATTGAAGTCGGGGAGACTAAGGCCGGCCATATATGGGAGGAATGGGGCAGTCGAGGTAGGTCCTGTAGTAGTTCCGCTGGAAACAGACCCAGCAGTAGAACTGGGGTTACCGCTGGTGCTAGGCCTTGAACTAGACATGGTGAAGGTAATAGGGGGAGAACCAGGAGTAGGGGGAGTACTCGAACAATCAGAAGGAGAGTAGGAGTGGGGACTCGAGGGAGGACTTATGCGATGACGACGGGAAGGAGGAAGTCGACCAACCGAAAACTGAGGATGAAGGCTAAGAAGTCTCCAGGACAAACCCCTTAGAGGCGCAATGATGACGGGAAGAAGAAAACTGATAGGGGCAGGAAGGGGCAAAATCAAGTGAGGTCAATGTTGAAACAAGGGCAGAGAGGTGCAGTGTCAATTGATTTTAAAGGCTTTTCCAGGCGGTGTTAACCAGGCTCTTCTTCACTTAGGGTTAGTGTGTGGCATGCATTAATTTTAATTGTTTAAACCCAGACGTTTTGAGAGTAAAAGAAAAAGTGTGCTATGTAACTGAAAATAAATCTGCAGTAAATAAGACTGGAAGAACAGAAAATTAACAGCTAACAATGCATCAATCTAACCAAAGAGGGCAGGTCTCTCAAAACTAGTCTGTAATAGGGAAAAAACTAAGCAAAGAACGCGAAAAAAAAGGTCAATAGATCTAAGTTCGGGAGGGATGGGGATCTAAAGGAGAAATCTGCTGAAAAGAGGTGCAGAGAACATCAAAGAGGCAGAGGCAAGGTTGCTGCTAAAAAGGAGGAGATCAGCTAAAAATAGAAGGGACAAGGAGACAGCCCTAAAAATGAACCCAAACAAAACTATATGAGGTGATTTGAAAGGGATAAGAGCTGATCGAAAGGGATCTGAAAATGAGGTATCAGATCTGGAAGAAATAAGGCTGAAACTCTGGAAATTCAGACTTCTGAAATAGAAAAACTCGCCCACAAAAAGTGGAGGGTACTAGAGCCCTAAAGGGCAAGATTCCCACTTAGTTGAGTGAAATAGATCAGAAACAAGTCTAAACGGGCAGAGACAGAGGATGGAAAACCCTGACAGAAGCTTCAAGAAAACCAAGAAAAAGTGTTGGAAAATTGTAGAAAAAGTTGCAGGTCGCAGGTTCTGACCTGTTTTCAATCTAGGTCGCAGATTTGCGGCAGAAAAGTGCAACCTCAAGGCCAAGCCGCAGTTTTTGGGCCGATAAGTGCGACCTGCAGATCCGGGTCTCTCGGCGGCAGATTTCAGAAAAAATTTGTCGTCTCAGCTGCGGCTGATGTCTGTCACCTGTGCAATAAGGCCAGAAACACACGGAAGTTAAAAATTTGAATGTTTGAGGGTTTTAGAGGTGAAAAGCACCATAAAAATAGGAAAAATAGAAAACTGAAGAGAAACCCTAGGGTCTGAAACAGATGGATATGTAGGAATATATAAAATGACAATGGTCGCAAAATAAAACCCATGTGGAGTCGCCAATTGTTAGTATGAATCTTTCATCATAAAAGATCACTTTAAGAATAACAAATAGCCATAACATCGATTATGGCTGCCAAACATCTTTAAATATGCAATTAAGTGATCCAAATAACGATGCACAAATCCATATCTAAGCATAAAAGACATTAAGCAGATAAAGTAAAATATGGTTCCATGCATCCAATAGAGAAGAAAAGAACATTGTATTTGAAATAATTTTTATATTATATCAAAAAGGGGCACCTGAGAGGAAAACAAGAAAGGTGTTTTCCAGTTCTCCTCAATGGGATGGGTTCTTGAAAGTCCTCATCATTTCAGATCTAAAATTCCTCTCTCTTGTTGTTGTAGAAAACCCAGACAAACATAGAACTCAATGGGAGCTCACAAGGAAAAAATGGAGAATGTGACCTAGTATAGATCAAGAGTGATCTAATGCAATGGAGGTGACTAATGAATGGGGAAAACCCTTCGATTTATAACAAAATATTAGGGTGGTCTAGAACTCGGTGCATGAATAAAATACTATTAATCGAATTCTAGAACCACCCTTTAGGAATATTTTATTATATTTGTTGGAAGGAAAAGGATTTTTGACTTGGGTCAATTCCTTTATTTATAAATAATAAATAAATAAATGATTTATTTATCATTTTAGGGAAATGATGGGAATATAATTAAATAAATAATGGTTTATTTAATTATTTATGGACGATTTAGTCAAATTTAACTAAAAATATTATTTAAATAACTTATTCTTAGGAAATAATTAAATAAATAGGGATTTATTTAATTAATTTCCTTGTTTTGGGTTAAATATGACCGGGAAATATAAACAAATAAGTTATTTCACATGGTGAAAGCAATTTTACTTAGGGTAAAATTGGTCTTACATGGTGTACTTGGGTTCATCTAATAATAATAGCTTACATGACCAAAAAAATGGTATAATAGAAGTTTTTCCAAAAAGTGAAAATGGAAAGACTTCCACGAGCACAACACATGCTTTGAAAAGTGGGCAGAATGGTGGAAAACGAGTGTTTTTGACCCTTTTGGGAAATTAAAAAAACTCAAATTGAGTTGAAAATTGGTGAGCATACTCCTATAATGGTGGGGAATCCAAAAATATAAACCTCTCCTCCTGAGGATGCCCTGGGAAAAGTCACAGCACAGGGTGCACTACACTCCTAGCCTCAAAATTTGAAAAAAAAAATCTTGTTCAATTTCTCCCAAATTTGGTAGGTAGGAGCCTCATGGGTCCTTGGAGACTTGTAGAGAATATTGTGCAAAAATACTAAGCCTAAAATGGTATTTTTCATCTTTTGGTTCCGGGCCCTCATTTTGGGCGGTTTTGAGTTTTTTCCTTGCATAGTGGTTTCTTTGTTTATAGTGCTCAGTCATTCTCCTCTCCAAGTTAAAATATTTGTTGGTCTTCACCAGTTTGGTCTCAAGATGTATGTTGGCCCTCTCAAGCCATGATTCTTTGTTATGCTCAATTTCCATGGCAAGGAGTTTAGTGAGGGGAAATTGTTGTGGTTGGGCTGATTCTTTCTCCCTCTCTTGAGCCAAAGCCTTTCTTAGACCCATAGTTCTAGGCCTCCTTCTAGACTGACCCTCCTCATCCTCACTTTCCTCATAGGCACCCATGTACTCTTCCAACTTCACCTGTGCTCTTTGAGCCTCTTTCCAGTATTTGAGTGCCCTTGCTTCATAGATAGCCTGCTGGCCACTCATTTTTTTGTTCTGCATTTGCAAGAAATGAATGACATCCTTATCTCTCTCTAATTCAAATTCCAAATCCCTAATCTATGCATTCTTGTCGTGTAGAAGGGAGTTTCCAATTCTTGTTTAATTTTCCTCACTACTGTCTATTTGAATGAGCTCAAATTCTCTCTCCTCTTCATGATTGTCTTCTTCCTCTTTCACTTGTTTTTTACCTTTGTCAATCATTTGAGCTGAGGAGGATGACATGGCCCCTTGCCCTTTGGAGGAAACAAACACATGCCTCACTCCTCTTTGATAGGTAATGGGGAAAGGTACAACAAGTTCCACTTGGAAACCTTGATCATAAGTGACTCTAGGACAAATTTTTTCCTTATGAATGATCTCTATGTGTGCATCTCTCTCACCTTGCTCTTGTCTACCCTTTTGATAAGAATTATCATTATCTCTTATCCCATCATTACTGTTAAGTACTTTAGGACCGTCATCCTCTGTTTTTGCAATGCTAGAGGTGTCTTCATCATTGCTAGGTATATCTTCATTTCTATGACTGTCCTCTTCTTCATATTTTGACCCACTATATTCACTGTCTAACTCAGACTTTGTATCACTATTTTCACTCTTTGTAGGGTCACTGTCTTGGGCATCCTCACTAGTCTTTCCCTTACTTTGATGGTCATTTTGTTCTTCACTAGGTGAGTTCTCTAGGTTGGTTTCTTCTTCACTGTCCTCTTCATCATCTTCATTACTTGGCTCATGATCTTCATTTTTTTTCCCACTGAAAACACTTTAAAAATATGTTTCTTGGCTTCGCTTGCCATCTTTTTCACTATCATATTTGTCCTCTTTACTGCTGACATATGCCTCACCTCTAATTTCCTTTGTATTTTCAATGTCACGTTCTTCACTGCTTACTTCTTTTCCTTGACTGTCATTTTTTTGTTGACTGTCACTAGGCTGAGTATTTTGGTCTTTTTGTAGCTCATTTTTTTCCTCTTAATAAGTTGCCTCTATCCATGTGTCCTTGGAGTCATCCTCTTCACCATTAGACCCTCTGTTTTGGCCTTTTTTCTCATCATTGGGTTAATTCCTTTCTTCATTTTCTTCTTTATCATTACTTTCTTCTTTGTCATCATCCTGTCCCTCACTGCTTTCTTCATTTTCATCACCCTCTCCCTCACTGCTTTCTTTGTTTTCATCATCCTCTCCCTCACTAATTTCTTCATTTGCATAACTGTTTTCTTCTTGGCCATCTTCCTCTCCTTGACTTCTTTCTTCATTTTTTGATTTCTTAGGGGAAGGTGAATGAGGAAGGTCTATTTGAGGAAATGATTCATGCGAAGAAGATGAGCCAAGGTTAGTGGAGTGTGATGGAGGTGTGTGAGGAGGAATTTGAGATGATGATAGTAGACTTTGTAGAGGGATGGGTTGTGGAGTTGTGAAATCATCATGGGTGATGAAAACCTCCCATGGGATGCCTTGTTGTTCTAGATGATGTGAGACAATCACTTTGATGAGGGAATGATGAAAAAAGCTTGAAATTTGTTGGGATGGAGGCCTCTTTTGAATGATTGAATACATTTTATTTATGCTTTTACAAAGGTAGTAGGGCACATGTAGCAGCTTGGTTTTGGTGAAGTGCATGAGGGGTCTTATGTGGTAGGAATAGACTTTAGAGAACATACCCTCACAAGTGAAGTATCTCATAATGATCTTCATTAGGAGAGCATATCTATCCAATAGATGAGAGAAAGGGAACATGGTTTTGAAATCAGCTTGACAACTTGGTTTCAAGAATGGGTGATAGTGGCTTAGGTCCAGATGCATTTTTTTGAACCACCTTTCTCCTATGCAAGGTATTCCAGTGGCTTTAGAGATGGCATGGGTGGTCAGCTCAAACTTCACCCTAGCTAGGTATACTTGGTGCTTATGAAGGTTTAGGGCAAAGATCTTGGTCAATTGAGGGTGAATATGGATCTTTTGCACTTTCTCACAAAATCCATATCATCATAATTTTTTTAAAAAGGAAATATAGTAGGAGAGGCTATCAGATCTTCAGTGCTTATAGGTTAAAACACATTTGGCTTCCCACTCCTCTTCTGCTGCCCTTTAGGCCTTTGGTTTGTGTGACCACTGTCAACATTATATTATTCAGACATTTTGCTGTTTATCTCTTCCTCAAGATCTTTAAAAATAATTTGCACTTCTTGTGGAATGATGTGGAAAGGGGTAAAGGAGATGTTGAGGTTGCAGTGATGTCAATGGCTCAACAATGTGGAGAAAAAATATTGTTTTTGAGGGTTTACTTCCTTCTCTAAGCTCAAACTCCGACTTTATTTATAATGATACCCATGTTCAATCCTTAGTTAAACTCAGAAGGGGGGGGGGGGTGAATTAGTTTAACACATACATAAGCTTTTTAAATTTTTCATCAACATATTTACAACTTAATTTTATAGCCAACTTTAATATGTGAACAATCTTAACATGTTGCAGCAAGTATTAAATTAATGTGACACCAAACTAATTATGAGAGCAGCAAACATTAAGCAGATTGGGTAGATCATATCAACACATAGGCAACACACATAGAGACAAAAGATATAAGTGGAAACCCATAAAGGGAGAAAACCACATTTTATTATTGTTGTGATGCAAAGGAAAGCTCCAAATCCCTCTCATCACTGTTTTTTGCAGGCACGAACCTACAAGAGGCTCCAACCTCAGTCAGCTACAACTGACAACTACCAAGCTTCAACTTGATAGCGAAGCTCCAACTTCCTCAATTTCTCAAAAGAAATGTTTGTTGATTTACCTCAAATATTAGCTCTGTTTTGTAGCATCTCTTACTTCTCCTCTCCTCCTTATCTTCTTTGCCTCAATTTTCCATACTCTGCATTCTCTATCCTTACTCTCTCTAACCTCTCTATGCATATCAAGGTGATATTGCTTATAGATATTTCTTGATGACTGTTTGTTTTCCTCTAGGAATTCGAAATGGATAGCCATATCTCTTAGTCTTCTAACTTCTCATTTCTTTTCAAGATCACTCAGAAAAATATAAATATATGTACTAATTTAACATTACAGTGGGATATTTGTTCTCTTTCGGAGATTTTCCAATGCATCACAAACAATATAAATCAATTAAACGATTTACATTTAATTACAATGAGAACTCCAGCTCACTCACTCAGCCTCTTGGTTCACTACGCTTGTTTTTTCTGTGACTGCATTTGTCCCTTTTTCTTCTCTGTATGCCTTTCTGTTTATTTCTATTGCGTAAATCCTGTATGTATGTAACTGTAATTTTCATATCATGGAAATCAATTCTTGGCATAATAATAATAAGGCATTTTTAATATATGCACTACTATGTTATATAACTTAAGTAACTTCTGGTGATATAATGATAAAAGATTATTTTAATACGTAAAATTCCCTTACGGGCCCACTCGCTAAACTTGCTCAACTCTCTAATACGATGTATCACTTCTCCATTACTTCTGATTGTGATTGATCACAATTGAAACTTCCATTTATATGTTCCAATGATATACTCCTTCTCCGCTGCGATCAATCACTGTTCACTTTGAAATGTTGATGCGATGTATCACCTTTCGAATATTTCCGATTGTGATTAATTGCAATCGCAACTTCCGTTTATATGTTCCAATGCTCTGCTCCTTCTCTGATGTGATCAATCACTATTCACCTTGAAATGCCGATGCGATGAATCGCTCTAATGTGATGTAACACTATTTACTTTGATAACGGAACTCAAACATATATGAATCTTCATTTAAACCATATCAGGTCAGTAACTCAATCGCAATCACAACCTTTTGTTAACATGTTCCACTGTCAAGTTTCTCCGATGCAATTGGTGAGGGTCCCACAATATAAAATTTTGTTTGTATTAGTCTCGAACACTAGAGCGCTTTACATATATGTATATATATACTTTGGCGCCTTGTTCATAAAGCGCTACATATATGAAGCACTGCATATATATATATATATATATACTTCCCCCCTGTCAGTCTTTATGTATCCTCCATCTTAGTTTATGATTCTCGGAATTTTATGTAGGGGTCCCACACTATATGTATAATATTATCCGTTAACAGAGTATTAAGTATTTGGCTCAGACTTAAACCCAACACTAATATATATATTTATATAACCTCTCGGGCTCTGTAACTCGTCTAATGTTTTCACTCCCAGCATAGACTTAGCCATGTTCTTTATTCGAACCTTAGTCCTAATGCAACAAAGGGTTCTGGCTCTTCTAATTACATATACCCCAGCTTATAGCATTCACTCAAGGTTTATATATATTAATGCAACACATATATCATATGGTGGTTCACGGGTCCCACGCTCTACTGTTCACCCTCATCAGTTAAGTATATCCAATACTTGATTATCAAATATATATCTATACCTGAACTAATCCTCAATTTTTGCATATACCCCAACCCATCAACATTATATATATATATTAATCCTTGACTTTGGTATTAAACCTTAGGCATTTCAAAATGTATCAATATGGCATCCAACAAAAGTCCACATATGCATTTTGCTGTGGTCCCACAACATACGAATTAACATTTGAGTTAAGTTTCAATTAGCAATAAAACTGTTCATTCGGGCCCACTAATTAACGCACCATACACATCTGACGGCGGATAGGATGTCACTTTGTCTTGGATGATCCAATGATCATCGCCCATTATCGCATAATTTAGATGTACTGACTTTAATTCTCAGAAATCACGTGATGAAAATGGTTTTGGAAATCCATCTTAGGACACGTGGCATCCAAAGACACATATCGCGTTCATTTTGGAAATACTTCTTACCACTTTTGACACTGCGCGATACTGCCGGTTTTCTTACCTCTGGTTTTACTGTTCACAGTTAGGGTTCTGCTTCATTTCATGGTTTTGCTTCAATAAATAATTTCGTGCCTTCATTGTATACATATTCATATAAGATTTGTTCAACCTATAATATATATAAACCCTTCTTGATTTCGTTATATACCTTTCTTCAGCACTTGATATATATGAAGCCTGTTTCATTGATATTTTAATATAACGCTATCATAAGTTTTAACACCTGACTGTATTATATTTTCATTGCAAAATGCTTTCTTCCATTACCCTCGGGGTTCCTTCTCTACTTGATCATTTCTTTGTTTTTTAATTGTTCTGCATCTGCTGCTCGACCATTTCATCTCTACCTTTGTATTCTCTGTCTCCACCTCTGCTACTCTGCCTCCTTTCTTTGTCTCTGTGTCTTCTGCTGCTCGACCGTTTCATTTAACAGTCTTCTTCTGCCTGTCTCCTTTGCCATTTATGTTGTCTCCTCTGCTCTGATTTTCTTCTATGTCTGTCTCTGTAAATAAACTTTCCCTCTGTTCCTCGCATGCTCCCTGTAAACGTTCCCTTTTTCTCTGCCTCTGATGCCTCCATTGCCATCAATGACAACATTTCCAACAGTCTCCCCTTTTGGTATTAATGGCAATACACTTCCTCTGTTTACCTTTTAGGACCCTTCCTTCTATTGCTTGCTCTTCCTCCCCCTTTGACATCAATGGCAAGGGGTTTGTAATTTTTCAGTGTGCTTTTAACTTTCGCCCATGTTGCACTGATATTGAGGACCTATTTCATGCTTTACTTGCTAATCGATCTCCCCTTGG
Source organism: Pinus albicaulis (assembly GCA_034641835.2). Classification (NCBI taxonomy): domain Eukaryota; kingdom Viridiplantae; phylum Streptophyta; class Pinopsida; order Pinales; family Pinaceae; genus Pinus; species Pinus albicaulis. Next base: position 1,003,371,181 of record CM076581.1, read on the forward strand.
AATGATATTTTCATTTCTGTTCTCCCCCTGAAACTATGCTTTCTCTTCATATTAGAGAGTAGCATCTACAGATACTACCCATAGTCTATCTCTCAAATAATCAAATGGTTCTCTAGCAAGAGGTTTGGTAAATATATTTGTTGTTTGTTCTTTTTTTGGCACATACTCTGGCTTGACTACCTTCTGAGCTACTTGTTCTCGGAGAAAATGATACTTGATTGGGATATGTTTAATTTTTGAATGAAGCACTGAATTTTCTGATATTCTTATAGCACTTGTATTATCATATTTGATAGAGATACGCTCATCAATTCTTACCTTCATGTCTTGGAGGGTTTGCTTCATCCACATGACTTGTGTACAGCATGCTGCTACTACTATGTATTATGCTTCTCCTGTAGAGAAATAGATGTTTGTTTCCTGCTTAGCCATGCCACCAAAATTTCTCCTAGATAGAATGCACCTCCACTTGTGCTTTTCCTGTCATCCATAAAGCTGGCCCAATCTGCATCTGTGTATGCTATCAGAGTGAAATTTTTTCCTTTTGGATACTATAGTCCATACTGTGTAGTTCTGTGTAGATATCTGAGTATTCTTTTGACTACTATAAGGTGATTTTTTTTAGGTGCTGCTTGATATCTAGCCACAATTCCTACTGCTAACATGATGTTTGGTATTGATGCTGTTAGGTACAACAGACTTCCTATCATGGATCTGTAGAGTCTTTGATCTATATCAGCAGTTCCATCATCAACACATAGCTTGCATCCAATGATCATGGGAGTTGACACAGGTTTGCAGTCTTCCATTTTGAATTTTTTCAGCATCTCTTTTAAGTATTTTTCCTGTGAGATGAATGTACCTATCTCATTTTGCTGAATTTGAAGTCCTAAGTAGAAGGTGAGCTTGCCAATCATAGACATCTCAAACTTGGATTTCATCTCTTTAGAAAATCCTTTTGCTAGCTCATCTTTGTTGCTTCCAAACATAATGTCATCAACATATACTGCAACAATCAGGAGTTCATTTTCATTGGATTTTATGTATAGATTGATGTCTACTCCTCCTCTTTTAAAGCGTTGTTTTTTCAAGTAATTATCCAGCCTTGAGTACCAAGCACGAGGAGCCTGTTTTAGTCCATATAGAGCCTTCTTTAGTCTGCAGACATAGTCTTCCTTGTCTATTAAGGAGAAACCTTCTGGTTGTTCCATGTAGACTTCTTCTTCCATATCTCCATTTAGAATGCAGATTTCACATCCATTTGATATACCTTGAAGTCTTGGTAGCATGCAAAGGCAAGAAACATTCTTATAGCTTCCATTCTAACTACAGGGGCAATTTTTTCATCATAATCAAGTCCTTCAATTTGTGAATATCCTTTGCAAAAAATTCTGGCTTTATTCCTGATTACATGTCCTTGCTCGTTTGTTTTATTTTTGAATACCCATTTTGAGCCTATGAAATTTTTCTCAGTGGGTCTAGGAACTAATTCCCAGGTATTTTTTTTCTCAATTTGGTCCAATTCTTCATTCATAGCATTCAGCCAATACTTGTCCTTGCTAGCTTCTTCAAAATTCTTTGGCTCTATTTGTGATAACATGGCTATGTATACCTCCTCTATCTATTCAGTTAGCTGCCTTCTTGTCTGGACCCCTACTCTCTTGTCTCCAATGATCTGATCTTCTGGATGGTTATTTTGAGTGTATCTTGAGGGGGCTTTCGAGCTCAGTTCAACATCTCCTGTTGTCTTTCTTGTCTCATCATCATCTTGGTTTTCTTATTCATGATTATTTGAAGAACTACTGTAGTATATTCTTCTTGTCTTGTTTGGAAGTTCTTCATCAAATTTTACATCAATGATTTCTACAATTTTTTGAAGAGTCTTGTTGAAGCACCTATACCCTTTACTTTTGGATGCATATCCTAGAAATATCCCTTCATCTACTCTTGCATCAAATTTCTCTAGATTTTCATCATTATTCTTTATGTAAAAGTTTCTTCCAAAGACTCTAAAGTGCTTGATTGAAGATGATTTACCATGCCATAGTTCATAGGGAGTCTAGTCACTGCTTGGCCTTAAATGAGCTCTGTTTAGGATATGTACGACTGTGTGTATTGTTTTTTTCCAGAAGGTTTGAGGAATATTACTCTCTTGCATGATGACTCTGGCAATTTTTTGTACAGACCTGTTTTGTCTCTCTGCTACTCCATTTTGTTGAGGTGTCCCTGCAATAATAAATTGTTGCTTTATCCCATGTTCATTGCATAGGTCTGCAAAGTCATAATCTGTGAACTCACCTGCTCTATCTAATCTGATGCATTTTAGCTTACATCCTGTTTGATTTTCTGCTAAAGCTTTAAATATTTTGAATTTCTCCAAAGCTTCTAATTTATTCTTAAGAAATGCAACCCATGTGATTATGGAGAAATCATCTATTATTAGAATGAAGTAGTATTCTCCACTTGGTGTTTTAGTTCTTGCAGGTCCACACAGGTCCATGTGCACAAGCTGTAGTGGTCTTCTTGTTGATAACTCATCGTTGGCCTTGAATGATGTGCGGGTCTTTTTTCCCAATTGACAAGATTTGCATATGGTATTGGAAGGCCTTTTTATTTCTGGCATGTCTCTAACAACTTTCTTCTTGCTCAGTCTGATGATATGATCGAAGCTGAGATGTCCCAACCTCTTATGCCATAACCATGACTCCTTAGTTTTTCTAAGATGGCATGTTTAATCTTCCTCTTTCACGATGTAAACATTACTCTCTGTTTGAACTCCTGTGAGAAGAGTCTTTCCTATGGTGCTTGATATGACTTCACAGTCTTGTGCTATAAAAATAACTTTGCAGCCTTTATCACACATTTGGCTGACACTCAACAAATTTGCTTTTAGCCAATCTAAAAATAGTACATCTTGGGCCTTACCTCTGCCATTATCTAAGCTTAGTGAGCCCTTTCCCTTGATTTTTCTTGATTTATCAATGCCAAAAGTAACATTACCAGTTTTATTTTCATCAAAATTTATAAATTTTATTTTGTCTCCAGTCATATGTTTTGAGCAGCCACTATCCAGATACCATTGGCTTTTCATGTCTTGAGCAGTTAGAGCCAGGTCACATTTATTCATCTTATTTTTCCACTGGAAACATCCTTTTGTTTGATATCTTATGTGAAGTGATGAACCACATCCTCTGAGAGGACATTTGAAAGGAATATGTACAATTTTATTGCATACATAGCATTTGATCATAATTTTTGCAGAATTGTGAGTATCAGTAAAATCTCCTTGATTCATAAACCTCCTTGAGGTGTTGTACATCAATCTTTGTCCATATTTTCTGCACTCAATGATTTTATGGCCAAATTCCTTACAATAAAAATAGTAACCGTAGAAACAACTAACATACCTGATGTGAGGTTGTCTTCTCTAGTTTTTTTCTTGAGACAGTCTCTTCACTGTTTGCATCTTTTGTTGGTTTGAATTACTCCTCCCTATGTGACAGTATGCAGGAACGTGTCTCATCTTGTGGCAAGCATAACAAGTGGCATTTTTCATAGGAGGGAAGAATCTCCTTTGATGGCTTCCAAATTTGTCATACTCAGGGGTATATAATGCTTTTTCTATTGTTTTAGTATTTATTTCATTCTTTGTTATTAGAGGATTCTTCTGGTTTCTGTCTCCCTCATTACATGTTTCTTCCTTTGTAGGAATTATTTGAGCTGCTTCATCAACCTTCTTTTCTTTTACAAAAATAATGTTTTTTTCTTTTTCTTTTTCTTTGCTTTTACTTTATTCTCCTTCATAGCCTATTCCAGTTTTTATAAGGGGAGATCTTTGAGCATCCAGAATTTCATTCAACTTACCAGAGCTTGTTGTTTGAGAAGAATTTATATATAATTTCGTTTGAGCATTTTCTAATTTCTTCCTCAGACATAATACTTCTTCTTCTAACTTCTCTTATTCCTAAGTTTTATCCTTGATTTGCTTAAGTAACATGTCTTATATCTTCTTAGCTTCTTCAAGCTCTACCTTTAGCTGCATGAGGAATTCTAAATTTTTCTCTTCTCTTACATACTTGAGGAGAATTTCCTTTTGTTTTTTGCAGTTTAGTTTGAGTCTGTCAATCTCCTCTAGGGCACTCCTTAGCTCCCCTTCAAGGTCAACTTCACCTTCTTCTTCATCTTCTAGCAGGATTCCTTCAAGTTCTTCTATGGCCATCAATAAAAATTCAGAGGTTCCCTCTTCACTTGAGGGCTCATCTGAGTGTTCAGATGCATTGCTATCTTGTTGAGCATAAAAGGATTTTGTACTGAATTTATTTCCTTTTTGCCAGTTATTTGAGGTATTTTTCTCTGATTCTTGAGCTTGATTCCTCACTTTCCTGTGACGAAACTTAGCAGCGTAGTTTCCAACTCTTCCACGGCTAAAGCATTTGAAAGGAAGTTTACCTTTGTATTTACCTGAGCCTCTATCCAATTTCTTGACAAATTTAGCCTCTTCTTCATCATAGAAAGAGAATATGTCTTCCTTTTCTTCTTTCTTCTTTTCTATTTTAAAAGCTTCCTCCCTCGTACTTGTCTTCTTCTCTGGGAGCCTCATCTCATAGGCTATTAGATTTCCAAGTAGCTGGTTCATGGTCAAAGTTTCCCAATTAGTTGTTTCTTCTATGGTAGAAACCTTGGGGTTAAAGCTGGGTGGAAGAGATCTTAGAATATTTATTACAATTACAAATTATGATATAGTTTCTCTAGGAGCTTTCATATTGTTAAATATTTCTGCAACTCTTAGGAAGAAGCTGCCAACATCTTCATCATCATTCATTTTTAAATTTTCAAACTCAGCTGTATATACTTGAAGTTTGTCGGTCTTTACCTTTTTATTTCCCTCATGGATGTTTTCAAGAGCATCCCACATATCTTTGGCAGTCTTATTGTGCATTATTTTGATAAATTTAGCCTCACAAAGCCCACTTAAGATAGCATTCATGGCCTTTGCATTTGCTACAAATTCTTGTTTAGCTTCTCTCTTTGGTTCAGTTGCCTTTGGGGCATATCCAAATTCTATAGCAGCCCAAACCTCTATTCCTAGAGACATTATGTATGCTCTCATTCTGATTTTCTAGAAGGCATAATTAGCAACGGTGAAAGAAGGGGCTTTATTGGTTGAGCTTCCTTCTTGAGTAGCCATACTAGGGACCTAGGATCTCCTTTCAATGGTTAAACTAGTACAAAGGAACTTGCCTCTGATACCAATTGTTTAATCCTTAGCTAAACTGAGAAGGGGTGGGTGAATCAGTTTAATGCATACATAAGATTTTTAAATTTTTCATCAACTTATTTACAGCTTAATTTTATAGCCAACTTTAATATGTGAATAGTATTAACATGTTGAAACAAGTATTAAATTAATGTGACACCAAACTAATTATGAGAACAGCAAACATTAAGCAAATTGGGTAGATCATATCAACACATAAGCAACACACATAGAGAGAGTAGATATAAGTGGAAACCCATAAAGGGAGAAAACCACATTTTATTATTGTTGTGATGCAAAGGCAAGCTCCAACTCCCTCTCACCACTATTTTCTACAGGCACCAACCTTCAGGAGGCTCCTACCTCAGTCAACTACAACTAAAAACTACCATGCTTCAACTTGATAGGCAAGCTCCAACTTCCTCAATTTATCAAAAGAAATGTTTGCTGATTTACCTTAGATATCAGCTCTATTCTGTAGCATCTGTTACTGCTCCTCTCTTCCTTATCTTCTCTGCCTCAATTTTCCATACTCTGCATTCTCTATCCTTACTGTCTATAACCTCTCTATGCATATGAAGGTGATATTACTTATAGTGATTTCCTGGTGACTGTTTTTTTTCCTCTAGGAATTCGAAATGGATAGCCATATCTCTTAGTCTTCTTCCTTCTCATTTCTTTTCCATCTCACTCAGAAAATTATAACCGTATGTACTAATTTTAACATTACAGTGGGATATTTGTTCTCTTCCAAAGACTTTCCAGTGCATCATAAAAAATATAAATCAATTAAACCATTTACATTTAATTACAATGAGAACTCCAATTCACTCACTCAGCCTCTTGGTTCACTGTGCTTGTCTTTTCTGTGACTATGTTTGTCCCTTTTTCTTCTCTGTATGCCTTTCTGTTTATTGTTGTTGCGTAACTCCTGTATGTATGTAACTGCAATTTTTATATCATGCAAATCAATTCTAGGCATAATAATAATAAGGTGTTTTTAATATATGCACTGCATTGTTATATAACTTAAGTAACTTCTGGCGATATAACAATAAAAGATCATTTTAATACATAAAATGCCCTTACGGGCCCACTTGCTGAACTTGCTCAATTCTCTGATGTGATGTATCACTTCTCGACTACTTCAGATTGTGATTGATCACAATCGCAACTTCCATTTATATGTTGCGATGCTCTACTCCTTCTTCGATGTGATCAATCGATGTTCACTTTGAAATGCCGATGAGATGAATCGTTCCGATGCAATGTATCACTTTTTGAATATTTCCAATTGTGATTAATTGCAATCGCGACATTCATTTATATGTTCCGATGCTCCACTCCTTCTCTGATGCGATCAATCACTGTTCACTTTGAAAGGTTGATGCAATGAATGACTCTGATGCGATGTAACACTGTTTACTTTGATACCGGAACTCAAACATACATGAATTGTTGTTTAAACCATATCGGGTCTAGAACTCAATCGCAATGGAAAACTTTTGTTAACATGTTCTGTTGCCAAGTTTCTCTAATGCGATTGGTGAGGATCCCACAATATAAGACTTTCTTTGTATTAGTGCCGAACACTAGAGCGCTTTACATATATGTATATATATACTTTGGCCCTTTGTTCATAAAGCGCTACATATATGAAGCACTACATATATATATGTATACTTTTCCCCCTTTAGTCTTTATGTATCCTCCAACTTGGGTTATGATTCTTGGAATTTTATGTAGGGCTCCCACACTATATGTATAATATTATCCGTCAACATAGTATTAAGTCTTTGGCTCAGACTTAAATCCAACACTAATATATATATTTATATAACCTCTCGGGCTCCGTAATTCGTTTAATGTTTCCGCTCCCAGCATAGACTTAGCCATTCTCTTTATTCAAACCTTAGTCTTAATGCAACAAAGGATTCCGGCTCTTCTAATTACATACACCCGAGCTTACAGCATTCACTCAAGGTTTATATATATTAATGCAGCACATATATCATATGGTGGTTCACGGGTCCCATGCTCTACAGTTCACCCTCATCAGTTAAGTATATCCATGATTTCATTATCAAATATATATCAATACCTGAACTAATCCTCGATTTTGGCATAGACACGGATGCATCAACATTCTATATATACTAATCCTTGACTTTGGTATTAAACCTTATGCATTTCAAAATGTATCAATATGCATCCAAAAAAAGTCCACATACGCATTTGCCTGTGGTCCCACAACTTACAACTTAACATTTGAGTTAAGTTTCAATTAGCAATACAACTGTTGATTCGGGCCCACTAATTAACGCACCACACACATCTCACAGATGATAGGATGTCACTTTGTCTTAGAAGATCCAACGATCATCCCCCATTATCCCGTAATTTAGATGTACTGACTTTAATTCTTAGAAATCGCGCGATGAAAATGTTTTTGGAAAACCATCTTAGGACACATGGCATCCAAATTCACATATCACGTTCATTTTGGCAATACTGCTTACCACTTTTGACACCGTGCGATACTGCCGATTTTCTTACCTTTGGTTTTACTATTCACACTTAGGGTTTCACTTCAGTTCATGGTTCCGCTCCAATAAAGAATTTCGCGCCTTCGTTGTATACATATTCATATAAGCTCTGTTCAACCTATAATATATATAAACCCTTCTTGATTTCGTTATATACCTTTCTTCAGCACTTTGATATATATGAAACCTGTTTCATTGCTATTTTAATATAACGCTATCATAAGGTTTAACACCTGACTGTATTAGATTTTCATTGCAAAATTCTTGGTTCCATTACCCTCAGGGTTCCGTCTCTACTTGATCATTTCGTTGTTTTTTAATTTCTCTGCCTCTACTGATCGACCTTTTCATCTCTACCTCTGTATTCTCTATCTCCGCCTCTACTGCTCCACCTCCTTTCTTTGTCTCTGCATCCTCTGCCACTCGACCGTTTCATTTCAACAGTATTCTTTTTCCTGTCTCCTTTGCCATCTATGCTGTCTCCTTTGCTCTGCTTTGCTTCTCTGTCTGTCTCTGTAAATAAACTTGCCGTTTGTTCCTCGCATGCTCCCTGTAAAATTTCCCTCTGTCTCTACCTCTACTGCCTCCTTTTCCATCAATGAAAACATTTCCAACAAAAGTTAGAGGGAAAAGCTCAAATACCTCTCAAATTATCTCCATAGTAGAATAAATTAGTTCAAAACATTTTGTGGGAAGGTTAGGAATCCTTAGTTAAACTGAGAAGGGGGGGGGGGGGGGGGAATCAGTTTAACACATATATAAGTTTTTTAAATTTTTCATCAACTTATTTAAAGCTTAATTTTATAGCCAACTTTAATATGTGAAAAGTCTTAACATGTTGTAGCAAGTAATAATTAATGTGGCACCAAACTAATTATGAGAGCAGCAAACATTAAGTAGATTGGGTAGATCATATCAACACATAAGCAACACACATAGAGACAACAAATATAAGTGGAAACCCATAAAGGGAGAAAACCACATTTTATTATTGTTGTGATGCAAAGGAAAGCTCCAACTCCCTCTCACCACTGTTTTCTGCAGGCACGAACCTACAGGAGTCTCCAACCTCAGTCAGCTACAACTAACAACTACCAAGCTTCAACTTGAAAGGGAAGCTCCAACTTCCCCAATTTATCAAAAGAAATGTTTGCTGATTTACCTCAGATATCAACTCCGTTCTGTAGCATCTCTTACTACTCCTCTCTTCCTTATCTTCTCTGCCTCAATTTTCCATACTCTGCATTCTCTATCCTTACTTTCTCTAACCTCTCTATGCATATAAAGGTGATATTACTTATAGAGATTTCCTGATGACTGTTTGTTTTCCTCTAGAAATTCGAAATGGATAGCCATATCTCTTAGTCTTCTGCCTTCTCATTTCTTTTCCAGCTCACTCAGAAAAATATAACTGTATGTACTAATTTTAACATTATAGTGGGATATTTGTTCTCTTCCGGAGACTTGCCAATGCATCACAAACAATATAAATCAATTAAACCATTTACATTTAATTACAATGAGAACACCAGCTCACTCACTCAGCCTCTTGGTTTACTGCGCTTGTCTTTTATGTGATTGTGTTTGTCCTTTTTTCTTCTTTGTATGCCTTTCTGTTTATTGATGTTGCGTAACTCTTGTATATATGTAACTGCACTTTTTATATCATGCAAATCAATTCTCAACATAATATTAATAAGGCGTTTTTAATATATGCACTGTCGTGTTATATAACTTAAGTAACTTCCCACGATATAATGATAAAAGATCATTTTAATAGATAAAATGCCCTTATAGTCCCACTCATTGAACTTGCTCAATTCTCCAATGCAATGTATCACTTCTCGACTACTTCCGATTGCGATTTATTGCAATTCCAACTTCCATTTATATGTTCCGATGCTCTACTCCTTCTCCGATGCGATCAATCACTGTTAACTTTGAAATGCTGATGCAATGAATCGCTCCGATGCGATGTATCACCTTTTGAATATGTCCGATTGCTATTAATCACAATCGTGACTTCCATTTATATGTTCCGATGCTCTGCTCCTTCTCCGATGTTATCAATCACTGTTCACATTGAAATGTTGATGCGATGAATCACTCCGATGCGATGTAACACTCTTTACTTCGATACTAGAACTCAAACATATATGAATCATCGTTTAAACCATATCGGGTCTGGAACTCAATCGCAATCGCAACCTTTTGTTAACATGTTCCGCTGCCAAGTTTCTCTGATGCGATTGGTGAGGGTCCAACAATATAAGACTTTGTTTGTATTAGTCCCGAACACTAGAGCGCTTTACATATATGTATATATATACTTTGGCCCCTTGTTCATAAAGCACTATATATATGAAGCACTACATATATATATGTATACTTTCCTCCTTCAGTCTTTATGTATCCTCCAGCTTGGGTTATGATTCTCGGAATTTTATGTAGGGGTCCCACACTATATGTATAATATTATCCATTAACATAGTATTAAGTCTTTGTCTCAGACTTAAATCCAACACTAATGTATATATTTATATAACCTCTCGGGCTTTGTAATTCATTTAATGTTTCCGATCCCAGCATAGACTGAGCCATGTTCTTTATTTGAACCTTAGTCTTAATGCAACAAAGGGTTTCGGCTCTTCTAATTACATACACCCAAGCTTATAGCATTCACTCAAGGTTTATATATATTAATGCAGCACATATATCATATCATGGTTCACGGGCCCCACGCTCTACTGTTCACCCTCGTCAGTTAAGTATATCCATGACTTCATTATCAAATATATATCAATACCTGAACTAATCCTCAATTTTGGCATAGACCCCGACGCATCAACACTCTATATATATTAATCCTTGACTTTGGTATCAAACCTTAGGTGTTTCAAAATGTATCAATATCCATCGAACAAAAGTCCACATATGCATTTTCCTGTGGTCCCACAACATATGACTTAACATTTGAGTTAAGTTTCAATTAGCAATACAACTGTTGATTTGGGCCCACTAATCAATGCACCACACACATCTGATGGCTAATAGAATGTCACTTTGTCTTGGACGATCCAACGATCATCGCCCATTATCGTGTAATTTAGATGTACTGACTTTAATTCTCAGAAATCACGCAATGAAAATGGTTTTCGAAAACCATCTTAGGACACGTGGCATCCAAAGATACATATCACGTTCATTTTGGCAATACTGCTTACCACTTTTGACATCGCGTGATACTGTCGGTTTGCTTACCTCTGGTTTTACTGTTCACACTTAGGGTTCCACTTCAGTTCATGGTTTTTCTTCAATAAAGAATTTCACGCCTTCATTGTATACATGTTAATATAAGCTCTGTTGAACCTATAATATATATAAACCCTTCTTGATTTCGTTATATACCTTTCTTCAACACTTTGATATATATTAACCCTATTTCATTGCTATTTTAATATAATGCTATCATAAGGTTTAACACCTGACTGTATTAGATTTTCATTGCAAAATGCTTGGTTCCATTACCCTCAGGGTTCCGTCTCTGCTTGATGATTTTTCTGTTTGTTAACATCAAGCCTTTGCTGCTCAACCGTTTCATCTCTACCTCTGTATTCTATGTCTCTGCCTCTGCTACTCTTCCTCCTCTGGTTCTACCTCCTTTCTATGTCTCTGCGTCGTCTGCTGCTTGACCGTTTCATTTCAATAGTCTTCTTCCGCATGTATCCTTTTCCATCTATGCTGTCTCCTTTGCTCTGCTTTGCTTCTTTGTCTGTCTCTGTAAATAAATTTTCCCTCTATTCTTCGCATTATCCCTGTAAAATTTCCCTCTGTCTCTGCCTCTTCTGTCTCCTTTTCCATCAATGACAACATTTCCAATAGTCTCCCCCTTTGGCCTTGATGGCAATACACTTCCTCTGTTTTCCTTTTAGGACCCTTCCTTTTGTTTCTTGCTCTTCCTCCCCCTTTGAAATCAATGGCAAGGGGTTGCTCATTTTTCAATGTGATTTTAACTCTCGCCCATGTTGCACTAATCTTGAGAACCTATTTCATGCTTTCCTTGCTAACTAATCTCCCCCTGGAATGATATTTTCGTTTTTGTTCTCCCCCTGAAACTATGCTTTCTCCTCATATTAGAGAGTGGCATTAACAAATACTACCCTTAGTCTATCTCTCAAATACTCAAATGTTTCTCTAGCAAGAGGTTTGGTAAATATATCTATTGTCTATTCTTTTGTTGGCACATACTCCAGCTTGAATACCTTCTGAGCTACTTGTTCTCGGAGAAAATGATACTTGATTGGTATATGTTTAGTTTTTGAATGAAGCACAAGATATTTTGATATGCTTATAGCACTTGTATTATCACATTTGATAGAGATAGGTTCATCAATGCTTACCTTTATGTCTTGGAGGGTTTGCTTCATCCACATGACTTCTATACAACATGCTACTACTACTATGTATTCTGCTTCTATTGTAGATAGAGAAATAGATGTTTGTTTCTTGCTTAGCCATGCCACCAGACTTTCTCCTAGATAGAATGAACCTCCACTTGTGCTTTTCCTGTCATCCACACAGCTGGCCCAATCTGCATCTGTGTATGCTATTAAAGTGAAGTTTTTTCCTTTTCGATACCATAGTCCATATTGTGCAGTTCCTTGTAGATATCTGAGTATTCTTTTCACTGCTAGAAGGTGATTTTGTTTAGGTGTTGCTTGATATCTAGCCAAAATTCCTACTGCCAACATGATGTCTGGTCTTGATGCTGTTAGGTATAGCAGACTTCCTATCATGGATCTATAGAGTTTTTGATCTATATCAGCAGATCCATCATCAGCACATAGCTTGCATTCAGTGATCATGGGAGTTAACACAGGTTTGCATTCTTCCATTTTGAACTTTTTCAACATCTCTTTTAAGTATTTTTCCTCTGAGATTAATGTACCTGTCTCCTTTTGCTGAATTTGAAGTCCTAAGTAGAAGGTGAGCTCGCCAATCATAGACATCTCAAACTCAGATTTCATCTCTTCATCAAATCCTCGTCCTAGCTCAACTTTGTTTCTTCCAAACATAATGTCATCAACATATACTACAACAATCAGGAGTTCATTTTCATGGGCTTTTATGTATAGATTGTTGTCTACTCCTCCTCTTTTAAAGCCTTGTTTTTGCAAGTACTTATCCAACCTTGTGTACCAAGCACGAGGAGCCTATTTGATTCCATATAGAGCCTTCTTTAGTCTTCACACATAGTCTTCTTTGTTTGTTAAGGAGAAACCTTCAGGTTGTTCCATGTAGACTTCTTCTTCCAGATCTCCATTTAGAAATAAAAATTTCACATCCATTTGATATACCTTGAAGTCCTGGTAGCATGCAAAGGCCAAAAACATTCTAATAGATTCCATTCTGGCTACAGGGGCAAATTTTTTATCGTAATCAAGTTCTTCAATTTGTGAATATCCTTTGCAAACAAGTCTAGCTTTATTCCTGATTACCTGTCCTTGCTCATTCATTTTATTTTTGAATACACATTTTTAGCCTATGAAATTTTTCTTAATGGGTCTAGGAACTAATTCCCAGGTATTGTTCTTCTCAATTTGGTCCAATTCTTCATTCATAGCATTGACCCAATACTTGTCCTTGCTGGCTTCTTTAAACTTCTTTGGCTCTATTTGTGATAACATGGCTATGTATACCTCCTCTGTCTGTTGAATTAGTTGCCTTCTTGTCTGGACCCCTACTCTCTTATCTCCAATGATCTGATCTTCTGGATGGTTCTTTTGAGTGTGTCTTGAGGGGGCTTTCGAGCTCAATTCAGCATCTTCTGTTGTCTTGCTTGTCTCATCATCATCTTGGTTTTCTTCTTCATGATTCTTTGAAGAACTGCTGCAGTCTGTACTTCTTGTCTTGTTTCGAAGTTCTTCATCAAATTTTACATCAATTATTTCTATAATTTTTCGAAGAGTCTTGTTGTAGCACCTGTACCCTTTACTTTTGGATGCATATCCTAGAAATATCCCTTCATCTGCTCTTGCATCAAATTTTCCCATATTTTCATCATTATTATTTATGTAACATTTGCTTCCAAAGACTCTAAAGTGCTTGACTGAAGCTAGTTTACCATGCCATAGTTCATAGGGAGTCTAGTCACTGCTTGGCCTTAAATGAGCTTTGCTTAGGATATGTACGACTGTGTGTATTGCTTCTGCCCAGAAGGGTTGAGGAATATTACTCTCTTGCATCATGGCTCTGGTAATTTGTTGTACAGACCCGTTTTGTCTCTCAGCTACTCCATTCTGTTGAGGTGTCCCTGCAATAGTAAATTGTTGCTTTATCCCATGTTTATTGCATAGGTCTGCAAAGTCATAATTTGTGAACTCGCCTCCTGTGTCTGATCTGATGCATTTTAGCTTGCATGTTGTTTGATTTTCTGCTAAAGATTTAAATATTTTTAATTTCTCTAGAGCTTCCGATTTATTCTTAAGAAATGCAACCCATGTCATTCTGGAGAAATAATTTATTATCAGCATGAAGTAGGATTCTCCACTTGGTATTTTAGTTCTTGCAGGTCCACACAGGTCAATGTGCACAAGCTGGAGTGGTCTTCCTATTGATAACTCATCTTTGGCCTTGAATGATGTGCAGGTCTATTTTCCCAATTAACAAGATTTGCATATGGTATTGGAAGGCCTTTTTATTTCTAGCATGTCGCTGACAGCTTACTTCTTGCTCAGTCTGATGATATGATTGAAGCTGAGATGTCCCAACCTCTTATGCCATAACCCTGACTCCTCAAGTTTGCTAAGATGGCATGTTTCATCTTCCTCTTTCACTATGTAAACATTACTCTCTGTTCGGACACCTTTGAGCATAGTCTTTCCTGTGTGTTGAAGCCCCGAAAATTGGGTCTACAACAAGGGGGATACCCACCCGGTCCAGACCTTGGTTAGCAGCTCCTTTTCCGTTTAGTGTGGTGGGTCCAACTGGGGATAATGGGACCAGTTTCCCAATACCTGTGTGTGTGTTTGAGATTTGATATTTCTTTTCTAAAATTCCTAAGTAAAATGCTTTTAATCTATTTCTAATCTATTCATATGCAAGCTGTATTCTAAGAAATATCTAACTCTAAAACTAACCCGAGATGTAAATCTTTCTATTTATGCGATCTAAAATGATTTCAGATAACAATCGATAATAAATATCATTAAATTATTATGAGAAAAAAATTCAATAAAGATAAACCATTTCATATAAAAAGTTAGATGAAACAGTTGTGAAAAACATATCGCATAATAAGTTATTCATACATCAAGCACCAATAAATAGTTATCACCGTACAAAAGTTCCAAATGATAACTCAAGCATTCAAGCATCAATATATAAATAACTGAACATAAGTATCACCTTTAACATAGAAACATAAATAGTTAAGAGATAAAAGTACCATTTATAATTGGTTCTACTCATGAGCTAGAAGCAATAATGGTTTATCTCTTTCTAATCCAACATCCATTAAGAGTACAAAAATTTAGTATCAGTTACAGATATTAGACACAGATATCAATAAATCTCGTTCCATTCATTCATCAAAACCTCCTCTGAGGGTGCAGAAGTGCATGTCCTGAGGATAAGTTTTTGACAAATTTCAGGACCCTTCTCTAAATGCATGAGAAGGGTTTAAATACCACTAACTAAATCTAATTATAGTTTATTACAAAAATTTAGGATTCGGTTTAAATGACCGTCCTTTTTCTAGGAAAAAATAAAGTGAAACTAAAACTAAATCTAAAATTGAAAAGTATCAACTAACTACTTATGAATTTGATCTCTGAATTTGCAAGCATCCAGCATTGTTTTGAGAAGAGGTGGCTGGCCGACTTTAGATTTCAACTATCCTGAAAAGACAGAATCGGCAAGTGTAGGCGCAATCTTCTCAGCAGAATTAATGATGAAATTAAGAGTGCTGCATTGACTGTGTGGTTTTACTAGATATGTCCAGTAAGAATCCCAATTTAATCTTGTCAATTTTTGAATTGATTTTTCTTTTTCTTCCGCCTTTTGTTTCCATTTTCTTTGCAATTGTTGTGCCCGTGGAAGATATCCCGGAATAGTTTCTGAAATCAAATTAGCCTTGTGAAAATTCTCATTTACACAATTAGTAATATTGCCTGCTGCTGTAGCTGACTCCTCTGCCGCTTTCTCTGCCTCTCTAATCTGTGCATCCCAATTATTGAAAAGTATTTCTTTATGACTTTTATTGATAATTGGTGCACCAGCTCTTTTTCTTTCCTCTGTATTTTTCCATGAAAAATAATTAGTAACTCTTTCATTAGTTAAATCATAATCAAGTCATAATTCTACGAAATGATTAGTGATTTTATCACTTTCTAGACAAAAAGAGTTCCATTGTGATATTTTCTGGCATAATACATCTTGTTGTTGTAGTAGTTGGTTGTTTAAAGAAATAGATTCTGAAATAAACTCTGGAAATTTGGGATCATCTTTGTGCTCTTCTCGGATAATCTGTATTTGTTTCTCTTTATCGACTAAACTTTTTTTGATATCCGATTTGCATCTCTTGAAGCTCTTGTAACTTTTCAAGTTTTACCTGTGCTTCACTGCTAGCATGAGCTTGTTGCAATTGTTGTTGCAGAACTTGAATCTGATCTTCTTTCTCATTTAATAATAGTTGTACCTCATATGCTTTGTCAATAGTTGCGGAGGCATAAGCTCCTATAATCTGAGATAACTTGGTAAGATTCTCAGTAGGATCCATAGTAGGATCTTTCCATAAGACATCTAATTGTTTTGCATTAGTAAAGATTGTGCTCTCTAACTTTCTCTTTTTCCTTTGCTTCCTCACTACTACTTTATACTGCGGGCTGTAGAATACATCCAGAGGAGGAATGTCTTCTATATTAAGTACAATTTCAGAAGAGGGAGTGATAGGTATATGCTCTGTGCTTGTTATATTGCCACTTATTCCTGTGGTTAAAACTTTTGTTGTTTGCACAGGGGTTTGTGTATTCTGTCCTTCAACATTAAGAAATTCATTAAATGTTTCCCATTCTTTATCTAATTGAGTGCTGGTGGATGGTTGTTGTACAGTGAGAGGTGGTAGATTCAACTGTGGCGTGGTTGAAGTCTGTAGTTGTGAAAGCTCTTTTGACTGAGCTGTATCTTTCACTGAGCCTTCATCTTTATCAGACTTTTGAGAATGTTCAGAAGTTTCTTTGTCAGAATTTGATTTAGACTTGTCAGTATCTGAGCTGCCACTAAGACTGACACTAGGAGTTGGTTCCCTTGCGGGTTCCAAGCGTAAATTTTCCAAAGGGATAGTGGTCAATCTTCTTTCTCTGTAGATTTTAAATTCTTGAAATACTTCTGGGGAAAACTTTGTTTGAGCTAAATGCTAAATTTCTTTAAATGAACATTTTTCTTGAAACATATCATCAAAAGGATCTTCTTCTCCAGAAAATATTCTCACCTTAACTGCAGTGGTGAAATCTTTGACAATATCATATGGATCAAATAGCCTTCTCGAAAACTTGAACAGTTGTAAGCATGTAATATTGCTTACCTCTTTGAATGCATGACCAACATCAAACAATGAAAATGCTCCACAGGCTACGGGAAATTGTGGCCAGATGGCCTTCTTCTTATCTTTTAATTCCTTTGTCAAACCTCCTTCACCACAGGTTTGGTATGCAATTTCCCGAGCTATAAGTTTATCTGGAACATACAAGGGTAAAACATGAGGAGAAGCAGAGCTTCCAAAAAACCTTACATAGGTAAATAATTCTTCTCCAAACCACCGTGCGACAGGGAGAATGTCGACTTCTGCTTCTGGAGAAAACCTTGGAGCATCCTTATTATATAATATTATGTACAATGGCAACATTATGCCATGGCAAGTCTTGTAAAAATGAGGAACAAATTTTGATTCCCACAGTTCTTTATGATACACATGAATAGGAAAAGGATCATGAATTGTCCATTGCCAACCCATTAAAGGGAATTTAGAAATAAAGCAGATAGAATCCATAATATAGGCAGAAAGATAAAAAGGAGGATAAATCCTCTGAGAGACAATCCGTTTAGACCGGTAATTGAAAATAGCAGTGGCTAAATTATCAGACAGTATTTTGGCCCAGTCTACAATGGTAGCGTTAACAACAGCATTTAATAACGGAAGCCATTCAGGCAAGACCTTATTTATGTTAGGCTTTCCAAAAATCCTACATAACATAGTAGCAGAAAAACAATAGGGAGAGGTGAGTGAACCAGTACTGTACATACCGTGTTTGTCTTTCTTCAATGGTTCATCTCTTTTGGTCCATTCCTTTGTGGATTCTGCCAAATTTGCATTTTCCCTGGCAAATTTCTCCATAAATTGTTTTTTTTAAGTCGCGTGAGGCTCCGGAAAGTGATACATAAGCCTAAAATCTTCTGTAGTGAATGACCCGATGAGCTCTTGATCTGAAGTTCTAAATTGCCTGTCTGAAATATCAGTGCTGTCGAGCACCCATTTTACCATATCTGTATACGGAAGAATTCTCGGTCTTGCTGCTATCCGGTGAAAAAATGAACAAGCCAATTCTGTAGAGATGCTTCAGATGAATTACTTAAACCTGCAGTAGCCACGACTTCCATTACCCTGGGATTTTCTTCTTCGAGCTGATTATACATTCCCTCTCAGGTGGTGATACCGGCATCCTTGTTGCAAGCAGTATCTTCATACAGGGAAGCCATCTCTTTGTTTTCAGAACTTGGAGTTTTCTCTTTCTTTCCCATAATACTCTGTGAATGCTTTGTATAGTCTTCTGCTCTTTCGCGCCTGCGGTTTTACGAATTAAGTGAGAGTAATGACATGAGAAAGGTGATGGGATAGTTTTAAATGCTAAAGGCGGATGAAATATATTATTTTAACATGAAACAACCTTTCAATCAAAACAAAATCCTTTTTATTGATAATTGACAATCCATTCATTAATTCAATCATTAAAGCGCATAACGGATATTGTTTTATGAAAATATTTTCTTTGGACAACGAGATTTTAAGAATCTGCGACATTGTGATCTGCGATTTGCTGTGTAATATCGCAATATCACAATATCGCAGATCACAGTTTTCTCAAATCGAAATCATCGCAAGATCGCAATTATTGCAAATTCCAATATTCATGTATCGCAGTCTCATAGCATCGCGAAATCACAATATCGCAAAATCGCAATATCGCAAAATCGCAATATATGAAAAGTATTTGTTAAACATCTTTTTTGCGATGTGCAGTTTGCAATCAATATTTTAATGCATAGTTTTTTGGGATCGCGCTATCGCAATATCGTGAAATCAAAATTTAAAAGATTCTGCCTTACAAAGGATGTCCACTTATTGTGATGGATGTGATATTTTCTTCAAAGAAAAGATTTTATTCTAATATATCATACACTTAAATGTATTTAATGATTTCCTAAGGAATTTCTATAAGTTATGATAGTAAGTTTTATATGAGAAAAGAAACAAGCACTAATTAATTGTTTTAGATTTTTTTGACTAAGGGTCCCCTCATATTTAGTATTATTACTAATACTGAAATAAAAAAAGGGGGGGTTGTTGTTGGCCACAACAATTGGCGATTCACTTAGAAGAACCAGTTATCTCTGCTTTTCTTTTGAATTTTCTAAACTTTTCAAAATAGAAAATTTTCCAGAAAATCAAACTTTATTATGAAAAGACAAAGTACATTATGCTTTAATCCATAAATGATATTTCATTTCTTCTATATTCAAATTTGATTATTGACTTCCTCAAGCTAGTCCTTGTATTTACATTAGTCATTACTTAGTTCATAAAGATAAAAACAAAGACCTCTCTGTAAATCAACTTAAAATATGCTCATTTGTCGTAGATAGAGCCACTGCTGCCAACAAGCATTTATAGCCTCGACAGGGTTACCTGTTACCCAACAATGATTCTATATCCTACTTATAGAAATATACAATTTTCAAAGAGAAATCCATATTCACACTTATTTCTTTTATTTTCCTTTTTCTTCTTAAAGAGTAATGTCTTGGTTTGTTAGCCAATTTATGACAATGTCATTCACTTGATTTATAACTTTGCTGAACAAGCTGGCTCGTGATGAGACCCCTTGTCTTTTGATTTATAACAATCTTGAGTCATTTCCCTGTTGTGGTATGCAGTATTGGCAAAGTCAGCAAGCTATAATATCTATGATTATGATAAGTCGGCTCGTGAT
>CM076581.1:1004062661-1004307592 GCA_034641835.2 Pinus albicaulis
GTATGTGCCTAGGTATTTGTTTCTGACTATGTTGTGTTTAGTGTTTTTATGATGTTTTTGGTTTTATGGTTTTATGTTTAAAAGGAAAATAACTAAATTTTGGGAAAGAGAAGTGAGTGGTTACACTAAAATAGAGAAAAAAATTTTTCTGAACTTGTGTATGGCACTAAAGAACAGAAAATGCAAAGCTTGATAATGACTCCTAAATCACAACATGAACTCAATAACTCAGAGCATGAACTTATCCAATTTATTCATTAGAGATATGTTGGAATAGATTGAAAAGAGGACAAGTTTAGTGCAAATGAGGTTTTCCTAAATAAACAATTATCTTACAATATTACAAAGAATCTCATCCATGGCTAGAAGTTTATTGGAACACAATTGCGAAAAGATTGCTTGTAGCACAGTAAGATTTCTACTCTAAATTAACTTGCAATACTAAGACTAATCCATTCTGCAACTTCAACTTATCACTACTAAGCCTTGTTCAAAAGTTAAATATTTGAATAATTTAGGGAAAAAGGCTTATTTATGAAATTGCAAAAGTTTGCAGAACAATCAAGGCCTTAAAATGATATCACTAATTCTTGTTCATATAAAGATGTATAAATAGAAATTCAAAACAAGATTAATTTTTAAAATAATGAAGGCCGTGAAACCTAATTTTGATAGCTTACAATGCAATGGGTGACACTGAACTAGAATGCAACTGATCAAACTTAAAACACAGTGACCAAAACTAAACTAAGATGTCATGAACCTAACTTGCAATACAGTGAACAAGGTTGAACTAACATGTCACTAATCTAACTTGAAATGTAGTGAACAGAGTTATACTAGAATTCCATTATCAAACTTGAAATATAGTGACAGAATTAAACTAGAAATTAAACTAGAATGACATCTACCTCTGGAGTATTGACTGAGCTAAAATGCAACTAATTCTATGAAATACTACAGCCCCACTTTGTTCAATATGAGTAATTTTTTGGAATAGCTTGTAGAAGCAAGTCTGGCTGTATCATTCCATGCATAAAACATAAAATATAAAGTTCAACAGAATGCAGTAAGCTCTGAAACACCAACACAACTATGTCTCATCCGGAATTAGTGATATTTTGGAAGAGATTGATAAAAACAAGACTAGCTGTAACAACTGATGTGATTGAGCATGAAAACATAAAGCTTAAAGAAATGTAACTAACTCCTAAAATACTACAGTTATGCCTCATTCCATATTAGTAGTCTTTTGGAAGAATTTGTGAGAACAAGACTAATCTGTAGCATCCGATTCAAATGAATATAAAAACACGAAGTTCAGAAAATTGGTTAAACTAAGAATGCAGTTACTTATCTAAACATATGAACAAGGCTGCTCAGGTAGCAGGGGCCCTCTACCACCGAAGTAGCACACAAAATATACTTCAAGATTGGCTCAGCGTGTTCAATAAATTGATGCTTCTTTCATTAAAGGGTAAATAACTTCAAAACAGAGTGTTTCGGACTTCTAAGATCTAGCAACCAAAACAAAATCTAACCAACAGTTTCTCGGTCTCCCGAGTCATACTTATATAATGAAATTACATAACTAATTCTTGAGAAAAATAGGGATAAGTGTCTTTCCCACTCCTAATCAAATTAAAACTCTTATTAACAGTCTTGTGCTTTACTGCGGACACCTGTAGAGTCTGTGTTTTGATAGGAAACTGCCTCTCTTCTACATGCATAACCGCTTTAATACTTTAACTCAGACTTCGTGGGGAGCAAGATATGATGGGGAGGTGTTTTGGATTTCACCCATATGCCTTTTTCTTTGCAGTGACACCTGGAACCTACATAAACATGAAGACAGCTGCAGAATCGGCAACTAGCTATAGAATGTCTGCATTACGTAGCTAGGTGTAGTAAAAAAGTACTACAACAATGAAATCATGAAAACATAGCAAGTTAGACATTATATACAATCTCAAAGAAATTTTAACTAATCTTATTGATCATTTAAGCCTGAAATTAATAATGGACAAAGGAAATGAAGTGGAATGTGGTGGAAGAGAAGAACATCTTTGAGGCTCAACATACCCCCATTGCTAGGTTCTTGCATGTCCTCATGCAACTATTCCATGAAATCTGAGACCTCTGCAAGGACATCCAACCCTCTTCTTCTGCTTTTCCTGGCATTCAATGGCCTTCTGGGCTTCTTTATGACTAACTTGAATCTCAAATTTGTGAGTGCCCTGGTTAATCTTTTATTTTTATTTTTCAAATTTTCACTGGCCTTGTACAATTTTTGCATTTGTAGAGACAGAGTTGAATTCATATCAGTTTTCAGCTTAACCTACTCCCTTAAAATTTCATTCTCATTCTTGATATGCCTATTGAGTACTTCTAACTCATATTTATCTCTTCTTAGGATATCAATTGCAGATTTTGGTGGACTAGGAGTTCTGTCTCTACTTTCTGAATCTCTCTTCTCTAGTGTCTCAACATAATTGTAAATTTCTTGTTGTGCTGGGTCTATTTCAGGAGCTTCTTCATCAAAATCCTCCTCATACTGATGCTCATGTGTTTCTTCATCCTCAATGTTTATAATTCTAGTTTTTCTAACCTTTGTTTTCTTTAGTATCCCTATAAGTCTGTGGCTTCGTAGCCCACGTGGTGTATAACAGTTGGTGATGGGGTGTACTGTTAAGGCATTCCGTTCTGTAAGGTCACCGGTTCGAAACCCGTGGGTGGCATGGGAGGAGAAAAAATGGAAAAAATTAGGATTAGTCTAAACAAGAAAAAAAAAAAAAAAAAAGTCTGTGGCTTCATCTTGGTTGAGATGACCCCTCTCCTTTCTCTCTGGCAGATTTCCTTATTATCCTCTCTTTCTTAAGCTGCTTCTTAATTTGGGCCAATTTCTCAGAAATCATTTCTTCACTATCCTCTTGTATTGTTTTACCAGTTTCAGTTTCATTTTTGGAGGTTTTCCATCTTCTGCTTCTTTTTGTAGATTTGTCTTCAAGTGGAGGTTCCTTCGGTTCTTCAAAGTGATTTCTCACTAAGAACTCATCCCAATTATCTCCCATTTTTCTCAAATGATGTTCAATCAAGATTTTGACTAAACCATGGTGGTATAAGGTTGTTTCCAGAAATTGAACTCTCTTTTGAACACTCGAGGCCATTTTCTTTAAACTATGAAGCAAGAAAAAGGGCAAGTTGATTTCTTCTTCTAAGAAATGCATCATTAACCGAATATGGTAAACATAGAAGGTACCAAATCTACCTTCACAAGTGATAATTTTTTGAAAAATAAGCAACATGTTTCTCCATTTGTTCTTTAGTGCTGAGCTAGGGAAACCCTTTTTAAAAATGGAAACATCCATACCTGGTGACTTGAGTATTTGCTTCCATGTCTCGTTATGAAACTCTCTATTTTTGAACCACCTTTCTCCTTGTCTAGGTAGTTTTGTTGCCTCTGCAATGAAAGCCTCTGTAACAGTGAATTTAATGTCTCCTATTTTGACCTCGGCTCCATTGAAGGACAGTGCAAATGTTTTAGTCACCTCTTTGTGAAAACCACTAAATTTATCCAAAAATTGAAACCAACCTGCTTGTTGTAACATTTCTCTGATTTGTGGATATCCCTCCAAGTACTTGGTTCCAACTGGTTCAGTCCTCACTATGAGGCCCATAGTTTTTCTTTCCAATCTTCAAATTACTTCTCCTCTTCTCACGGTGAAAATGACTGTTAAAGAGATGTTTTTTCCCCATAGATGCTTCCTCTATTTTACAGACTGAAATGGTTTAAGAGTTGGCTACAGGAAAGAATGATATGGAGTGGTTACGGAATGAATATAATGAGGTGAGGGTGATGTAAAAGAATTAATGAGTTGGGAAATATCTTGGAAGAAAATATCACGGAGATATTTCGTAGGAAATTCAAAATCATCATTAAATGCTTTGGCCTAGTGATGTGACTAATCCAATCACCTAAGTACTTTAACGATTAAGTTTTAAATGATGATCAGATATGGGATTTGGAATGGCGGAATAGAAGGAATTTTATCCAAATTTTTTATGAGAGGTTTGTTAGGCATGATCAACACAATTAATTAAAACAACTTTTTGAATTATACATAACTTAACTATACTAAAATTTTTCATGATCTGTCATTATAATAATTTCATAACTTTTACCTTTTCCTTTCCTCTGATTTTTGTGATCTTCATATGCTTTTCTCTCCCCTGAAAATCATTAATTTTTGAGTCTTCATAACTCCCTTGCTTTTGCTTGTTGTCATGGATATGCAGGATCATTTTGTTGTAGATCAAGTAATTACTGGACAGTGCCTTCAGGATCTCTGGCTGCAGAATATCTGCATGGCTGCAGAATGTCTAATTAGCTGCAGAATGTCTGACTGATTGTAGAATGTACCTGTAGAAGACTTGAAACATTAAATGGAATGGTTTGGAGCATGAATGGAATGTTGTATGGAATGAGTGAAAATGGATAATGAAATATGGTGTAATGGAATATGAATGAAGTGAATAATGGAGTGAAATGGATCACAACTTATGAAGTGGAGTGAAGTATGAAAAGTAGCCTGCAATTCATGATGTGTATTATTGAATTGCAGAGAAACATTAAACTTCAAAATCTAAGATGGAAATGAGGTGGACCATGGAGTGAAATGAATGAAGTGTGGATGAATGAATGAAACGGAGTATGGATTAATGGAGTGAGATGGATCATAAGTGAAATGGATCAGCACTTATGATTTTGTAATAACTGCTTACAGAAAGAACAGATTTGAAAAGCTAGAGTGTCAGAAAGATTCTAATTTTCACTCCACCTTTTCTGTATAAACATGCCAATCAGTGATTGGTTTTCATGTTTATACTTTTTTTTTTTTTCAATCATCTGACTTCAGAAAATTTAATTAAGTTGATGAAGAAGAAAAATTCTTCTTCACTAACTTCACATCACTGTTTTCTTGGAATCTCTTGACAAATTCTTATCTTGAGAGTGGTTTGTGATACATCTTCAATCTATGACCATTCACAAGAAAAGTGACCTCTTCTTCATCTATTGTCCTGATTTTTATTGCTCCATTGTCAAAAATTCTTATAATTTCATATGGCCCAAGCCAATGTGTTTGGAATTTACCTTGGAAATCCTTGAACTTTGAATCAAACAAGAGAGCCCAGTCACCTTCTTTGAACTTCTTTTCCTTGATGTATTTTTCATGCCATCTAGTCCTTTGCTGTTGGACTATGCTTGTTTTCTGAAATGCATCTTGTCTGATCTCATCCAATTCATTAATCTGCTCTAATCTATGCTTTTGTGCCTCTGTTAGATCAAGTCCTAGCTAAATTTCCATTTTGAAAGTTTGAATCTGGAATTCTATGGGAAACAAAACTTGCTTTCCATAAACAAGTTCATAAGGAGTATGGCCTATTGTGCTTCTCCATGTAGTTCTATAGGCCCACAAGGCTTCAAGAAGCCTATCTTCCCAGTCTCTTCTATGTAAATGAAAAATCTTTGTTAGGATCCCTTCAATGACCTTATTAGTAGATTCCACTTGACCATTTGCTTGTGGATGATAGGGAGTAGATTTTATGTGTCTGATTTTGCACCTCTCCATCATTTTTTCCACTAGCCTTGATGTAAATTGAGCTCCTTGATCTGTAAAAATTTCCCTTGGGACACCAAAACGAGTAAAAATATCCTCAAAAAGAAAATTAACTACAAATGCTTCAGTAGCAGAAAGTAATGGCTTGGCCTCTACCCATTTGGTACATAATCGGTGCAAAATAATATATATTTCTTTTGTTTTGATGGAAGACTAATAGGTCCTACAAAATCCAAAGCCCATTTTTCAAAAGGTTCAATGTGTACCTGAGGCTGCAATGGCATCTCACCTGAAGGAGAAGGTTTCCATACCCTTTGGCAACTGTCACACCTTTTGACATACTCTTTAGCATATTTAAAAAGGGATGGCCAATAATATCCTAAATGAAGGACCTTATAAGCTGTCCTCTTATCAACAAAGTGTCCGCCACAAGGTTCATCATGACATGCTTTGAGAATCTCAGGCATCTCATCTTCCCGAACACATCTCCTAATGATAAAATCTGGACCTGTCTTGTACAACTCATTAGCAACCCATGAATATTTTGCACTGTCATAAATGATTTTTATTTTGTCTCTTGCATTCATTATTGAAGGAAAATTCCCTGAAACTAAATAATTAGCAATGTCAGAAAACAAAGGAGTTTGGGTAGAAATTGCAAAAAGATATTCATCAGGAAATTGATATTCAATTGGAGTGTCATCTTTAATGTTTTTGAGTCTAGATAGGAAATTAGCTACTGTGTTTTGTTTTCCAGGCATATCTAGAATAGTAATGTTGAATTCTTGTAAAAGCAATAACCATCTTATGACTTTGCCATTAGTAATTGATTTATTCATTTGATATCTAATTGCAGAATGATCTGTGTGAAAAAAAGTTTCATAGCCTGTTATATAATGTCTAAATTTGTTTATGGCATGAACAACAGCTAAAAACTCTTTTTCAGTTACAATATAGTTTAACTTTGAAGGAGTCAAATTTTTACTAGTATAGTGGATGGCATAAGGAATCAGGTCTTTTTGTCCCAATACTGCTCCTAGAGCTATATCCAAGGCATCTGTTGAAATATGAAAAGGTAACTTCCAGTTAGATCCCCTTAAAATAGGTGCTTCAGAAAATTTTGTTTTCAGGGTCTCAAAGGCTAACTGGCAATCAGGATTCCATTTGAATTCACAGTACTTGGTAAGTAACTTGAAGAGTGGAGATGCTATCTTAGTGAAGTTTTCTATAAACCTTCGATAATATCCTGTAAATCCTAGAAAACTCCTTACATATTTTTGACAACTTGGAATAGATAAGTTAGAGATGAATTCAACTTTTGACTCATCAACTCTAATCCCATCACCTGAAATGTGATGTCCTAAAACAATTCCTTCAGTAAACATCATAAAAAAAATTTCATGACTTAGTGAAAGATTTTCTTCTTTACATCTCTTTAAGACTTTTTCCAAGTTTGCTAAAGCTTCTTCAAATGTATTTCCATAAACTGTGAAATCATCCATATATACCTCTACACAATCAGGTATTAGATCTGAAAAAATTTCTAGTACTGCCCTTTGAAATATTGCGGGTGCATTGCATAGTCCAAATGGAAATACTCGGTAAGCATAGGTACCCCAAGGACAGGTAAATGTGGTTTTGTCTTGATCTTCCAGTGCTACTTGGATTTTCTTATAACCACTAAACCCATCTAGAAATGAGTACTTTTTTCCAGCTAATGTGTCTAACACCTGATCTATGAAAGGTAAGGGAAAATGATCTTTAAGAGTAGCTTTGTTTAATTCCTGGTAATCAATACATACCCTCCATTTACCATTTTTCTTTGGCACAATCACCAAAGGAGAAACCCACCAACTATCTGAAATAGGATAGATAAAGTTGGCATTTAATAATTTCTACAATTCTTCTTTAACAATCTCCCTAAGATTTGGATTCATCCTTCTCTGAGGTTGTCTAATTGGTTCACAATTTTCCTCTATGTAGATGTGATGAGTGCAATTCTTTGGGCTTATCCCTTTCATATCAGTGTACTCCCATGCATATGCAGAAGAATGTCTTTGTAGTATCTTGACTAGCTCTTCTTGTTGAGATTTCTCTATGTTCTTGTTTATGTTTAAAGTTTTGCCTGGAAATATCTCAATTGTAGAGCTGCCAAATTTATCCATGGAATAGAGAGACATCTGCCTTCATGGAAAAAACTCAATATTGGATTCTTCTTGAAATTTTTCATGTTTATATTCCGAAGAGAATTCAAAGTTTTCCAAGGTATTCAAAATTTGGCTATCTTCATTCATTTCTGAAATTGTGAAGAGAGGTTGTAAGTCTTCTTCATCCTCTATCCATTGAGTATCATCTAATTCTGTAATTTTTCTTGTTGGAGGATACAAGGTAAATTTCTTGGTTGAACTACCATCAGAGATATACATATCACCGGATCTACAACTAATGAAAGCATCAGCTGTAGCTAACCAAGGTCTTCCTAATATAATAGGGTGTCCTCCTAGATTATTCTTAGCAGTTAGGATCATAAAATCCACAGGATACTCCCAAGAATTTAGGGACACTGGAATGTCTTCTATTACCCCATCAGGTTTAATCACCAATCTGTCTGCTAATTGTAATAATGTGGGTGTAAAAATAAGATTAGGAAGTTTCAGTTTATCCATGATTTGTCTACTCATGATATTGATTGCTGCTCCTAAATCAATGAGTGTGTTTTGGATCTCAATTCCATTGATGTGAATTTTGAAAACTGGATTTCCTGTCTCTAGATACTTTGGAATAGAAATCTTACCCATCATGATATCTGCTATTTTCCTGCCAGTTGAATTTTCTTTGTCTCTCTTATTCTTTTTCTTGTTTTCTTCATGTTCAACTCCTTTATTGTTTTTGCTAGGATTGGAATTTCCTTGATAGCTTGCAATAATGGGATCTTAATACAAACATTTCTCAGCTCATCTAGGAAATCATAATTAGGCACCATAATTTGTTTTTCTACACCCCTATCAATTTGTAATCTTTATGGAAAGGGAGGTGTAGAAGTGGATGTTGATGGCTGCTCTAATATAGGAGTTGAAATTATTGGTTCTTTTTGTTTTGATTTTTCAATATTTGAGTCTTGGAAAGTTGTGTTCTCTTCAAGACTTTTATTTACCCGTAGAGAATCTTCCTCAGAATTTTCTTGCTCTTGTATGATTACAGAAGGTTTCCTCTTTTCAAGTATTCTTCCAGACCTAAGTTGAACATCACTAAGGTCTAGAGGAGTAATCAAATAGGTTGGAAACTATTGTCCTTCTATCATATAGGTGTTCTGAGGATTTTTATTGTTGGGGTTTGGTATGGGTTGGGCAGGCAACTGATTTGTTTTCTGAGGAAATTGTAATGGAAGTGGATGATTTTGATGTTGTAGATTTTGGGAATTTGGTTGAGGATTTTGTTGAGGATTTTGAGGAGAAAAATGTGCGTATGGTGGATAATGATAGTACTGGGAATATCTTCCATAGGGATTTTGTACTCCTTGTGCCCAAGCTTGAGATTGATTTTGAAATTGGGGCCAAGGCTGCTGCCAAGAATTCCAATTTGATGGAGGTTGATTATACATCTGATCATGAAATCCTTGTGTTTGAGGTCCTTGCCAAGGCCTTCTAGAGACAAAATTGAGAGATTCTATGGAACTTGTAGGAGTATCTTCTTGAAAGACAACTTTAAGACCAGGAAGTGAAGGAAAACTCTTGGTCTCATGTTTTTCTGAACAAATGACACAAGTCTCTACAACTTTTGCATCCAAAGGACAATCTCTCAAGGCATGCTTCTTTCTACATCTGGGACAAAAGATTGCTAAGGCATCAGATTCAGCTTTTTGCTTGTTTTGTAAATTAAGGGTGTCTATTTTTTCACTAAGACTCCCTAAGATGTCAGATTTGAACTCATCAAGCATATGTCCTATTTCTGCCCTACTTACTGTCCCAGAAGCAGACTTACTTGCCCTTGCAAGAGCAGGGTCTCTTGGTCCTTTTACAGTTTTAGATTTCCCTCTTGAAAGGTTGATACACAATTCAGCTATTTCAGGTAATGTGAGCTGAGATATATCCCCTTTTCCCATCATGTTAAGGATATCTAACCATTCATCCCTAATTTTTTTCAACAAGAGAGCTTTTAAGGTGTCTTGGTCTAAGTTTTCCATTTTTTCTCTTTTGATGTTGTAATGAAATCTCTCCAACAAATCTTCCAAGTTTTCATCTTCTTTTTGTAGCATCTTAAACACTTCCTCCTTATGATTGACTGACATACAATAATCCAAATACCTCTCTAGAAATTCTTGTTTCATGTCTTCCCATGTCCTAATAGAACTGTTGATCAAACTCATAAACCACTTCAATGCTGCTCCTTTCAATGTTGAAGGAAATAGTTTAAGTTTTTGAGCATATTTTAAGTAGTCATAAGTTCTACATAGGACTTCAAATTCAAATAGGAAGGTTTCAGGATCTTCAGTTTTAAGTCCATAAAAGTTTGGAAGGACAGAGGGTGAAATGTTTTTCATAGTTGCATTGGTTTCTTCATCTACTATAGGAAACCCAAAAGAGCTTCCCATCTCTCTTCTACCTCTTCCTTTGCCTCCTTTTCCTTCTACACCTCTACCTCCTTCTCCTCTACCTCTACCTCTACCGCCTCCAAATAGTGTTTTTTCTCCATTAAAAACTCCTCCTCCCCCTTCTTCTGCCATAGTTGATTCCTCTGTGGAAGTGGAAAAGTTTGTGTCTCTAGCAGGGGTCCTTGAATCTTCTTCTAAGACAGGTTCAGTGGATGAAGTGGAAGTTTTTTCTAATGGAATATATGATCTTAAGTCTTCTAAAAGTCTAGGATCAGTAAAGGATGGAATGTGGGTTTGAGTTGGAGGTGTATTGGCTCTTGGTCTAGGTGAAACAAGTGGTGTTCTAGGATTCAAAATTCTACTTCCTATGAATCTACCCCTTGAGTCTCTTTCTCTACGCATATCATTGTTTTTGGGAGTTAAGAAACAAGGCTACCTAGTTACACTTCCCCGGAAATGGCGCCAAAATGTTGTGCTCAACTTAGTGTTCCTAAATTGAGTTCATTAATTGTCAACCAGGGCTACTAAACTGCTGAAGTGTGGTGTAATGA
This sequence comes from Pinus albicaulis, assembly GCA_034641835.2. Taxonomy (NCBI): domain Eukaryota; kingdom Viridiplantae; phylum Streptophyta; class Pinopsida; order Pinales; family Pinaceae; genus Pinus; species Pinus albicaulis. The sequence continues at coordinate 1,004,073,422 of CM076581.1, forward strand.
ATGTGCCTAGGTATTTGTTTCTCACTACGTTGTGTTTTATGTTTTTATGTTGTTTTTGGTTTTATGCTTTTATGTTTAAAAGGAAAAGAACTAAATGTTGGGAAAGATAAGTTAGTGGTTACACTAAAACAGAGCAAAATCCTTTTCTAAACTTGTGTATGGCACTAAAGAACAGGAAATGCAAAGCTTGATAATGACTCCTAAATCACAACATGAACTCAATAACTCAGAGCATGAACTTATCCAATTTATTCATTAGAGATATCTTGGAATAGCTTGAAAAGAGGACAAGTTTAGTGCAAATGAGGTTTTCCTAAATAAACAATTATCTTACAATATTACAAAGAATCTCATCCATGGCTAGAAGTTTATTGGAACACAATTTGGAAAAGATTCCTCGTAGCACAGTAAGATTTCAACTCTAAATTAACTTGCAATACTAATACTAATCCATTCTGCAACTTCAACTTATCACTACTAAGCCTTGTTCAAAAGTTAAAGATTTGAATAATTTTGGGAAAAAGGCTTATTTATGAAATTGTAAAAGTTTGCAGAACAATCAAGGCCTTAAACTGATATCACTAATTCTTGTTCATATAAAGATGTATAAATAGAAATTCAAAACAAGATTAATTTGTAAAATAATGAAGGTCATGAAACCTAATTTTGATAGCTTACAATGCAATGGGTGATACTGAACTAGAATGCAACTGATCAAACTTAAAACACAGTGACCAAAACTATACTAAGATGTCATGAACTTAAATTGCAATACAGTGAACAAGGGTGAACTAAAATGTCACTAATCTAACTTGAAATGCAGTGAACAGAGTTATACTAGAATGCCATTATCAAACTTGAAATATAGAGACAGAATTAAACTAGAAATTAAACTAGAATGACATCTACCTCCGGAGTATTGACTAGGCTAAAATTCAACTAATTCTATGAAATACTATAGCCTTACTTTGTTCAATATGAGTAATGTTTTGGAATATCTTGTAGAAACAAGTCTGGCTGTATCATTCCATGCATAAAACATAAAATATAAAGTTCAACAGAATGCAGTAAGCTCTGAAACACCAGCACATCTATGTCTCATTCGGAATTAGTGATATTTTGGAAGAGATTGATAAAAACAAGACTAGCTGTAACAACTGATGTGATTGAGCATGAAAACATAAAGCATAAAGAAATGTAACTAACTCCTAAAATACTACAGTTATGCCTCATTCCATATTAGTAGTCTTTTAGAAGAATTTTTGAGAACAAGACTAATCTGTAGCATCCGATTCAAATGAATATAAAAACACGAAGTTCAGAAAATTGGTTAAACTAAGGATGCAGTTACTTATCTAAACATATGAATAAGGCCGCTCAGGTAGCAGGGGCCCTCTACCACCGGAGTAGCACGCAAAATCTACTTCAAGATTGGCTCAATGCGTTCAATAAAGTGATGCTTCTTTCATTAAAGGGGAAATAATTTCAAAACAGAGTGTTTCGGACTTCTAAGATATTGCAACCAAAACAAAATCTAACCAACAGTTTCTCGGTCTCCCGAGTCATACTTATAATGAAATTACATAACTACTTCTTGAGAAAAATAGGGATAACTGTCTTTCCAACTCCTAATCAAATTAAAACTCTTATTAACAGTCTTGTGCTTTACTGCGAACATCTGTAGAGTCCGTGTTTTGATAGGAAACTTCCTCTCTTCTACGTGCATAACCGCTTTGATACTTTAACTCAGACTTCGTGGGGAGCAGGAGATGATGGGGAGATGTTGTGGATTTCACCCATATGCCTTTTTCTTTGCAGTGACACCTGGAACCTACATAAACATGAAGACAGCTGAAGAATTGGAAACTAGCTATAGAATGTCTGCATTCTGTAGCTAGGTGTAGTCAAAAAGTACTACAACAACAAAATCATGAAAACATAGAAAGTTAGACATTATATAAAATCTCAAAGCAATTTTAACTAATCTTATTGATCATTTAAGCTTGAAATTAATAATGGAAAAAGGAAATGAAGTGGAATGTGGTGGAAGAGAAGAACATATTTGAGGCTCAACAAGTATAATACAAGAGAAATGAAGGCAATTTTGAATGGGTTACCAAATTTTGTGAAGGCCAACATTGAAAAATGTTTGTCAACAAAATTCATATGGGACAAACTTCATGATCTTCACTCAAAAGGAGTGTTGAAAATGATCTCTAGTCAAGAATATGATTGAAAATAAGAAAATAGTCTAGAATCCATCATGGAAGCTGAAGATAAGAGAGATGACAATAAGGTTGAAGAAAACCTAGAAGATGAAGAGAAAAAAGAGGACTTTGAAGAGGATCTCCTGAGTAAACTTATGGCTTCCATGGAGGATCTTAATAGGTTGAAAAATAAGAATTACGAACTTATGAAGAAAGCACAAGTTGGTAACCAAGACTAGATAGGGAAGGAAGTTGACTTTGTTAAGCTTCAAGTACAAGAAAGAGATAAGGAGTTCTCCAAACTTAAGGAGGAATTTCATCAAAACAAAAGAAAGCATCATGAAGAAGTCATATTTATGACAAATCATCTAGATGAGGAAAATAAAAGGGAAGAAACTTTGTCAAGCCACCTTGAACAAGGACTTTAGAGCTTGAAAAATCTTGAAACAGGAATTGGTCAATATAAGGAAGATGTCTCCTCTCTTAGATATCAACTAGAAGAAGCAAGGAAATAAGCACAAGGAGCTGAGAAGCTGATGGAAACTTTGGTATTCATAGAAGTACATGTTGATGAATCAGAAAAGGATAGAAACACCATGATATGCCAACTAGAAGAAAAGGATGAAGAAATATTCAAACTAAAATCAAACATCAATCTTCTCAACGTCAAAACATGTGATGCTACAAGAATAAAATAAGAAATCGAGAGAATTATACCAAAGGATATTGAATAAATATTCATAATTAAATAAAATATCATCTCCCTTAAAATAGAAGCACACAAAGCAACAAGGATGATGGAATAAATGAATAAGAAACTAGTCATCAAAGATTAAGATTGTGAAAAATTGAAAGCATAAATTCTCACTCTTAAAAATGAAGTTGTCTCGCTGAATAAAAACTTGAAAAGATATCAAATCCTATATGACATCCTACGAGCTCAAATATCTCCTCTTGATAAATTAGGTCTTGGCTATGCAGGTGAACCCTCAAGAAATAATGATAATGCTGCAAACACAAGGATGTGAGGAAGCCTGGAAGAAATGATACTCCCAGTTTTAGAAAAGGCAAGAGTCAAGATGACATTAGAAGAAACCCTCGTCCAAGGGGACTTACATATGGTGTTAAGAATGCAAAAGGTAATGAATATCATTAAATAATCCTGAGGAAAAAAGACTTCAAAAATACTTCAAGTAACTCTTCATCTTCCAGGTACCAAAGTATATTTCTTGGTTATTGCTATTCTTGTACAAACTTTGGACACATGGAAAAATATTGTAGGGCATATCACAAAGAAAAATATAATGGTCCCCATCAATCTTCGAGAAGCAATATTTAAAGAAGAAGTCATGATTAATAATTCGGGAACAAGATGAAGTGCCTCAAATGACATAACACTGGACATATGGGACGTGAGTGTAAAACAACTTGGGTCCTTAAAACCATGACAACCAAGCCAAAGAAGAAAGTTAAAAAAGTATGGGGAACGAAGCAAGTTGAATCGGAAAGTCCCTTGAACACTCTAGCCAATAACACATGTTGTTGACTTGATGAAGTCATCCTTGATATTCTAGGTATTTCATGATGAGACTTTTCTAGAAAAGAGATCATGCATACAGTTAGGGGGAGTTTTGTGATTCTTGAGAATCCTTGCAGAAGCTATCTATGAATGGGCCCTATAAAATCCTTGATGAATTACACTTGGAAAAACTTGATATATTATCTCTTGGAAGTAACTCCATTGTATAAAAACATGATATTATGATGATGCCTTCTACTTTATCACACAAGGTGAGAAATCCTTCACGAGCTAAACGAATTTGTGGAGACGTGAGGAGATGGTTCATCACTTGAAGAAATGTTAACACATCTATCATGAACCACATTTCCAGGAAAAGCACCATGAGATGCGGAGTAGCATGAAGCAGGATGATAGGGGGAGTTCTTGGGTACCCTGTTCCTCATTGTTTTCAAAGGGGGAGAAAATATTAGAAGGGAAAGAATATTGCCATCAATGACAAAAGGGGAGATTGTTGGCCTAAGGTTTTCATTGATGTCAATATGAAATTGATTGAGATGTCAATATTCTTGAGATGCCTAGTTCCAAATGATGATTTCACACCTCTTGTTTCATAAAGATGCCATTAATGATGATGTGCTTACTCTTGATGAAGAATACTGGATCTAGTATGATTTCAAGATGACATGGTTGATGGAGGACCATTTAACGACGTGGAAATTTTTTAGGGAAATGACATGAAAAACACTTGATGACATGATGACATGGATGAAATCACAAGCCTACAATGAAAAAGCCTAATAAGAGGAATCCCATCCATGAAGAAGTATACAATACCTACCTCCAATTCTGCACCAATAAATGACTAGTCACATTAAAAAAAAAATTTACTACCTTAGATGCAAAATTTCACTATGACACCTACACCACCTTTTATAGCATAATTTTAGCTTTCTAAAGAGCTCTTACCTGGCTAGAAACTCCAAGTGGTTTGGGAGATATGAATTTTTCATGTTAAGGAAATAATTCTGTCCTTGAGCCAACCTGTACTAGCCTACACATGTCGGCCTACCTCTCAAAAGACGCATCCTTTCATATTGACGTCAAAATCATAAAAAAATGAGGCTCATATTGTTCATTTGACCAAGGAATTTTGGTGAAAAACATCTCAGAAGACAAGTGACAACAACCAAGGCTGAGGAGGATTTTTAAATCACTATTTTGGGATAAAAAAAAAGAATTTTGTTTAGGTTAAAACATCTTGAGGACAATCACATCTCAGTTTACAACCTGGTTTAACATCTCAAAAATATGAAAATTACAGTGTGGTCTGCTTGACATTTAAATGGGTATACTTTAGCTCTTCTAGAAGCTTGGAAAAATGCTACAAGATCACACAACTTTTCTTAAATTATATAGCAGTCAGTTGTGGTAAAACTAGGAATCACACATGTGATATTTAGAGCTCAGACAAACCTGAAATGACTGTATGGGAGGCTAAGATTCATTTGAAGGTTGGGCTTGTAGGTAGTGACACTTAAACCTGTGATCGATACTTCATACTTGCTGGCTGTGGAGGCTCAAACCTTGGGTAACTTGTAGGAACTTAGACTGGCAGTGACACCTGTGAAGAACACAGATTAGAGGCACACAACAAGATAATTAAGGGTTCATAACTATGTTGTATATTTTAGATTTTTTACTATGTGACCACATTTTTTATATCGAATCTGTGGTGTGTAGACCACTATAAAATATCGGATTTGGAAGAAACTTAGACCTCACTCAGTCTTGTGGGAAGTGAGAGAAGCTCTTTCTTGTAGCTTGCATGGGATTTTTTTGAGGCCTCAGAATTCCGTGGCCAAAACATGGGCTAAAAAAACCCGTCCCGGACCTTAGAGCAACTCCTTTTCCATTTGCTATAGTGTCTCCGACTGGGGATAATGGGACCAATTTCCCAATAAGGATGTTTATGAGAGTGTTGTGAATATAGCATGCAAATGGATAATGATTTTAATCTATATGCGTCTATCTAAACTAATTAATCTAATATATACTCAGGGTTTTTTTCCTTTATGCGATCTAAAATGATATCTTTCATCTATCAGTAATATAGATAATTTAATAGTTGAAAGAGATGAAAATTATGTAAAATGATTCTTCTAATAGAGTAGTTTGCATAGAATAATTGTGAAAGATATATCGCATTTATCAGTGGCATTACATATTCAATAAGAAACTATATCTAAATATTAGAATAGAAGTGCATGTAATATTTATATATGATGTCGTTTCAAATACATAATGCAATAAAAAGATAACTATCAATTTATGGAATAAGACTTAACACAAGTGAATAAAAGTACCATATGTACAAAGTCCTACTCATGTAAACTGACAACACTGAATCCGTTCCTTCTCACTTTTGAGCAATTTAAAGAGTACAATAGTGCAACATCAGTTAAACATCCTTAGTCGTTAAAAGATAACAGAATGTGTTCCATTAATTCATCAAATCATTCACAAACTTACAATAGTGAATTATTTGCAAATGTTTTTGACAAATTTCTGGACCCTTCTCTAAATGCATGAGAAGGGTTTAAATACTAAACTAACTATAAAATAAAATATTTTATTACAAAAATATAGAGGAGGTTTCAAACAACCTTCCTCAAAATGCTAACTTAAACAACAATCTAGGGATTTTAAACTAACAATTGTGATTTTGCGAAATCTACCCATTCTTTCTTAATGTGGACATGAAGTTGGAAAATATCTAACATTGCTTTGAGCTGAGGTGGTTGTGATATCAATGATCGGATCTGTCCCTTGAAAATAGCATTAGAAATTACTGACTGAGATCTTTTTGCTGAATCTGTAAGGGATTGAAGATTTTGATGTTTATGGTAAGGTTTGATATGAAAACTCTAGTAATTTTCCTGATCAAACTTATTTACCTTTTTGATCATTTCCTCCTGTGTATCTAATCTCTATATCCACTTCATTTCTACCTGTATTGTTTTTGAAAACACACTGAGGCGTGTTTTCCTTAAGTAGTTATGTTTTAGACAGTTGTTCACATATACATTCAATGATCTCACTTGATACCTTTGATGTCTTGGCCATTGATTTCTTTGCTTGATTGATTTGTGCTTCCCATTCTGTGAATAACATTTCTTTTTGAAGCTTATCTACTTGAGGTAGATTAGCTTGCTTTCCCGAATCTGAAACTTGCCACTGAATGTGCTCTTCGATTTTATTCTCAAGTCTTTCACATTCCTGTTTTTGAATTGCTATCTGCTGGATCATTATTTTAATTGAATTAAAATAAAAATAAATGATAGAGGCTTGATGACAAAACACTTCTTTTTCTTTCTTTAACTTGGTTTTTAGATCAAGTGATTCTTTGAAAAATTGTTCTAATTGTGGTTGACTCTGTAAATTAGTCATTGCTATTTCCAACTGTGCGTGTTTTCCATTAAGCTCTATTTGAAGATCCGATTTCAGGTTTTCAATATCTTTGTTAAATTGGACTGCATTTTCTTTGACTTTTTCACTAGAATTGGATTTCTCTTCTTTCAACAACTTTTCTAATTCTTGTACTTCGAATTCCTTTAGTTGTAACAACATTCTAACTCAGTAGCTTTATCAACAATAGCGTTAACATATGCCCCTGCATACTGTGATTATTTTAGTTAGATGTTTAGTGGGATCTTCTCAGGAATCCTTCCATAGTACATCAACTGATTCATCTGTAGGCTTTGGAGTTCTTTCATCAATTCTCGTTCTTTTATTTATTTTAACTACAACCTTGTAACTTGGACTGTAGAAAATATCAAATGAAGGAATGTCTTCAATCTGTAGAACTATCTGATCTGTGGGGTAGGCAGATATGGTTTCTTTCTCATGTATTGCTGGAACTCTTTGTGGTGGATTGATATAAGTCTCCACTATCTTCTGTGAATGCTCTAGTGTTTGGAAACTTATTGCTTGATCAATATTGGGATTTTCTTTGGAAGTATTTATTGCTTCAGAAAATTCTTCCCATTCATTTATAAGGGCTTTTTCTTGTGGTAAACTGGACTGATCTAGCATTTTGTGACTGTGTTGAACCATTTTAGAATTTGATTTTGTCCCATTATTTTTGGTTTCCTCTGCCAGTTCTATCTCCTGAATGAATTGGGTAACTGTCTTTTCTAAGTTTTCCTTCTTAGATTCATATTCATTTTCAGAATGATTCGAATTATCAAATTGTTGCTCTGACTGAACCGATTCATCTTCAGATATTTATTTTATTTCATCATCTAGACTAACACTTGGAGTGTATTTATTTTCATCTTCAATAGTTAACAAATTTATAGGGACTTTCTCTAGTCTCTTGTTTTTGTATTCTTGAAAAGATTCAACATCCTTTTGACTTAGTTGACAAGATAGATATTTGATAATATCTGAGAAATTTTCCATGCCCTAGAAGAGATCATCAAATCCATCTTCCTCTTTTACAAAAGGCTTCATCTTAGGCTCTACGATGTAATTTTTAATCACATCATTGGGATCATATAATATTCTTGGCATAAATGCAAATTTCAATAACTGAATCTTGGAACCCTCCTTGTAAGTATGGTCGATCTTAGACAAAGCAAAGGTGCCACATTGTAGAGGGAAATTAGGCCAAATGGCCTTTTTAGCATCCTTTAGCTGCTTCATAACACAATTAACAAGCTGATAGGCTATTTATTTTGCAATTAATCTATCGGGAACATAGTAGGGTAAAACATGGGGAGAAGCATAACTTCCAAATACTGTAATATATGTAAAATTTTCTTCAGTAAACCATCTAGCTACTGGAAGAATTTCTATATTGTCTTCTTCAGAAACCCTATGAGCCCTTTTGTTAAAAATCATCTGATGTATAGGAAATATGACTCCATAATAGAATTTATAGAAATGAAAGTGAAAATATGAATCCCAGAGCTCTCTGTGTTAGATGTGAATTGGGGTAGGGTCCTTGGTGGTCCATTTCCATCCCATGGTGGGAAAATTGGAAGTAAAACAGATAACATCCATGACATATGCAGACACATAAAAGGGAGGTATTTCACTGAGTGAAATACTTATTTTATTCATATATTCGATTATATGCTTGGCTAGGTTATTGGATAAAATGTTTGCCCAATTCAGAATAGATGAACTGATGATTACGTCAGTTAGGGGAACCTAGTCTGTTAAGAATCTACTACTATCTGGTTTGGAAAATAATCTACATAGCATACCAACATCATAACAATAAGGATTCGGGAGTTGGGAAATTGGGTACGTACCAAGCTTATCTTGCCTCAATTTCCCCTGGTTATCCTTCCATTATTGGACGAATTTGATAAGGTCTGGATGTTCTCCTCTAAAATTCTGCAAATATTCTTTGTCGTATTTCTACTGCAGGGGTGGTAGATGGTACATTGCTGTTAAATCCTCTGCCCTAAAAGAACCCATAGTTTCTCCCCTCAAATATTTGAACATTATATCTTCGATTTTTAAGTGGTCAATTGGCCACTTAATCATGTCTGTATAAGGAATAATATTTGGTCTTGCAGCTATCCTGTGAATATATGAACATGCAATGTCAAACAGAGTTGTGTCGAAGGTAGAAGCAGTGCCTCTTAAAGAAACTTTGTTTATCACCCTTAGTTCTTCATTTTCAAAGAGTTTATACATTGCCTCCCATGTCGAACTATTGCAGTATTTTTTGCAAACAGTATCTAAGAATAATGGTGACATATTTGTGTCTTCTGTGGACGACGTCTAAGAAATTTCTTTACCCTTTTTGCTCATTTTTCTCTTCTTCAATTCGTTAACTGGTTTCTTGAAATAAAAGCGAATTTTTACAAGTATGGAGTATCAAAGAAATAAATCAATCATTTACTTCAAACACATGTGAGAACATATCAATCTATTAAAATATAACATCAATATCCCCTCATAATTTCTGATTTAATATTTCACATATCTCCACATGTAACATCTATTAATCGTTTTAAAGTCATTAAGATATTAAATTTCATTTTGATATCACACAAGTTGTTTTACATGCTTGATTCATTAAATGATGTTAATGTGCATATCGCAGATTATAACTCATAATATTTCATGATACTTACCCTTAAGGGCTATGAAATGCGATCTACACAAATAATAGATCGTAACTTTTATGGGATAACGATTAAGCATATATTATAAGTTGAGCAAAATGCGAATTGCGAAAAGCTGAAGTGTCTACGATAGCCAAAGGTTCTATATTTATTGGTTTATTTTCTTGTCCGATCCGCAGGTATCTCAAATTATATCATTTTTCTCTTAAAGATTTTATTGATTAAGTGAAGTGTGGTGCGAAAAAGTAAATATAAAGATGATTGAGGCTTTTTACAAAGTTTTAAATTATATCTTCGAAGAATTTTGAGCGCATATTGTGATTCACATATTTTACATTTTATGGGTCTTTTCGAAATAATATATGTGATATGCGATGCGCTTTAAAAGAATAAGGAAAAAACATAAAATATTTATTTTCTAAGTTTTTTTATTTTTTTAGGAAATTATAAAAATAAATTCCTATTCATTTCTTAAGGGTCCCTATTTATAGAAATAAATGGGGGGTTGTTGTATAACACAACAATTGGTGATTCACTTGGGTGAACCAGATGTCTCTGATAAACATTTCTTGAAATTTGTAATCTTTTTTTTGAAAAATGAAAATATTTAAAGGAATGAAAAATAAATAATATCTTTGTTAAATAATGAAAATTTCTCTTATTCACTATTCATAAGAATTCCTTTTTTAAATATATAAGTATGAAAATCTATATCAGTCTTTACTCAGTTTAAAAGGATAAAGTAAATAACCTTTATAGATTATCTTTATAAAAATTTACTCTTTTATCACAGATAGAGCCTCTGTTCCAATAGGGAAATTAATCTTTTGGCAGGGTTACCTTTTACCCAGCAATGATCCATTCTCCCATCCAGTATTTCTTATAATTTTCAGAAGTAAATTATAATTTCTTGAGAATTTTCTTTTTAATTTTTATTTACTTAAAAGCCACTGTCTTGGCTTGATAACCAAATGATGACAATGCCATTCACTAGTAGTAATTAAACATATCAAGATGGCTCTTGATGAGACCCCTTGTCTTTTTTATATAATCTCAACTCATTACCCTGTTTTGGTAGACATTATTGGTAATGTCAGTTTAACCATTTATTTATGAACATGGTAAACAAGCTCGTAATGAGACTTATTATCTTTTAATCATATATTTTCATTTTCTTTTGAATTCCTTTTGAAAATTTATAAGGTTTTCCGGATGGGATGAATCATAGGTATTTTTAAGATTTTAGATGATAATGTTCAGTTTTGGATTACCTTTCTACAAAAGATTTTTTACTATATTAAATTTTCTTTTCTTGACTGACCAATATAATATCCATGCTATATAAAAATGGGAGTTTATCAAAGAATAACTTTTTTCATTGAAATTTCATTTTTTAGAAAGATAAAATCAATCTGTCTCTCTAAATTTTTTGATTTTCTTTCCTTAACATTTTCTATTTTCTATAAGTGAGAAATCCAAAGAAGATCATCTGAGATTTGATTTTGAAAAGCCAAATATTAATACTAAACAACCTTTTATTTTTTTTAAAGAGAAATACAAAAGAAATTAATATACAAAGATAGAAGGGGTTACCTCCTATGAAAAATATTTTTTCAAAATCTGCCCATTAACAGGAAAAAAAATCTTTTTTCCCTGATAAATCTTGTAATAGAAATGTTGATGGGCCTATTTCTTCAATTATTTGAAATGGACCTAGCCAAAGTTTTTGAAACTTCGTGTGTTTACCTTTTTCCTCATGCGCCTTGTCCCATTTCAATACCAAATCACCAAGTTCAAAATTCTTTGGAATGACAGAAGTTGAATCAAATGAGGCTTTTATTATTTGTTGATGATGAGCATGAGTTTGTTTGGATTTTTCTCTTTCTTCTTCTAATTTCATAATTTGACCTTGTCTAAATTGTAAAGAAGAAGTAGGAGTTTCATTAATGAATTGAACTAAGGAAAGAGATGGAATAACTACATTGGTAGGAACTATAGCTTCTTTTCCATACACAAGATTAAATGGTGAAGTACCAATAGAATTTTTTTGAGTTATTCGATCCGCCCAAAGAGAAAAAATTAATGACATCCCAATTTCTTTGATTATGATCAACAATTCTTTTGATTATTCTAATTAGATTTTTGTTTGAGGATTCTGCCAAACCAATTCTTTGTGGGTAATAATTTGCAGAATATTTTAATTTAAAACCTCTTTTAATTGCAAAATCTATCATAGTAGTTCCGGAGAAACAAGATGCATTATCAAGCATCAAAGCATTAGGTAAGACAAACCTGGTTATGTTATTTTGATCAATGAAATCAATGATATTTTCTGAATTGGATACTTTTAATGGAATTACTTCCACCCATTTGGTAAAGTAATCAGTAGCTATGAGAATATACCTATGATGTTTGGAAGAGTTAGGAACAATCTCACTAATTATATCTAATCCCCATTGCTCAAATGGTTGTTCAATATTGACCGGTTTTAATGGGAATGTTGGCTTTCCTTGTTTTTTAGATGTACTTTGGCATACTTTAGATCTTCTTGAATATTCCCTATACTCTTTGAAAAGTATAGGCCAGTAGTAACCTGCATGTAGGATATTATGTCTTGTTGAATTTCCTCCAAAATGTCCTCCAGCTGGTGCATCATGGAGTTCCTGCAAGACTTTTTCTCCTTCAGATTTTTCTAAGCATCTTAGAAGTAGAGAATCAAAATTTATTCTAAATAACACATCATTGACTAACTCATATTTTTTAGCTTTTAATAGAAGAGATTTTTTTTTCTTATAACTGAGATGATTTTGGGCATATCCATTTCTTAAATAAAATATAAGATCAGCATATTGTGAATCTGAATCGTTGAGGCTTACCTCTGATATTTGCACATTACCTGAATCTTCTTCTGATGGCGAATGTGATGCTCATGCAAGCATTCTACAAAAACCTTGACCTCTAATAATTTTAGAGGGTTTATTTCTACATCATACTCTTTCAATGCAATTACCCAGTTGGCTATTTTTTCTCCTAATTCTTTCTGCATCAAAAGTTGTCTTACTGCAGAAAACAGAACTATGATTTTCGTATGAGACTTTAGGAGAAAAGGTCTAAAATGTTTTATGGCTTTAAAAACAAAAAATTCTTTCTTTTCAATAGACGTGTAATTAAGTTATGCACCTTGTAAATTTTAACTAAAGAATGATATCGGTGCTTCTATTTGTTGGTCATTCAACTGTGTTAAAAGAGCTGCATATGATTTATCTGATGAAAAAGTGTATAATGTAAATGGATTAAGAAAATTGAGGGTGGTTAGGAATGGAACATTGATAATTGACTATTTAATCAATTCAAATGATTCTCTTTCATTATGTCCCCATTTGAAAACATAATTTTTCTTAATCATGTTCTGCAATGGTAAAACTATTTGAGAAAAATCAAGGACAAATCTCTGAACAAAATTAATTTGCGCAAGGAAATATTGCATGGTTTTCTTGTTATGAGGGAAGGAAATTCACTTAATTTCATCAACTCTTTCATGATCAATATAGGTACCATTTTTTGATACAATGAAACCTAAACGTTTTCCTTCGTCTAAGGAAAAAAGTGATTTCTTTGGATTTAATGAAATGCCATACCTTTTGCATCGTTAAAAGACTTGCTTTAGGTCATTAACATGATGATTTTCCTATTTAGAGAAAACAGTAATGTCATCTAAATAGATAACAATTATTTTGTTTATAATACCTCTAAAAGTTGTGTCCATGGCCCTTTGGAAAGTGGCACCTGCATTAATTAGCCCAAAAGGCATTTTCTGATAAGCATAAGTTCCCCACTTAATTTTGAATGTAGTTTTCAATATGTCATGTGGATGAACGAGGAATTGATTTTAACCTGAAAATCCATCTAGAAAAGACATAAGCTAAAAACCTGCTACTTTTTGCAATACTTGTTCCATGGTTGGTAGTGGAAAATTGTCCTTTTGACAAGCTTTGTTTAAATTTCTAAAATCAATGCAAATTCTAATATCACCATTCTTTTTCCTAAGAGGTACCAAATTTGATACCGATTTTGAGTGTCTGACTGGAAAGATAAATTTTTCTTTGAGAAGTTTATTCAAATAAATTTTAATTTGATTTTCCAAATTTGGATGAATCTTTCTCAAGTTCTGCTATTTGGGCTTTTCCTCTAAGATCATAAGAATCGTATGTTGAATTCCAGAAGTATCATATGTTTTAAGATCTGAGTTATCCCAAGCAAAGACACTTTTGTACATCTTAAACTATATGATGAATGATAATCTTTCATCAAAAGACAGACCAAGACCTAGATTTATATTTTGAGGCTTTTCTTCACTTCCTATATTAACTAACTCGAACCTTAAGGTAGAACTTTGTATCTTTTAGTTAGTTACTCTTTTAAATCTATCCTTTAGATCATATAAGTCTTATAGCTTGACAACAAATTTTGGAATAGGATTTTCATCTCGTTCTTTCCTAATCTGAGTGTACTGTTCATTTTCATCCATGATTTGATTATCATAAGATTCTTCATATGTTAAAAAATCTATGATATCTCAGTCATTATTGAATACTCTCTAATTAGTGATATTATCAGGAATAGATAGTCTAAAAATCAACTCAATAGAAAATCTATCGGCACTAAATTCTTGGGATGGGATTAATTTTGATGCTACATTAGCAAGTAAATTGGCACTAGAATTCTGAATTCGAGATATAGAAGAAGTGTTGAAGGCTAAAAAGTGAGTAGTTAATTCTTGGAATAATGATTGATGATGTTCTAAATTTCCAAAATTACAATGGATAGTATCTCACACTTGCCTTACTATGATTTCTGAATCTCCTAAAACCTTAATATATTTGATTTTTAAATCAATAGCTTTCAGTAATCCTTAAACCAATGCTTCATACTCTACTACATTATTGGTACAATCAAATTCTAATCTCCATGCTAACATAGTTTTTCACCTTCTGGGTTTATTAAAATGCAACCTACACCTGCACCATCTTCATATTTAGAACCATCAAAATAAAGTGTCCAAAACAAAGAATCAGTGATTTCTCTATCTGAAAAATTAGTACATTTAGAATTATCTGGCTGGGAAAAATTCTCAATCTGAGATACAACCACATTATCAAAGAAAGGAGATGGTTGAACATTAAAGTTTATTAAAAATGATTGTGTAGAATAGTTTCCAATAATTTTGTTATTGAAAGCTACTGGCTCGTTAAATTCTTCAAGGTTAGTCATTGTGTGTTTCATAAACTTTTCTTGATCAATTCGAATTTGATTTGGCTTTCCATTATGTGGTAACCACATATGTGACCAGTTTGTCGAAAAATAACCATGAATTTTTTCAGACCAATCACGACTCATAATTAAACCATAAAATTCAGGAATGTTTGCAACCAAGATGTCAATTATTTGAACAACTTTAGGATTTGATGACAATCTGATTGAAACAGATTTCAATTCTCCTACCACTTCTACTCTAGTTTTGTCAAGTTGTACTATACGAACTGGAGAACTCTGAGGAGTAATGTTTAATTTAGTACAAACTGATTTTGGAATTATATTCGAAGAAGCCCTTGAGTCTATTAAACAATTATGGACATTTTTGTTATATATCTCATAGGTTAAAATAAATGGGGGAGTATGCGAGATGGATCAGTCACCTATCATAATTAGATCTGAAATATCTATTTTTACTGAAGGAGAAGGTGGCTTACCTATTTTGTTGACAGCTTGCACTATCACTGGAGCAAGTAAGTTTGCAGCAGGAACAAATTTTAATTATCTCGGTAACATTTGTTGTTATTCTTTTAATTTGGTAAGCTCATGAATCAAAATGTTTGCTCTAGTTTTCTTCATGTCTTCAACTATATTATACTTAATGGTACCTAAGATAACCATTGTTTTCGATATATGTGGAGAGTCTGACGTTACAGGATTTTTTTACGTAGCCTTTGAATTATAATTTTTTTTTGTTGATTTTTGTTTAGCAGGAGTGGATATTTTTTGAGGTTGACTAGGCTGTGTTGCTTCAATATTCTTTTTGCTACATCTGTTGAGAGGCAAATCTTCAAGTTGTTCTTCATTTTATAGGATAAAATCCCACATTCCATTAAGTTCAACTTCTTCTTCTTCGTCATCTTCTTCTTCCTATGTATCTTCTTCCTCCTCTTCTTGATCTGATTCTACATTAGATATAAGGTTTGGAGGTTGAGAAGTAGAGGTTGTTTCTTCTTCAAATTTCTGAAAATCTTTTTTGAATTTGAATTTTCAGCAACTTGTTTCTTGATATCTGCCATCTCATTGGTCATGGTTTTCCAAACTTTTTGAAGACCTTCTAGATCGAATGGATCCTTTGGAATAGTTTTCTTAGAGTTGTCTTTGAAATATATTCTCTTTGATTTACGATATTCCTGAGAATTCTTTTTCTCAAGAGCAGTTATGTGTTTCTCTACAGATAGAGATTCTTTCATATTCTCTGCAAGATTTGATAGTTTTGCTCTATCAACGAAAATAACTATATTAGATGGAAGAGATGAAATATACCACTCAATCTCAACTTTTGTACCAAGAACTGTTGTAACATGAATTTTATTGAGTAGTTTATTAAATCTTGAATTAAAATATTTTATCTTCTCACCTGCTTTAGCTTTAAGATTTCAAATATCATTGATAAGAGCAGCAGTAGTTCTGTCATCTCCAAATTTAGCCAGAAATTGTTCTTCAAACATATTCCAGTTAGTTATGGAATGAGCGGGTAATGAAAAGCACCAGGATCCTGCAGATCCTTTTAAAGTATACGGAAATAATCATACAACGCAATCCTCCTCAACTACTGCATTCAAATTGACAAATAACATGAAATTATGAATATGTTCTTCTGCAGGAAGACCATCATCAGGGTTAAATTTTGGTAGCCATCTTTCATGATTTTTAGGCAGAGCATGAAGAGGAGAAGGAATGTTTACAGCCCCTGGATTACTCCATGGGTTTACATTCGGTGGAGGAACCTGACCTGCCATTGGATTATGAATGGGTTGATTGTGAATTGATGGGGAGGTAGGTCGAGTACTAGGACCAGCATTTTGAGTATTGGAACTAGTGAAAGTGATACCAAATGTTGGAATGAAATTTGTGGAAGTGAGCGGAGGGAATGAGGGTGAATGGGATAAGACCTCACTAGTGATCAATTCTTATTGAGCCCTCTTTAACTTCTGCCGAGTACTATTTATTGGAAATTCAAAAGGGAGAATCCCTATTTTTTTGACTTTCTGAACGAGTTAATATTCTTCAAGGTTGAAAATAAGATGAAATACTAAGATTCGATGATTGAGAATTTTCAGACTTTTTAGCAGAAATAGATACTTCTTCTAAATTTTCTATCAAAGATTGAAATTCTGGGGAATGTTGTTGAATTTCAGGAAATAGTATAGTTTGATTATTGCTAGGAGAGTTAGGAGAAAGATGATCAACTTTAGATTTTATAGATGAGGATCTAGATAATGTTCTAGAAGTTAATGGGGATATAGAGGGAGAGGGATTTTTTTATTGACCTTTAGATTGATCAAATCTTTGTGCCATTCACTATTGGCCTCCTTCTAGCACCAATGTGTTGAGGCCTCAGAATTTCGTGGCCAAAACATGGAGGAAAACCACCCGGTCTGGACCTTAAAGCAGCTCCTTTTCCATTTGGTATAGTGGCTCTGACTGGGGATAATGGGACCAGTTTCCCAATAACGATGCTTATGAGGGTGTTGTGAATATAGGATGCAAATGGATAATGGTTTTAATCTATATACCCAAGGTGTTTTTCCTTTATGTGATCTAAAATGATATCTTTCATCTATCAATAATATAGATTGTTTAATAGTTGAAAGAGATGAAAATTATGTAAAATGATTCTCCTAACAAAGTAGTTTGCATAGAAGAATTGTGAAAGATATATCACATTTATCAGTGTGATTACATATTCAATAAGAAACCATATCTAAATATTAGAACAGAGATGCATGTAATATTTATATATGATGGTGTTTCAAACACATAATGCAATAAAACGATAACTATCAATTTATGGAATAAGACTTAACAAAAGTGAATAAAAGTACCATATGTACAAAGTCCTACTCATGTAAACTGAGAGAAATGAATCTGTTCCTTCTCACTTTCGTGCAATTTAAAGAGTACAGTAATGCAACATCAGTTAAACAACTTTAGTTGTTAAAAGATAACAGAAAGTGTTCCATTAATTCATTAAAGCATTCACAAAATTACAATAGTGCATTCTTTGCAAATGTTTTTGAAATTTTTTTGGACCCTTCCCTAAATGCATGAGAAGGGTTTAAATACTAAACTAACTATAAACTAAAATAGATTATTACAAAATATAGAGGAGGTTTCAAACAACCTTCCTCAAAAGGCTAGCTTGAACAACAATCTAAGAATTTTAAACTAACAATTCTGATTTTGTGAATTCTGCCCTTCTTTCTGAATGTGGTCATGAAGTTGGAAAATATCTAACATTGCTTTGAGCTGAGCTGTATGTGATATCTATGATCAGATCTTTCCCTTGAAAATAGCATTTGAAATTACTGACTGAGATCGTTTTGCTAAATCTGTAAGAGATTGAAGAGTTTGATGTTGATGGTAAGGTTTCATCAGAAAATTCCAGTAATTTTCCTGATCAAACTTATTTACCTTTTTGATCATTTACTGTTGTGTATCTTCTCTCTGTCTCCACTTCATTTCTACATGTCTTGATTCTAAAAATGCATCAGACGTCTTTTCCTTAAGTAGTTCTGTCTTAGACAATTGTTCACATACAGATTAAATGATCTCACTTGATATCTTGGATGTCTTGGTCATTGCTTTCTCTACTTTATTGATTTGTGCTTCCCATTCTGTGAATAACATTTCTTTGTGAAGCTTATCTACTTGATTTAGATTAGCTTGCTTTCCAAAATCTAAAACTTGCCACTGAATCTGCTCTTTCATTTTCTTCTCAAGTATTTCACATTCCAGTTTCTGAATTTCTATCTGTTGGATCATTATTTTAATTGAATTACAATAATAATCAATCATAGAGGCTTGATGAAAAAACACTTCTTGTTATTTCTTTAACTTGGTGTTTAGATCAAGTGCTTCTTTGACAAATTTTTCTAATTGTGGTTGACTTTGTAACTTAGTGTTTGCTATTTCTAGCTGTTCGTATTTTTCATTAAGCTCTGTCTAATACTACAATTTGAGGCTTTAAATATCTTTGTGAAATTGGGCTGCATTTTCTTTGACTTTTTCATTGGACTTGTATTTCTCTTCATTAAACAACTTTTTTAATTCTTGTACTGTGGCTTCCTTTAGTTTTAACAACATTCTAACCTCAATAGCTTTATCAACAATAGCGTTAGCATATGCCCCTGCATACTGTGATAATTTAGTTAGATGTTCAATGGGATCTTCTCAAGAATCCTTCCATAGTACATCAACTGATTCATCTGTAGGCTTTGGAGTTGTTTCATCAATTCTCCTTATTTTATTTCTTTTAATTACAACCTTGTAACTTGGACTGTAGAAAATATCTAACTAAGGAATGTCTTCAATCTGTAGAACTATCTGATCGGTGGGGTAGGCTGTTATGATTTATTTTTCATGTATTGATGGAACTCTTTGTAGTGGATTTATATTCTCCACTATCTTTTATGAATGTTCTGGTGTTTGGAAACTTATTTCTTGATCAGTATTAGGATTTTGTTTGGAAGTCTTTATTTCTTTATCAAATTCTTCCAATTCATTTATAATATCTTTTGCTTATGGTAAACTAGACTGATCTAGCATGTTGTGACGGTGTTGAACTGTTTCAAAATTTGATTCTGTCCCATTATTTCTTGCTTCCTCCAGCATTTCTATCTCCTGAATGACTTGGTCAATTGTCTTTTATGAGTTTTCCTTCCTAGATTTGGATTCATTTTCAGAATGATCTGAATTATCATATTGTTGTTGTCACTGACCTGATTCGTGTTCAGACATTTCTTTTATTTCATCATCTAGAGTAACACTTGGAGTGTATTTATTTTCATCTTCAATAGTTAACACATTTAGAGGGACTTTTTCTAGTCTCTTGTTTCTATATGCTTGAAAATATTTAGCATCCTTTTGACTTAGTTGAATAGATAAATATTTGATAATATCTGAGAAATTTTCCATGCCCTAGAAGAGATCATCAAATCTATCTTCCTCTTTTACAAAAGGCTTCATCTTAAGCTCTGTGATGTAATTTTTAATCACATCATTGGGATCATATAATCTTCTTGACATAAATGCCAAATTTCAATAACTGAATCGTGGGAACCTCCTTGTAAGTATGGCTGATATTAGACAAATCAAAGGTGCCACATTGTAGAGGGAAATTAGGCCAAATAGCCTTTTTAGAATCCTTTAGCTGATTCGTAACACCATTGACAAATTGATATGTTGTTTCTTTTGCAAGTAATCTATCAGGAACATAATAGGGTAAAACATGGGGAGAAGCATAACTTCCAAATACTATAATATATGTAAATGTTTCTTCAGAAAACCATCTAGCTACTGGAAGAATGTCTACATTGGCTTATTCAGAAACCCTAGGAGCCCTTTTTTTTAAAATCATCTGATGTATAGGCAATACGACTCCATAATATACTTTATAGAAATGCAAGTGAAAATATAAATCCCAGAGCTCTCTATGGTAGATGTGAATTCGGTTAGGGTCCTTGGTGGTCCATTTCCATCCCATGGTGGGAAAAATGGAAGTAATATAGATAGCATCCATAACATATGCAAACATAGAAAAGCGAGGTATTTATCTGAGTGAAATACTTCTTTTATTCCTATATTCGGTTACATGCTTGGCTAGGTTATTGGATAAAATTTCTGCCCAATTCAGAATAGATGAATTGACGATTCTGTCATTTAGGGGAACCGAGTCTCTTAAGAATATATTTCTATCTCGTTTGGAAAATAATCTAAATAGCATAACAGCAACATAATAGTAAGGATTAGGAATTTTGGAAGTTGGGTACGTACCAAAGTTATCTTGCTTTAATTTCCCCTCATTATCCTTCCATTCTTGGACAACTTTGATAAGGTCTGGATGTTCTCCTCTAAAATTCTACAAATATTCTTTGTCATATTTTTGCTGCAGGGGTGGTAGATGGTACATTTCTGTTAAATCCTTCGCCCTAAAAGTACCCATAGTTTCTCCCCTCGAATTTTTGAACATTCTATCTTCGATGTTTAAGTTGTAAATTTCCCACTTAATCATGTCAGTATAAGGAATAATCTTTGGTCTTGCACCTATCCTATGAATATATGAACATGCAATGTCAAATAAAGTTGCATCGGAGGTAGAAGCAGTTCTTGTTGAAGAAACTTTGTTTATCACCCTTGGTATTTCATTTTCAAAGAGTTTATACATTGCTTCCCATGTCGATCTACCGCAGTCTTTGTTGCAGACAATATATGAGAATAATGGAGACATATCTGTGTCTTCTATGGATGATGTCTGATAAATTTCTTTACCCTTTTTGCTCATTTTACTCTTCTTCAATCCGTTAAGTGGTTTCCTGAAAGCAAAGTGAATTTTTACAAGTATGGAGTATCAAAGAAATAAGTAAATCATTTACTTCAAACACATGTAAGAAGATATAAATCTATTAAAATATAGCATCAATCATCCTTCATAATTTCTGATTTAATATTTCACATATCTCCACATGCAATATCTATCAATCACTTTAAAGTCGCTAAGATCTTAAATTTCATTTTGGTATGGCACAAGCTGTTTTACACGCTTGATTCATTAAATGACATTAATGCGCATATCTCAGATTATAACTTATAATATTTCATGATACTTACCCTTAAAGGCTACAAAATGCGATCTACACAAATCGCAGATCACAACTTTTATGGGATAACAATTAAGCATATATTATAAGTTGAGCGCAATGCGAATTGCGAAAAAATGAACTGACCGCGATATCCGAAGGTTTTATATTTACTAGTTTATTTGCTTGTCACATCCGCGGGTATTGCAACTCATATCATTATTCTCTTAAAGCTCTTATTGACTAAGTGAAGTGTGGTGCAAAAAGGTAAATATAAAGATGATTGAGGATTTTTGCAAAGTTTTAAATCATATATCTGGAGAATTTTGAGTGCATATCGTGATTCAAATTTTACATTTTATGGGTCTTTTTGAAATAAGATATGTGATATGTGATGCGCTTTAAAAAAATAAGGAAAAAAATAGAAAATATTTATTTTCTAAGTTTTTTTATTTTTTTAGGAAATTATAAAAATAAATTCCTATTTATTTCTTAAGGGTCCCTATTTATAGAAATAAATGGGGGGTTGTTGTATAGCACAACATTTTGTTACCATTACAGTTGCCTGGATTGCTAAGGAGACATTATAGCCTATAGCTTGATTGATTAAAGAAGTCTTGAACCTGTTTGGAGGAGAAAACTATAACAGTGGTTTTGGGCATCATTTTTGGAGCAGTGATTGAAAATATTGTAGAACCTTTTTGAAGGATTTGTCAAGTCTTGTTAAAGGAGCATTGATGACTTAAGAAGTTTGGAGCATCTAGCAGACTTGTTGAAGTCTAGTATGCAGAAATTGTGAAGACTTGTGAAGGCTTGATGACTTGTGAAGTGTTCTTAAAGATTTGTAACAAACCTTGGAGAAGCCTTCATTATCTTGGAAAATTCTTGAGACAACCTATTGAAGTTGATCTTGGAGACATTCTTGAAGATCATGATGCATTTATCATGTCATCATCAGGTAACCTTGAAGAAACAAGTGTTTGGGTGACATGAAGAGCGGTGGAGACACCTTCTTTTGAAGAATAATGTTGTCATTGATGAAGTGACATGGAGACTAAGTGAGGGGATAGATGAATATTGTTAGGGCTCATTGAAGAAGACATTGGGAGCCGTGAAGTATAGCCAAATCTATCTTGATGAATTGAAGCAGGAGGTTTGAGCCTCATAAAGACAAGGTTGGCGCCTTGGTAGATAGTGTTGGAGCCCTAGAGGATAGGAGTCCTCAAGAAACCATGTAGGATCCTGTAACAAAGATAGAGTTGGAGCCCTAGAGGCTAGTGCCTCAAATTGACAAGGTTGGAGCCCTAGAGGCTAGTGCCTCAAATTGACAAGGTTGGAGCCTTGGACATATCATGTAGGTGATTGGCACAATATAGGTTGGAGCCTGGAAGATTGGAGTCTTCATCTATGGTTGGAGCCCGATATCATTACTATACTTTAATTATTGTAAAGAAGAAATTAATAAAATTATCTATTCCATAATTGCTCATTTTTTGTTCTAAATATAAGTGATCTAACTAGAAAAATTAACAATTGAAAATAAATATTGATTGATCCCCCTCTGAGTCTTTCCAACAACCCAACCATAGATTGGGCTGAACCAAATCTCTCTTTCAACCAATAACACCCATGCCATATTCCAAGCATTGATGTGGGATCACATGGGATAAACAAAAATATAACTAGCTACGACTTCCAAAGGCCCAACCACCTTAACCCTCAACCACAATGCTTTCACCTCAACTGGTCTGGAAATCATTGACACAATAACAAGCTTTGATGCCTCCATCTTTCTTCACGATGTTATCACTCCAATAATTCTCAAAGGTTTGTTTATTTTTTTGGTTTAAAGAATACTAGAGGTAACCAAAAACCTACTTTTTAGCCTTAGGATCTAGCCTTCCTATTGCTCAGAGAGGGCTCTCTCTATATTATTTATCTTTGTTGATTTTAGTTGATTTTAGGATATTTCTATAGGATTACTTGGGATTTTGATTTTGGATTTGTTTTAGTGGTGAAATAACTTACTCAGATGGATAGATGTAGGTATGTATTCCATTGTGTTAATGGAGTCAAAGTGTCAAGCAACGGAAGCAGGATCAAGGTTCTAAAGGGAAGTATTCACAAGGAAAGATAGTTTAGTCACTTCAGATACTTAGGATGATGGTAAAAATGGTTTCAATCGGAGTAAGAGAGAAATTAAGGGTTCTCAAATCCAGATAATGAGTGAAAAGACAGAGGTCAATCGAAACAAGGGAGCAATTAAGAATTCCATAATCTGGATATCAAAAGAAAAACATATAAATGATAAACAGTTCAAGACAGAGTGTAATTAAGCATAATTTGTAATAACATTCAAGTTATATAATTTAGATTAAGCAAACATATGAGCATGTGAAAAATTCAGAAAGAAACAATTGAACAAGTAGAAAGTACTTCACTGTAGTGGCCCAACACATGAATCATGTAATATAATATCTTTATTGCTTTAATCCAGTCTACTGACTTGAAATTGGTATAATCACCCTCAGGTTCCAGAATAGTACAACTATAGAAATGTTTGGCAATTCATCCACCCTCAATACTATTATAAATTATGAGAGAGAAGCGATGCACAATATTCACACACAATAATTGAATGTATTACACACATACACAAGAGATACATATAGTTGGAGTGAGATCCAACTAATTCTAATTTTGGAGGGAGAGGTTGAGAGAATCTCTCAACATCCTCCAACAAACCAAACCAATCCCTAATATTTAGTATGCATCATAGATGAGGCATTATCTCAAACACCCCGCCTTAATGCCTACATTACAGAAAATTTACAATACTGAGATCACAATTACAAAATTTATATTTGTTTTTGTCTGGCTGGTCTTCATCAGCAACTCTACCCACTTTGTGGTCTTCTGGATTCCGCTCTTTCTTTCTTCACATCTTCGAGCTTACCTTTCAACCCATTTAAAGTACACCTGCTTCTGACCATCAATGCTGAATTTGTAAGATTAAAGATTCTTGACACCCTCGAAGAAGAGTCTCGACACTGAACTACCCTATGGAAATATTTCCATCTGTGAAATAACCTCGAAGAATAAATTTAAACAGTCTATAGGAAAATATTCTAGGTACAGAATATGATCAGCGATCAGTCCTACAAAGTGACCTTTACACACTTACAAAATCACAAGGTAAAGGTAACCTGTAATTGTCGATCTTGAGCACCGAAGTACAACAAGAGTCTACAACATATAACAGATTTTCACACTCAAATTAGCGATACATTATCTTGGCACCGAAGAACGTCGAGAACCGCTATTTTAAATTGTGTAAATCTATTCAATAATTGGTTCTTCTTTACCACTTAAAACAATATAAAAAATAACAAATTTGACATAAACTGTAATGGATGCATGCAAATCCTTGAGTGATCAATGCTCCAGTTGCAAATGTTTACAGTGGTCAAACATTTCAATTAGCCTCCTGTAATTTCCTTAAGCATATCGTCTCCCACCATTGTATCAACACAAATATCTATCCCCAGTATATTCGAGACGTAATCAGTAACAATACGATAAGCCTTTTCATCTCCTAGAGCAGCGATTTTCTCTCACAACAGGGCCGTGGACACACAAATTAACTTCCAAAAATACTCCGAAAAATAAACTGCTACGGTCAGAAGGAGCTGAGGTCGATGTGAAGCCTTGGCTTCCATTTCAATGGCGTGCCTCCATTCAGTGAGGATCATGACTAAGTTTTTCATCTCGGTCGTGTTTTGGGGAAACTCCCAGTCGAGGTCAAGGCCGTGAAAACCGCATTCTTTGGCCACGGCGATGGCTGAATTTATGAATGCCTTGTGGTGGGAAGCATTGCTGGACATTAAATCAAGCATAGTGGCATTCAATCATTGCTAGCCTACAGAAATGAGTGTCTACAAAAGATGCAGGCAATGTAGAGTACATGCTCAAGACCAGATTCCACATCTTTGTCAAGAGAAACTACCTGAAGAGTGGTTAAAGGACAAAGAATATTTTAACCACTTCAGCAGTCTCACTAAGTCGGCACTCCACTCCACAAGCTTCTGCAATTATTCAATTCGTTCGACTATCTTCTTTGTGGATGACAAAATGCTTCCCCTGCTTTGCAATGCTTCCAATGATGAGCTTATCATCAATCTACACGACGTTTTCTGTCGTTTTTTTTTTGTTTTGGTTCGATATCACTTGTTGGAATGGAATGGGATTCGATTCCAAGTCTCTTCCCCTCGATAGTGATCCACCAAGAACTGAATTGGAATTCTTCAAATGGATCCTAATCACACAAAAACGTTCACCCAGAAAATAAATTAACATCATTGCTCTCACATCTTCCTGGCCACCCCGTGAGGGATTTAAGCCAGTAGTGGCTCTGATACCATATTAGAAATTGTGAGAGAGCATAGATGCACAATATTCACACACAATAATTGAATGTATTACACACATACACAAGAGATACATATAGTTGGAGTGAGATCCAACTAATTCTAATTTTGGAGGGAGAGGTTGAGAGAATCTCTCAACATCCTCCAACAAACCAAACCAATCCCTAATATTTAGTATGAATCATAAATGAGGCATTATCTCAAACAAATGCTTCGAAATGAGAAGTATTTATACAAAAAATCTTACAAAATATCCTAAAACAAAGAACTATTCATGGAAAAATAAATATCTTCATGCAAGAAGATAGAGACAACTATCTAACTAATGCAAGTTGTCCCTATTTTTATTCAATTTATTGTTTGTTTTCCTTAATTGGTTGCTGATTTGTCTCTTTTTTGTTTGTTCAACATGGGTTGTTTGTTAGGCAATGGAGTGTCCTCTATGCTGGCACCTTTCACTCTGATTTGTAATTTATGTTTAACTTTAACTCTAACTTTTACATATACTATTTTACTTTGATACTCTTTAACCTTTTGCTATTGTTTTACTTTTCATCATTCACTATTGATTGTTCTATAACTGTAAAAAATGTCTGCTCTTTTTACTATTTGACTGATATATTTTTCATTTGACTGCCCTGTTTTACTATTTTACCTTCATAGTAAATCAATCAATTTCCCCAAAAAAATTTCTTCTGGTAATTTTATCTTCACCATCCTTATGAATATCTCATTAGCCTCTATCTATTTTGAGAATGTAGGCTTGTTGACAAATAGTTGTTTTACCTCATGTTGCAGGTAAAAAAAAGTTCTCAAAGCTTTTTTAAAGTACCTTCCCTATTGGAATACCTTACATGGATGAGTTATTGGCTTGCTCCTTAGCCACTTCTCTCATATTCTTATCATAACCATCCTGCTTCATTAATCTGTCATCAGTGACTAGTGGATTTGGAAGGCCTTTTTGTCTGAAAGTGTCAAGCTTCATCATGAACCTTGTGATGGAAACCTCCATGTTTTGACATTTTTCTTCTAGTTGTATCATCCGATTCCTTTTATAAATAACCTTCCTGACTTCAATAATGGTTTTTTTCCTATCACTAATTCCAATTTCCTCTAATTCTTCCATATTTTTGGAATTAAGTAATTTGATGATTTCATTTGCTTCTTCAGGTTTCTTTCCAAGTTTTTTTTTTGAATGACTTCTCCTATTGCTTTGATAAAGTATTTTTGTCCATAGATAACCTGTATGGATGGGCAAATGCCATTGACAGATTCAATGATATTGGCCCATACTTGCTACTTGGCTTGTGCCATTGGTTCTTTCAGTGTTAGATCTTTCTCTAACTTCTTCAATTACTCATTCAACCTGTTTTTTTTTTGTTCTTCATTCTTGTGCGTAATCTGTACTAGCTTCTTCTCATCCTCCAGACTTTTAAGCTATTTTTTAAGTCTGTTGATTTCATTTGTCTGGATAGACATGTCTTGCATAGCTTTTACTAACTTACTTGCCTCATCTAGAGGTTGTACTACTGTTTTTGATGATTATGTTGCTAAATTTGTTCATGAGGTGACAGGAAGTGTTGTAGCCATTGGGGTTATAGGAGCCAATGATTATGCTAATATGGAGGGTACAAAAGTAGTGACTACAGGGATGGTAGTGATAGGAAATTCCTCTGCTCTGGCCTTTTTCTCCTGGACCAAATTGTCCATTTCATTCTCCATTTCTTTTATCTGGGCAGCCAACTGAAGAAAGAGACTCATCATCTCAGATTTCTGTTTTTCATCCTATAACACTTACTTTCCTTGAGGATGTTCAGTAGGAGGCAGTTTTAGTTTCTTCTTTATTGAAAAAATGTATGCATTTATCTTCTTTATCAATTCATCTGAAACGTTGACATTATTAGGATCATATCCTAATTCAATAATCAAATATTCCAGTGATTTGATTATGTTATCCTTAGCCTGTGAGGATGCATTTTCCAATTTAAGCTAATCTTTGATGTTCCCAAGAGTGTTTTTCAACTTCTATACACTCATGGCTTTATTTTTCATTGTTGAATAAAGCATTTCACCAGCTTGTTTGTGAAATTATATCTGATCAATAGGATGTAGATCTTCTGGTTGAACCTCATGTGATGTCTTTTTGTAATTAGCTGGTGATTTGGGATACTTTACCTTAGGCTGCAGGAAGGTCATCTGCATCTTCCTAGTCTTTTAGTCAAAAGAAGAAAACAAACTGCTTTGGTCACTGGGTGTCTGCTTCCAATATTGGTTATATGTATCAGTCTTCAAGGTTTAATTTCTCATCTTTATCTCTTTGTATTTCTACATAATGTCCATCTCCTTCTCTGCTAGTTTTCTGGACGAGGGTAATTCCACACTGTGTTGTTTCTGAATCATTTGAGTGTTTGAAGTTGAAGGCTGGTGTGTTTTTTGAGCTGTTGGGGTCCTGTGATTTGGCAGATTGGTATACTAAGTGACAAGGAAACATCAAAACCAGTCTTTAGAGTTCTAGGACCTAGCCTTCCTGTCTCAGAGAGGGATCTGTCAATTGTTTGAAAAGATATGACTTGTTTTCTTGTAAAAGGTTAATTTTAGGCTATTTATTAAGCATGATTTTGTTTGATTGTTTGATGGGACATGATGATCTAGGTAGCATATACAGAAAAGGGAAATCTCTAACTCATTGGGAAATGGAGTAAAGTAGAAGTTTGTAACAAGTTTGTAAATGAATCAGGGGTATCAAAAGGAAAATCTAACTTGGCCAATGGATCTACAAAGTCTTTCAGGTGAAATGAAATGGACATCAAGGGTTTAGAATGAAAAGTAGAACTAAGGGCAATTAAGAATCCTTAATTATATGTACTTCTCAACAAACAGACTTAAAAAATTATCTAAACATGAAGAGGCATTCCATAGATAGGGTTAACCATAAATTATAGAAACCATACTTCAGCAAATAACAATTTCAAGACAAAATTTTCAAATGAAATCTAGGAGTCAAGGAACGCTCTATTTTATCCAAAGATTTCACTTTCGAGGAATTTAGAAAACATAAAATATTCACAAATAACTGCATTCATAGAAGAGGGAACTCCTAAACATCTTTGATTACAGCTATAAAGACCTTCAAAACAATTTTTTAAGCAAGAACAAAGGGTATGATCAAAACAAATTGTAAACAATGGTACCTTAAAGGGAGACTTCAGAAATAATTTTCAAGTGGCAACAAGTAAGCAGGGAAAACCATAAATCATTCTTGAGACCAAATGTTTGAACTATTTCTGAAATAAACAAGCATAAGGGTTCAAGAGAGCAATTAAGAATTATATAGAATGCCTCAGTAGAGGAAAACATAAAACGATGGAGAGTAAACAGGTCTAAGGTGCTTCTAGGAGACATTTCTTAGCCTAAACATTTTACTCTACTGTAGTAATAAATGATGAAATAGAATGGAAAATAGGAAAAACATTAACAGATTAGAATACATCACCAACAACCAAGCTCAAGGATCCAATGACAGAGCTTTCTCCATAAACAAACAGGTCAAAACATCCACAGGTTCCAGAACATCAACTTTCTTTCAACTTCAGCAGAGCTATGTATTACTTGAAAGAGTCATCAAATGCCCACATCAACCAATCCCTAACAAAGAGCTCCTCATAGAGTATTTATAGAAGAATGAGGAGGTGGAACTCTTTTAGGGTTCAAGTGTCATTAACTACAGATTAAATGCATTCCTGACCTTGAAAACCATGCAAGGCATAAGGCAGGAACATGTGTGTAGCTACTTCTCTGTTTAATAACTATGTCTTAACTTTCTAAGGAAAGATAGGTGAAAGGTTTGACTTTGAAGCCTATTTCTATCCTTTACAATAACTGCGTGACAGCTTAAAATATCTTCTAAGAGTTAATAACTGCCAAATTGTCTTTATGGACAGAAAACATGCCATAGGTGGCAGTTAGATTTTTTTGGGTGAATAGCTGCTTCCTTTTGATGTATCCAAGGCTTTTTAGCCTGAATTTCCTTAATTTAATCATTTAAACTGTGTTTTGGCCTAATTCTGCTTTTAGCCTTCATAATTCATCATGCTGCCTTTAATACTTTATGGCTTTCTTTAAACCTTTTTCATCTATCTTTAACTATGTTTTTATATTTTAATCTTCACAGGTTAAGCCTTTAATCTTTGGATTTATGCTTTTTAACCTTCATTCTTCATCTCTGGTCTTCGTTTCTTTTTTGCGTATAGGTATCTCTTTATGCTGGAGGGTTAGATGTGTAATCAATGTCCATGAAACATTTGTTTAAAACTTTGAAATTCAACCCTTTTTTTCCCTTTTCTGCATTTGATTAGGCTTTAAGGATCGTCACCCTCAGCCTTTTTCCATTGGAATTTTTGGCTGTGGGAGATATTTTAACACTTTAGCCACCACTGAACCTACATAAACAAAAAAAAAATTAATAAAAACCTATGGGCTAGGGTAATACTGCTTTGGAGGCTTTGGGAAGTGTCGTAAGAGCATTGAGGGAGGGGATGTGTAGCAGAGGGGATATCCATGGCTAAAACATAAGAAACAGGGTTAAATTTGAATTATCGGTGCAAAAATGAGGAAAGCAATTTTGAAAAAATCAGAGGTGGTTTTCATGCATAGATTAGGTGGTAAGTGGTATTTTCCCGAATGGAAACGATACCATTTAGAGGATGACATGCATACTGGGAGAAACTGCTTGTTTCATGCGGAAGTTGCACGTTGGGGAGACTTTGATGATCAAGCGAGAAACAACGTGATGACAGTTGGATCTTTGGTTGTAGATCCAATAGTGGACAGGGTGTGTGAAATCGTAAAGGTGCACGGGAGGATGAGCGGTGGGGACAGGTTGCGGGCGGAGAAAGGGTCGATGAACAGTTAGTGGGAGGTGGACCAGCCACGTGATGTCAACTTTTTTATCAAGAGGCGGAATGTTATTGGCGGGGTTGAAAATGGTGAGGAGGCATGATGATCATTAGATCAGCGAGATCTATGGTCAAGATCTATTGCGGGGGGAAACATATACGTGGTTTGGTTGGGTGAATGAAGAAAGGGGAAAATCATGATTGCCATTGGATCGGTCAAGATCAAGGGTTGTGGTTTAATGAAAGGGTAAGTGGAGCGGGGGTGAAATGGTGGAAATAAAATAGGAACCATTAGATCTGAAATATTAACGGTCCTAATCTTTTGGGGAGAGGCGTGGATCAACAATGTTTGGGAGAAAGGATGATATAGTGAGGAGGTGACCACCGTCAGATAGATGAGATCGACAGCCAAGATTTGAAGAGGAGAAACATCGTCGCTGAGAAATGAAAGATAAAGGATGAGGGCTAGAGGTAAGCGTGGAGATAAGGTCCTGTGGGGAATGGATAGGACCAGGGTTAAAAATGAAAGGGGCAGAAGCTTGATTGTCGTTGGATCATTCAAGATCAACGGTGGGATTTGTTTTTGAGGATGAACGTAGTTTGGGTGGGTAGAAAGGTGAGAGTGAGCGCGATCGTGTGATGACCGTCAGATCAGCAAGATCAAGGGCAGAGATTCCATCGACGGAGAAGGAAAGGCGGAAGGGAAAGGAGGAGCTCAATTCGATGGAGCGATGCGATTGTGAAGTGCGATGCGATGCACCGATGCAATGGTGAAGTGCGATGTGATGTGCCGATGCGATGGAGTGCAGAGTGCGATGGCTGTCAGATCTTGGGGAACGGACTATCCTGATCTCATCGGAAGATTGGCCATCAATGAAAAAGGAAAATAGAAGTGGGAACTTGGAATCGCCGAAGTGTGACTACCGATGGGCTTTAGCGCTCAGTCGTGGAGCCGGGTCGCGTGGCGGAAAAGGGAAAGGGGCTTAAGCCAAGGGGGCTTAAAAGCCCGAAAAGAGCAAAAAAGCTTATACAAAGGATTTTATGGGTTTTTTAGTTTCTTTTAGGTTTCGGGTAAGGTAAAAAGGACTTTTAAACCAAATGAAAAGGGTTTAAATGGTTTTTAAAGGGTATTTTGATGAAATGGAGTATAAAAGGGAAGAAAAAGAGGGATTTGATAGGAGGAAAGGGGCTTTTCAAGGCAAAATGATGGAATGGGTGAAGTGAAGGAAAATGGAGGCTTTGAAACAGTCTTTTATAGCAGCAGGCTGCCTTGAAGGATTTTTAAGTGAAGATAATAGTGAGATGGGTTATTTTGGACATGAGGCATAGTGAAGTTCCAAGAACTCACAGATTTGCAGAAATTTGTTTCTTAGAAAATTAGGAACTTGATTTAGCCATAATTTTATATGAAATTCTTTTATGGATGGCTAACAGTGGATCCACTTGGGGAAGGAAGATCCTTGGAGGTGTCAAAAACCTCAGAGATAAATCTCTGAAAAGTAGACCAGTGCCTTATCCATTGAAATTCCTCATTTTTCTTTTTACTTGCTTATCTTTCTCTGAAAAAGACAACCTTTTGACAATATGCAATGCATATTCTTTTCACATAGTCTTTCGACCTACCCAATCCTACTTGTCCTAACATTTTTTCTTCCTCTTTGAGTGCATTTGAACTAGCAAACTCTTTTGACATTTTATTTTGAAAACATAAATAGATTATCTAATCCTATCCTTATTGCTTCCAAGAGTCCAACTTAAATTGTTGAACTCTTTATTTCTCTACCTAACTATCTGTCTATCAATATTAGGCCTTTGACAAATTTTATTCTCTATTTATAAGACAGGAAATTTAAACATAGTCAAATCAGGATTAGATTGTCTGATTTTCTATGGTGTCTATGGCTATATGTACAAGCTGCACATAGACTTTATTTGTAGAAAATTAAAACAAAATTGTGAAGGCTTAATATTTGAAAATTAAGAACATCCTTCTTTCTTTCTTTGGCTCAAGTTTGATCTTTTTGAAGCCATTTCTCTTTTCTTTCTTTTCTTTGGTTCAGATTTTGAGCATGTCTGAACCATTCTTTCTTCTATCCTAATCTATTCTACTGATAAGCCAAGATTAAACAGTTTGGAAAATCTTCTTCACTAACCTATCAACAGTAAATTGAAATCTATTTAGTCATGATTAGGCTGTATGACTAAATAGCAATATTTTATTTTAGTAGTGACATTTAAGCTTCCACACTTTCAGATTTTTCTTTTCTTTTTTGGTATGGGGTTGTACCTTTCTTCTTTTATATCTGCCCTCTTTTCTCTTTTTCTATATTTTTTGTATTTTTTTAAATATTGTTTTTGAAAACATTCTAAGACTAAAAGATGCTCAAAGGATGAGCTTATTTGTGCCTATATAACCTAATATAACCTAGAAAATTTACATATTTAGCTGATGAACTCCCTTTTCCAATATATCCAATCAAGTAAATGGTTCCATGATTGGTCTTTTCTCATCTCCTTGAGCATGCTGGACAAATAGGGCCACTCTCATTTCCCTTATTCTTTAGTAGTAGTGCCAAAAATCTTCGTGCTTTTGGTAATACACTACTCCTAGCAACCTTTATCCATTCTCCAAATATCTTCAAGAAATGAGCATAGGGATCTTGAAACAATGCCTGGTTATGAATATTTGGAAGATAAGTTTCAACCAAGCTTACTTTTTCCTCCACTAGATCAAGCTTAAGATTCTTTTGAGAAAGAACTTCTTCCTCATCTTAATTATCATCTGAACTGGAGGACTTATCATATATTGCAGCATTGTCCTCTTGTAGTCCTGGTATGCTCTGATTCAGTGGACTGTACTCTATGAAGAGATCATCATATTCTTAAGCAGGGGTATCTTTTATTACCAGAAACCTTTCAGGAGAAGGCTACTTATCTTCATCCTACTCAAGAAATTCCTCTTTCTTCTCAATCTCATCATCACAACTGATAGATTGTTGACTCCCAATTATGTGAAAGCTATTTATGATGGATTGGGTTGGTTGATTTCTGTTTTCAAGCTGATGATAGTGAAGTTTATGACACCAATCAACTGTTGGTTGCCTTGCATGATTATTTTCTACTTGAAACTCATCATCATCATCAGATTGATAAAAAATTGGAAAATAATTAGTATAAACAATCTCACTAATCAAGCATATTGGGTTATCAGTTTGTTTTTCTTTAAGCTGATCTACAAGCTAATTTTCTGGTTCAAGAAAACAGGGTTCAGTAGGTAGATGAGCAGGATTGTTTTGTTCAAATGAAGTTTTGAGGGCTGGCTATTTGTTTAATATTTGGTCAATTTCTTCTTTGTCAAAAGAGGAGGATTTTTTTTTTCTTTGGACAGAAGTACAACAGTCATCTTTCCCTTGTGTTGACTGAATTTTTGGCTGGATATCTTCTTGAGCCTCTCCTAGTGAATCTTTACTTGTGTTTGTAGGAAGACCTTGAGGACTTTATTATTTTTCCTGATCTTTCTCACTCTCAAACAACTCTTCTTGATCTTTGTGATGGTCAATTTGAACATGGGAATCATGAGTTGTTTCTAATAGATTGTCAGGATGCCATTCTTCTTTAATAATATGAAATGAGTTATAACATAAAGGCAGAGACTCTAGTTGTGTTGTCTCTTCTCCTATTTCAGATTTTGTGAGTTCAAGATGGCTTATTGTTTCCTCAAAGCACTCCTCACTTTCTGTACTTTCAACTTCTTTGTAAAGTTCCCTTATCAGTGAAACACAAGGTGTAGGTGGGTAGCTAGTACTGTTTTGAAAATTTTCTTCATTCTCTTCTTCGAAATCTTGCTCATCATATATATCTTGTTCGTTGCTTTTGTTTTGTAGAGGTTGGGTTTGTTCTTGAATAGGAGAAGGTATATGTTG
Source organism: Pinus albicaulis (assembly GCA_034641835.2). NCBI lineage: Eukaryota > Viridiplantae > Streptophyta > Pinopsida > Pinales > Pinaceae > Pinus > Pinus albicaulis. The sequence continues at coordinate 1,004,108,433 of CM076581.1, forward strand.
CTCAGGATAATGAACATTTATATCAGCCTCATGCCTTTCCAGCTTCTTATCAAGTATGTACACTATTTTTCCAATTAGGTCTAATAATTTGTTTAGTTTAACTTCTTTGTCTATACCTGATTCTATGTTTGTTCAGTCAATAAGGTCACTCTATCTTTTCAACCATTTCAGATTCTTGTACTAGTGGAGTCATTAGGTCTTTTCGAGGTTGTGGAGTCGCCAGGTGGAAATTTGTATCTCTTCTGCAGGTAAAATATTCTATCGTCCACCACCAATGTTTATTATGAAGGCCAATCTGAATTTTTTTTGGGGTTTTCTGAGTTTCTATGGTTGTTGAAGGACTAATGAGTCTACAAGAGCTTGCTAGGCTATTATGTACTCAGAACTCCCACCATGATTGCCATTATGTTGGGGTCCCGTGATTTTGCAGATTGGCATACCAAGTGACAAGGAAACATCAAAACTAGTCTTTAGAGTTCTAGGATGTATCCATCCTAGTCTCAGAGAGGGATCTCTCAATTGTTTACAAAGATATGACTTGTTTGCTTGTAAAAGGTTGATTTTAGGCTAGTTATTAAGCATGAGTTTGTTTTATTGTTTGATGGGACATGATGATCTAGGCAGCATAGAGAGAAAAGGAAAATCTCTAAGTCATTGGGCAATGGAGTCAAGTAGAAGTTTGTAACAAGTTTTTAAATGAATCAGGGGTATCAAAGGGAAAATCTAACTTGGCTAGTGGATCTAAAAAGTCTTTTAGGTGAAATGAAATGGACATCAAGGGTTTAGAATGAAAAGTAGAATTAAGGGCAATTAAGAATCCTTAATTATATGTACTTATCAACAAAGGGACTTAAAACATTATCTGAACATGAAGAGGCATTATAGACAGGGCTAAGTATAAATTCTAGAAACCATACTTTAGCAAATAACAATTTCAAGACAAACTTTTCAAATGAAATCTAGGCATCGAGGAACACTTTATTTCATCCAAAGATTTCACTTTCAAGGAATTTAGAAAACATAAAAGATTCACAAATAACTGCATTCATAGAAGAGGGAAATCCTAAACATATTTGATTACAACTATAAAGACCTTCAAAACAATTATTTAAGAAAGAACAAAGGGTATGATCAAAACATACATTTTTGGCAGACTGTAAAAAATGGTACTTTAAAGGGAGACTTCAGAAAGAATTTTCAAGTGGCAACAGGTAAGAAGGGAAAACCATAAATCATTCTTGATGCCAACTGTTTGAACTATTTCTGAAATAAACAAGCATAAGGCTTCAAGAGAGCAATTAAGAATTCTGTAGAATGCCTCAGTAGAGGAAAACATAAAACAGTGGAGAGTAAACAGGTCTAAGGTGCTTCTAGGAGACATTTCTTAGCCTAAAATTTTTACTCTACTATAGTAAGAAATGATGAAACAGAATGGAAAATAGGACAAACATTAACAGATTAGAATACATCACCAACAACCAAGCTTAGGGATCCAATGACAGAGTTTCTCCATCAACAAACAGGTCAAAACATCCACAGGTTCTAGAACATCAATTTTCTTTCAACTTCAGGAGAGCTATGTATTACTTGAAAGAGTCATCAAATTCCCACACCAACCAACCCCTAACAAAGAGTTCCTCATAGAGTATTTATAGAAGAATGAGGAGGTGGAACTCTTTTAGGGTTCAAGTGTCATTAATTACTGATTGAATGCATTCATGGCCTTGAAAACCATGCAATGCATAAGGCAGAAACATGTGTGTAGCTACTTCTCTATTTAATAACTCTATCTTAAATTTCTAAGGTAAGATAGGTGAAAAGTTTGACTTTGTAGCCTGTTTCTATCCTTTACAATAATTGCTTGATAGCTTAAAATATCTTCTAAGAGGTAATAACTTCCAACTTGTCTTTATGGACAGAAAACATGCCATAAGTGGCAGTTAGATATTTTTGGGTGAATAGCTGCTTCCTTTTGATGTATCCGAGGCTTTTTAGCCCGACTTTCCTTAATTTAATCATTTAAACTGTGTTTTGGCCTAATTCTTCTTTTAGCCTTCATAATTTATCATGCTGCCTTTAATACTTTATGGATTTATTTAAACCTTTTTCATCTGTCTTTAACTGTGTTTTTATATTTCAATCTTCACAGGTTAAGCCTTTAATCTTCATATTTATGCTTTTTAACCTTCATTCTTCATCTCTATTCTTTGTTTCTTTTTTGCGTACAGGTATCTCTTTATGCTGGACCGTTAGCTGTGTGACCAATGTCCATGAAACATTTGTTTAAAACTTTGAAATTTGACCCTTTTTGTCCCTTTTCTGCATTTGATTAGGCTTTGAGGATCGTCACCCTCGGCCTTTTGCCACTGGAATTTTTGGTTGTGGGAGATCTTTTAACACCTTAGCCACCACTGAACCCACATAAACAAAAAAAAGCATTAATAAAAATCTGTAGGCTGGGGTAAGACTGCTTTGGAGGCTTTGGGAAGTGTCAGAGGAGTATTGAGGGAGGGCTCGAGGGGATGTGTAGCAGAGGGGATATCCATGGCGGAAACATGAGAAACTGGGTTAAATTTGAATTATCGGTGCAAAAATGAGGAAATTGGTTTTTTGAAAAACAAAGGTGGTTTTTGTGCAGAGATTAGGCGGTAAGTGGTATTTTCCAGAATGGACACGATTCCATTTAGAGGATGACATGCGTCCTGGGCGAAACCACCTATTTCGCGCGAAAGTTGCACGTTGGGGAGACTTTGATGATCGAGCGCGAAACGATGCGATGACCCTTGGATATCTGGTTGTAGATCCATCGGTGGATAGGGCGCGCGAAATAGTAAAGGTGCATGGGAGGATGAGCGGTGGGGACAAGTGATGGGCGGAGAAAGGGCCGACGAAGAGTTAGTGGGAGGTGTGCCAGCCGCGTGATGTTAAATTTTTTTTCGGGAGGCGGAATGTTATTAGCGGGGTTGAAAATGGTGAAGAGGCGTGATGACCATTAGATCGACAAGATATATGGTCGAGATCTGTTGCGGGGGGAGCATATATGTGGTTTGGTTGGGTGAATGAAGAAAGGGGAAAATCGTGATTGCCGTTGGATCGGTCAAGATCAACGGTTGTGGTTTAATGAAAGGTTAAGTGGAGCAGGGGTGAAATGCTAGAAATAAAATAGGAACCATTTTATCTGAAAGATTAACAGTCCTAATCTTTTGCGGAGAGGCGTGGATCAACAATGTTTGGGAGAAACGATGATATAGTGAGGAGGCGACCACTATCAGATAGATGAGATCGACGACCAAGATTTGAAGAGGAGAAGCATCATCACGGAGAAATGAAAGATAAAGGACGAGGGATAGAGGTAAGCATGGAGGTAAGGTCCTCTGGGGAATGGATAGGACTAGGGTTAAAAATTAAAGGGGCAGAAGCTTTATTTCCATTGGATCAGTCAAGATCGATGGTGGGATTTGCTTTTGAGGATGAATGTAGTGGGGGTGGGTAGAAAGGTGAGAGTGAGAGTGATTGCGCAATGACCATCAGATCAACAAGATCAATGACAAAGATTCCATCGGCGGGGGATGATCATCGGTGGAGAAGGAAAGGCAAAATGGAAAGGTGAAGCCCGATATGATGGAGCGATGCGATGGCGAAGTGTGATGCGATGTGCCGATACGATGGCGAAGTGCGATGCGATGCGTCGATGTGATGAAGCGATGTGATGGAGCGCAGAGTGTGATGGTCGTTAGATCTTGGGGAATGGATGGTCCCAATCTCATCGGAAGATCGGCCATCGGTGAAAAAAGGAAAACGGAAGTGGGAACTTGGAATCGCTGAAGTGCGACTGCCAATGGGCTTTAGCGCTCGGTCACGGAGCCAGGTCGCATGGTGGAAAAGGGAAAGGGTCTGAAGCCAATGGGGCTTAAAAGCCTGAAAGGAGCAGAAAAGCTTATACAAAGGATTTTATCGGTTTTTATGGGTTTTTTAGTGTTTTTTAGGTTTCGGGTAAGGTAAAAAGGATTTTTAAACCAAATGAAAAGGGGTTAAATGGTTTTTAAAGGGGATTTTGATGAAAAGGAGTATAAAAGGGAAGAAAAAGAGGGATTTGACTGGAGGAAAGGGGCTTTTCAAGGCAAAATGATGGAATTGGTGAAATGAAGGAAAAGGGAGGCTTTCAAACAGTCTTTTATACCAGCAGGTTGCCTTGAAGGATTTTTAAGTGAAGATAATAGTGATATGGGTTATTTTGGACATGAGGCACAGTGAAGTTCCAAGAAATCATAGATTTGTAGAAATTTGTTTCTTGGAAACTTAGGAACTTGATTTAGCCATCATTTTATATGAAATTTTTTTATGGATGGCTAACTCCAGCAAATGCAGGTGGATCATTGTCTTTCACCATTGTTTATGTATCAATTACTTATATTGTTTCCACTTCTTGATTAACAAGATTTAATGTAGGCTTCTTCCTGTAAATCAATTTAAATTTAGTTTCAGTGGTTGCTTCTGGAGTGTATGATCCTTCTTCACTACATATTTTTGTGTTTCTACCTTCTTGATCTAGAGTTTGCAAGATTTGACTAGTATCACCTTGGTTCTCTGCCTTTGTTAAAGTTTTCTCCAACCATTCAGACTGGTTGGAGTATTTCTCAATGTCTGGTTTTTTCTCATGTACATAAGGAGTTAATTTTCATTTAACTCTCAATTTACTTATTACTCCTAGAGGATCATAAGACAACAAAAAACTCTTACGGAATTTATAATCCTGCAAACACTTTTCAGCCTATGGACCCGCATCTGTACTGTTACAAATAAAATTGCCAACCTGATTTGTTATTTTGGACTATGTCTTCTTTTTGGCTGCCAAGAAATTGATTCCATCAGAATTAAGGATTTGCCTTATGTACTCAAGGGAAAATGACCTCGTTGGGAGGTATTTAGGCAGATTAATAATATTTGATCCATATACCCTAATCTCTGTATGGTACTGATAGAGGTACCAATCTCCTCTCCTATTATGCTCTGATAATTGCAGGACCTTCTTAATTTCCTCACTAATTCTTGGGTGAATTTTGTTGTTCAACATGTTGAACATAGGATGAATGAAATAATCAATGAAATATATGTAGGTGGACTGTCTAGAGTCATTTCTAATAATTAGATTCCAAAATATAACTAATTGTTGGTTACCTTCTACATCAAGCTTTTGAAGGTTAATGGAAAATTTCTTTGATTGAAAATACAAAAACATGTGGAATACGACTGATGAATACTTGAAAACACCTTCTTTAGGAATTTTGACCAAAAGTTCAGGAATATTATCAACAAGGTACTGAGAGAAATTGAAAACGGTAGCAAGAGGATGACCAAGTGTGAAAGTAGACATGAAGGCTAATACTGCAACATCAACATGCTCGCATGTGAAATAACCCAAAATGGAATACAACATGGAGATGATATGTCTTATTCTCTCAGAAAATATTGCAGATGGGTAAGGATGATTTGTCTTGGGATTTTCTATAGATGAAGGCATGAAAGTTTGGAATATCTGGAACCTCCTGGGGAAATCTAGATTCAGGTATAACTGTGTAAGAGACTCAATGGAAAAAGGGGTTTCATATGGCCCGGATTGGATCTGTAGCATTTGATTGATTGAATCTGCTATAATTGTGAAAATAATTTCTTTTATAGGGGTTATTAGGGCTCTTTGGTCAGGTAAATAGCAAGATTTACAAATTATAATTACTTCTGGGCACTGGAAAGTCTGTGGGGAAACACACTTTTGCAAATTAGACTCCAAAATGAAAACTTAATCAGCTTGATCTATAGATTTGTCATGGCTCCAACAATGGAGCTCAAGAATATTAAACTCAGTTATTGTATCATTAATTCTAAAATCTTTGTCATCCAAGGGAGTGTGTTCTACATCTACAACTGGAGGTTGAAGTGGATTGACAGGTATAACGCTTTTGGAAGCCATTTCTTTGTTAATTTTACTCAATTGATTAGTCTTTTGACTCAAGAAATAGGCTTAAGGCCTTTGATAGCACCTCAGTAAGATAATTATAGTTTTCAGACTGATTTAGGATGAAACAGGGGCTTATCCTTTAGTCTAAAATGATTTGAACTGCTCAACTTGTACTCTCTCTAATTAAAAACAATTTTAGGACCTAAGAATTTTGCAAAAGGACACCTAGGGTCTGCTGAAAAGGATTGCAAGGCAAGAAGGCTTTCTTTAGGTCTGCAAAGGCTTCTATTTTACTTGAATTACTTGTTACTTTCTTTATTACTTTAGGAACAGGCCTAAGCATTGAAGAATACTTGGAGAAAAATGAAGATTTATGGTTTGCAGAAGGCTTCTAAGGTTGTGAAAGCTTTCTGAGGTCCTTTTGGTCTTTATAGTGCTTTAAATCAGTACTGCAATGTATTTGGCAGTATATTGGTTGAATTATGGTTGAGATGGGCTTAAAATGAGGTTGACAACAATTCTCTTAGGTCTAAAATTTTCCTTTTGCGAGAATGATAATAAAAAGTGATGAAAAGGGCATAAATGGGTGGTTATATGGATTTTTAACCAATCAGGGTTAACATTGAATGCGCGGTCAAATTCAAATGGGAGCGGTATGGTTGGAATGTGTAGGAATAAAATCAATGGTTTTCAAATTGGAAAAGGTGGTCGGGTGGTATAATTCTTGAGGATGTGACGCAATCAAATTGCGACACGTTGCAGGGAGTGAAACTTTGAAAATTGCTTATTTCACAAGGTTAGGGTGTGGTTAAAGGTCAGGCTTTCGAATGTGTGATAGGCGATAAGGGCCATTGGATCTGATCGGTTTAAGATATGACAGTTGGGAGGATGCAATAGATTCATCGAGATTTTATAGGAATGAGGCCCGAGACTTTAAGTTATGTGGTGGGGTTATAACATACGTGATCATGGCTTGTAATAGGTGGGCTTTAATATATAACCAATGGGGTTAGGGAAAGTGGGACATCTGTATAGGCGGGGTAATAAAAACCATATGTTATAAATAAAACATGGGTTGGGATATACATTTGCAGGATTTATTTTAATACGGGATAATTTGTTTTATATAGGAATTAATACAAAAAGTTAAATGTTAATTATGAAATATAATGAGTGAGGTTCAATACACTATGTTTTAACTTTAAAAACTGATATCAGGAAGGTATTTTTTCAATGTGGGACCCGACATATCACCTTTTTTAAAGAAATACTTAGCATAAAGGTAATTTTCGAGGTTTTTGAATAAGAATGGAAATTAATCAAGGGTTTTTTACTTTTCCAAGGAAAAAATTACATTTTAACTTAGGAAAAGGGATTTTGTAATGAAAAATGATGACTAATGGGAGAAAAGGGTTAAAATGAAGGGGAAAAGGTATTTTTACAAGGGGAATGATTTTGAAAGGAAGTTAGTAAATGAAATGACCAATTTTCTACTATCGATAACTTTTGAAAACTACTTCTACCTACCCATCAAATACCCTAACATTGTTTCTTCCTTTATTTGGGTTCATTTGAGCTTCTAGACCCTTGCCATTTTTATTTTTACAACAAACTAACTAATTCTATCCTTATTTCTTCTAAGGGTTCAAATTAAACTGTTGAGCTCCTTATTATTTGCTACCTAACTATTGATCTACCAAGATTAAACTATTTGGTTAGATCTGTATTCTTTATCTATCAGCATGAAAGTTAAAGCATGAAAGATCAAGGTTAAGCAGTTTGACCTTCATGGATTGTGGCATTTTTGACAAGCTGCACACAATCATTATTTTTTCAAAGTAAAGTAAAAGTAGTGGCGTTTGAGTTTGCATCACTTTCATGATCTATTTTATCTCTTCTTTTATTTGGGGTTCATTTTTTATATTCTTTTTGATATTTTTTTCTTTGAAGTCCTTTGCTTTTTGTTTTAGGACTTTTACCCTCTTTACATTTTTTATTTTTTAATATGGGAAAACAATTTTACTAAAATAAAAGTATGCTCATATTACAATACTATTCAAAGTCAATTCAAAATTATGAATCCTATTATTATATGACCCTAACAGTGGATCCACATGGGAATGGATTTTCTTGGTGAAATGTTAAGAGCTTTAAGATCAGTAGCCTTGAATTTTAACTGTGCTTTTTCCTTGGAACTATTTTCTGAGTTCTACATTATTCATACTTATGATATTTTGACTTTCAAAGCTTAGGGCCTTCCCTTCGGGCTTCAAATTTGTAAGAAAAACATCCAATCCAATATAAACTCTGCAATGTTATGTACAATTAGTAAAGTAAAAAAAATTAACTACTGTTATTTTGTTGAATAGTAATGCTTCAACCTTCTACCATTGATAGTTCCACCTGCAAAATCTGTTCCATCAAACTCCTTCAAAAGGAATGCATTGTTACCTCTGTAACAAAAAATGACATAAGGACCTTTCCATAGGAAATCAAATTTACCATGTTTACCTTTCTCTTCTTTCCTGGAATCCCACTTAAGAACTTTGTCACCTATGTAAAAATCATGTTCCTTAGTCTTCCTGTCAAATATTTTTTTAATCTTCCCTTGAACAACTTGTGACTTGAGATAGACTTCCTCCCTAGTTTTTTGCAAGTGTATGGTCTGATTTATCCTTCTCTGGATATCATTGGTTTCTACCTGCAGTTCTAGGATCATTTTCATCACTGGTACTCCTAAAGAGGATGGAAAAACAACATCCATCACATATACAAGATGATAAGGGGATGTACCAATGGACTTCTTTGTGGTAAGTCTATCTACCCATAAGGCATTAACTAACCTTTTGTTCGAGGTCTTTTTATTGTCTTCTAGTAGTTTCTTGACGATATTAACAAGGCTTTTATTGGAGGATTCGACAAGACCATTACCTTGAGGGTAATAAGTAGTGGAATGGCCAAGGCTAATGTGGTATTTATTACAAAAGTAAATCATCCTTTTAGACTTCAAAGCAGCTGCATTATCAATAATGAGATTTTTGGGGGATCCAAATCTAGATAGTATATTATTTTCTAAAAATGAGATTATGACAGTATCAATGGCTTGCCTAGAAGGAATGGATTCTATCCATTTAGTCTGTGGCTATCAAAATCCATTTGTGTTGGGCTGAGGATGGTGGGTGAATTTCACCAATGAATTCTAAACCCCATTGCTGAAAAGGAATTTCTGTGGATATGGGTTTAAGGGGTAAAGGTAGTAGCTCTTTCTTCCCTTGAAATATTTGGCATTTGTAACAAGAGGTCACATATTTTATTACATCTACAAAAAGTGTAGGGCATTAAAAACCGTCTCTCAAGATTTTATCTGTAGTTGACTTCCAGTAAAGGTGTCCTCCATAGTCACCTGCATGAAACTCTTCCATAACTTTATCAGCTTCATATTTAAGAAAACAATTCAATAGAATGCCACCATGATCTTTCCAAACCAGAGCGTTATCTATGATACCAAAATTTCATTGCGTTTAACTTTAAAAATCTATCTTTAGTTCTTGACAATCCAGGAGGAGCTTGTAAATTTAGTAATACAAATATGATATTTGCATACCATGGTGAATCTAAAAAGGCTTCACTGATTTGTGGAGTCGCTATCTCTTCCTGATCATCTAATTGGGCAATAGAATTTATATCTAAAACATGATAGTTTTATTTAGCCATGGTTTTGGCTAACCTTGATCTTTAATGAGTTTGGTGGGCTTAATTTCTATGTCATATTCCAAAATGGTGATAATCCATTTGCCTCTTTTACCATCAGGCCCATTCTAAGTCAGAATGTCCTTCACAACTAAATTTGGAACATAAGTAATGATGTCTGAATACAAGATTTATACTCTAAAGTGTTTAATAGCCTTCACTAAAGCTATTGCCTACTTTTGCATTATGTTATACTTATGTGTGGAATCTCTAAGTGATTTTCTGAAAAAATAAATGGGTTGTTCATAGACCTGATCATTTTTCTGCAGTAAGATTGCAGCAATAGTATATTCTGAAGCAAAAGAAAAAATACTGAAATATTTTTTGAAATCAATACTTATTAGGATTGGTGTTCTTGTAAGGGCTTGTTTGATTGATTCAAATTATTTTTTGGCCTCTACATTCCATTTAAGTTCTAATTATTTTTTCAACATGTTATTGAGTCTCTAATTATTTCTGCTAATTTTGAAATGAATCTTCTGAGAAAATTGATTTTACCTAAGAAAGCATGCAATTCCTTAATATTCCTATGATGGCTTATGTTCAAAATGGCCTCTATTCTAGCTGGGTATATCCTAATTCCCTCTTTTGATATAATATGCCCTAACAGTTTTCCTTCTTCAAGTCCAAAGAGAGTCTTTTAGGATTTAGAGAATACCAAATTTTCTACATTTGATGAATACTTGCCTTAGATGATCTATATGTTCATTATCAGTTTCTGAAAATACAGTTATATCATATAGATAGATTAGAAGAAAATCATGAATTTCCTTGGCAAAATCTATATTCTTAGCTCTCTGGAAGGTGGCTCATGCATTCATTAATCCAAAAGGCATTTTCAAATACATGAAAGTAACCCAAGGAGTAGTAAATGCAGTCTTTGGTTGGTCTTCTGGCTGAACTAAAATCTAGTTGTACCCAGAGAATCCATCAAGAAATGAAATACTGGATGAACCAACCACCCTTTGTAGAATATGGTCCATCTTTGGGAGAGGGTAGTTATCTTTTCGGGACAACTTATTTAAATTCCAAAAATCAACATAAAGTCTGATTTCCCCTGTTTTCTTCCTAGTGGGAACTATGTTTGAAACCCAATCAGAATATCTGATAGGTGCAATGATTTGAGCTTCATACATTCTCTTAACCTCTTTTTCAATTAAAGGAATTAAAACTAGATTTATTCTCCTAAGCTTTTGTTTGTAAGGTTTATGGTCTTCTTTTATGGGTATTTTGTGTTGTATTATGCTAGTGTCATAAGATTTTAGGTCTTCATAACTCAATGCAAATACATCCTGAAATTCCTTAAACAGAGCTATATATTTAAGTTTTTCCTCTTGAGGTAAGGCTTTTGAAAGTTTGGTGAGTTTAGGCCTTTGTTTTGTTCTTATATTGCATTCTTCTATATCTAATCTTAATCGTTCCATCTTTGGTTTTCTTGCAACATCATTTGAATCAAAAAAATCTTCTAATCGGGCTAATCCCTTAGGTAAAAAGTTATTCTTAAGGTTTAAAATGTCAGAATCATCATCTGCTAATTATTCTTTTTCTAGTTTGTCTATTCCTACTTGAGTAAATTTAGTAGATTTAGTAAAACCTAAATTATTTACATCTATCTCACTATCTTTTTTATCATCTACTATACAATCTGTGTCTATGTTACAATTCTAAAATTCTCCCTCGGCATTCATAAAATGATAGATTTTTTCATCCCATGAGAATATCTGCCAATATTTTAAGTTGTCTGGTATAGTGGACATGTGTCTTACCTCTATTGTATATTGGTCATTTGGCTGAAAAGGCAGATTACAGGTACTAGCAAAAGTTGCTAAACTATGTGCTTGTATGTTTTGTTTTCTAGGAATTACAAGAAAGTCACACTCAAGTAATTCTTTCAACAGATCTAATATTGTTTCTCTATATTGGCTTGATCTAGGATTATATATAGAATATTCTCTTGTAATTTGTTTTACAATTGAATTAGAGTCTCCTATGATGGAAACTGTTTTGCCTCCTAAATTTCTAACAATATGCAATCCTAAAATCAGAGCTTCATACTCAACCATTTTTTTTGTACATTTAAAGTTTAATCTAAAGGCATGACCTTTTGCATGATTCTTTTCCATGTTATGAATCCAAACTCTTGCTCCTGCTCCTAATTTTTTCATTGATCCGTCAAAGTATATGTGCCACATTGATTCATGAAATATGTTCTCACTATCTGGGTATTCCTTTTTCTGTTTTAATTATGTGTTGTTCTCTATACCAATTTTAGAATTACATAAAATGAAGGAGTCCATATTAGTAGGTGTAGAATAAATGGGATAATTTAGAGGTCTCTCTACACTACTGACCATGTGCTTCATTAAATTTTCTCTGTAAATTTTCTTAGGTTGACCAAATACTGAAATAGAGGCATAAGACATGTCTAATTGTAGAGATCCCTACAGTTTTTCTCCCCATGAGCGAGATAACAGCATTCCATACTTCGGAGGGTTATCAGCTACTACAATATCCATGACTATGATTTTTCCAAGGTATTGGACTAGAGTGACACATAAATCTTTGATTAAGCCTATATATTTCACTTTACTTGAATCAAATGAGAAAATACCAATATAAAGTCAAGTGATGTCTAAATTGAAGGTTTCCATAATGGCTTTTGGCATTAAACTATGTTATGCTCCTGAGTCTAACATAACATTACGTAATATTTGATCATGAACAGTCAGGTTAATGTAGAAAGGAGGAAATCCTCCTTCTTGGTGTTTTCCATTTACCTCAGGACCAAAAATTAGTTCTGGTTGGTCATTACTCAAATTAACAAAGTCTTCTCCTTCATTTATGTTTAATGTGTTAGTGATATGTGATTTGTATAAATCATGTTTAACCAACTTTGTTAAATGAATTGGTATATTTAGTTTGGTAATTTCAATTTGGATGTTGAATGGTTCTTATGTTTTTCCTAAATAAATTATTTCTTCTTTTGTCACTGTAGTTTGAGTGTGTTTCTCTTATTTTTCTACAATTTCTTCTTCATTTTTTTTTTGTGTTTCCACTATTTTGGGGCTTTTTATCTTCTTTTCAGGGACATTTTGAGTTGTAGTGGTAATTTTGATAGTTTTGGAATTTTCAGCAACTTTTTTGGCAGCAGTTGTTTTAGAATCAGCTGATTTTGGATTAGCAACAGATGTTTTTCGATCAGTAATTGTTGTTTTTTCAGAATTTTTTGTCTTAGCAACAACATATTTTTGAGGATCAGCTGATGCTTGAACATCAATATCTGTAATGTCAACAATTTTAGGACTAGGTGTAATTTTGGGACTAGAAATTTTCTGATTAGGATTTGAATTTTTTTTATTTGAACTAGAGTTCTGTTGGGTTTCCCTAGGGAGTATTTGAAATACTTTAGCTGTAGGAGCTTCTACTATTTTATTTATTTGATTTTGGGCATATTTCTTAGTAGGGGCTTCTACATTTTTCATACTCGTCAGGTTATATTTCTTATGAACTTCATTAATGGAAAACTCATAACCTTGCTTGTAATCAAAGGGCTCTCCAGATTCTAATTGTAACTATTGTAATTCATATAATTCCTATTCTTCTTATGTAATAAAAATGGTATTATCATCATTAATTCCCATTAGATTAATCTGAGTGTCTTCATCATCTTCGTTTTGGTGAGAACTTTCAACATAGTTCTCTTGGAAAGGTGGTCTTACTGTTTGATCAGGTGTTGATTCTCTAGATTTACCAGCGTTGGTGTTTTTCCTGAAATTTGGATTTCTTGTTTGAGGGCCTTGTTGTTGATTATCTCACTATTGCTTCCTTTCCATATTGTCTAATCTATCCTTCATTATTTTTAAGTTTTTTTCTAAGCTATCTATTTTAAGGTCTGAGGCTAATGATTCCTCTTTTATTGTCACTCGTCTTTCATTTCTCAATCTAGATTTCTTGGCTAAAAATTTTTCTTCTACACTTACAACATTACTTTGAATATGCTCTAAGCTTTCTGGTTTTCTCTCTCTCAGTTGGTAATCCATATCTATAAGCAGAGTCTGGAGGAGGTTTAAGATTGACAGGGATTGCATTGTAAATATTGTAATATCTTGTACAATAGTCCTGAACTATTTCATTAGGTGCTCTTTTTATTGTTTCAAATTCAGACAAAATTTGTAATGGATTCCTCTTTTTCCCACATATATTCAGAAACATCCTATGGAAAGCAGTTAAATCAACAATACTACCATTGTTGGGTGCTAAAAGGTGTCTTTTAAAACTCCTAATTGCCTCACATTAATTACCAACCTGGGTAAGTCTTTTTGTTTCAAGAGTGTACACAATATGTGGAAGCTATAATCCAAAGAGTGATTTTTCCTAAATTGTAGTATAGACCTTGAAACAGGAATAAATGGAAGCATCTAATAAACTCAAATTGCAATTATTAAAGGGAATATCAAAGTGAAATCTACTATTGAAATAAAATCTTACAGCAATCCAAAGAATGGTATCATCAGCTGAGAGCACAGTAATAATAACTCACTCCTACTTAGTTGATTCAATCTAGATTATACTAATTTCTGCAAAGCAATTAAGACAGAAACGATATCACTTGTGAGAGTCTCATAGCAATAATTAAATTCTTACAGATGATTGAAGAAATGCAATGTGCTATCTTAAATAACTCACACTGTAATGAACAAGATTCAAATCAAATGGTAACAAAGTAAATCATAAACAGAATGCATAATATCTCAATACAGGAAAATAATAAACAACCAATGAAATGAACACACGGTAACAAGAAATTATCAAATCAATCACACGCTACAAGAATAAAAATATAACATAGGGAAGCAGTTAACTCTACTAGGGGCCGGGCCCTTAGCCACCAATAGGCACTGCTAAGCTACTTCAGATAATGCGAATGAAAACAACAACTTCAATATTCATCAAACTTGAGTAGCATTGCAATATAATTATGTCCTTTCAAAACTACGTTCTGTCCACAATTATTCTCATAAATAAATATATATTCCCTTTCATAATTCTCTCCTCTTTGATATTTGTTTTTCATTTAAATACACATATATCAGAGATAAGTTACAACATAGATGATTACAAAATGATTCCCATGACAAAATTGGATTGTTCATAACCAACTGATCATCAAGATCATATCTGAAATATCTTTCCATCAATCATTCAACAAGAACAAGTTGAATTTGGTATTGCAACTGAGATAATTTGGAAAACGGCAGCAACAGAAAATTTGGGAAAATCGTCTTCATAGAGCCTTCCGTTTCTCTTAATATGAACCGAATTTGGGCAAACTGATTTTTGGAAAATTTAATTTGGTCTGTTATGGACAAAACCCATGTTTCAGATTTTCTAGATTCTTCTTCATTTGTTACAAGAAATTATCAAATCAATCACATGCTACAAGAATAAAAAATATAACATAGGGAACTAGTTAACTCTACAAGGGGTCAGGCCCTTAGCCATCAGCAGGCACTGCTAAGCTACTTTAGATAATGGAAATGAAAACAAAAACTTCAATATTCATCAAACTTGAGTAGCATTACAATATAATTTTATCTTTTCAGAACTGTGTTCTGTCCACAATTATTCTCATAAATAAATCTATATTCCCTTTCATAATTCTCTCCTCTTTGATCTCTGTTTTTCATTTAAATACACATAGATCGGAGAGAGTTACAACAGAGATGATTACAAAATGATTCCCATAACAAAATTGGATTTTTCATAACCAATTAATCAGCAAGATCATATCTGAAATATCTTTCCATCAATCATTCAATAGGAAAAAGTCGAATTTGGTATTGCAACTGAGATAACTTGGAAAATGGCCGCAATAGCAAATATAGGAAAATTATCTTCAGACAACCTTCCATTTCTCTTAATACGAACCGAATTTGGGCAAACCACTCTTCTTAAAAATTAATTCGGTCCGTTCTGGACAAAACCCATGTTTCTGATTTTCCAGATTCTTCTCCATTTGCCCACAACCCCCAATACAAAACTGTCATTTCTTATTCTAGTGAATTTCTGAGTTGGAATATTTAATGATGAGCTGGAGATCAAATCTGCAATCTGGAAAATATCTTGGAGGCTAAAATGGTGAGTGATGTTACAAAAAATTTATTAATAAACAATCATCGATAAAATCATGCATAAATAATCATCAATTTATTAAAAGTAAAGGAGAAGAAATAATATTTATCCATAAGAGCATAAATAGTTATAAAATGGAATTATATGATAAACCATGATAAATGACATGATAAAGAATGGTAGAAATGTATGAAATAGGTGTTAAAAAGTGATAATAATAATGAAAAACTAGCAGCCCAACATACCCCCAAACTGAATATATTACATGTCCTCATGCAACCCAAAGCCTCATTATTAACCAAGAAATAATATAAAAATTGTTCATCCCAACTCGTGAAATGGATGGAACAAATGAATTCTTCCTCAAATAATGAATATTCAATTTTAGCAATCTTGATGAAGGCGTAACAATTTTTACATTTAACGTTCAACTATATGTATATGAAGTTGCAGCAAAATATGATACAAGTAACAACAAACTTCATTAACCATTTTCTCAAAAACTAGATTTCCAAAAATCAGATCGTTTTGATGCACGGATCATGAGATATAAATAAAATGGTTGTAGATGATAGTGCATGATTTTTGAAATTTTATGAACTAATTTAGCGTGAAATTATCTAGGTTTGTGTATTTTAATAATACCTCTTTGTTATCCAGAAATCACAAGAATTTACTTAATATTTTTAAAGATATATGCAAATCAATTTCTGCACTGTATAAAAATGAAGTTGTATGCCTTAAATGAGAAATAAAGCAAAAAACATCCATCATGTGTAGCAATGCCTCTCCCAAACTAAAGAATTAGCATGCTCTCATGCAATTATAGAAAACGAATAGAGGTGGTTGCTACAATCTGTTTAAATCTATGCTTGGTGTAAAACAACATGGAAGAAGGGATGTGCTGAGAATGAATAAGATGGTCATAATAAATAAACAATGAAAGGAACACTCCCCCGAGCTGAAATATTTTGTCTTTGAAGAATGGGAAGTGGTAAAGATGTGGAATGAATGATGATAAATAATGCTCAATGGGTTTTTCAGTAAATTCTCCTAAATTCGTAATAAATAAGAAAAGTATGCTATTTTACCTCAATTTTACCTCTGAAAAAAAATGTGGAATGACATGCATGGACTGGCATTTGTTGAAGCTGATGTAGGCTGAGCGGATACTGAAAGTGATGCAAAATGTGGAAGCTATGCAAGCACGTCATGTCTGAACAATTGTGCACGTTTGCGAGTTGCGCGAGCCTCTGTTGTTAGGGGAAATAGTGTGGCCTTGCTACAAATAGAATTTCTCCCCATACATGTTGTTCTCCTATAACAAGTCACTATTTTGCATGAAAATTTTTTGAATCCACGGTTTTAGTTTTAAATAGCAACAGATAAGATGCGTGGAAAAATTTTAATCAGAATTTGTTTTGTATAAATGCAGTACTAATATGTTGTCAAATCATGAAGTTATGGCAGAGTTTAGTAATTATATCGTATGTTATCCCATAATGCATACATTCCCCCCTCTAATTGAAACAGGGATTCCGTGACCATAAATCATATGAAAGGTGTTGTGCTGACAGCAAGGCAAGGGAATGATCAATACAACAGTAAACGAAGCAGAGTACACATATCAATGATAGGACAGCAAGAGGTATGGTTATAATGAGAGCCAAGTGTGTAAAGACAGTTATGACTAAGAGATAGGACGCTTTGGATTGATGATAAGTTATGCAAAAAGGAAAAGGATGGAAATATTCCAAAAGGATGCTTTTCTGACAGTATTCTAGCCAAAAATGATGCGAATGATTGGAAAATAATTTCTCATGCGTAAAGGTTCAAAACAGGGAGAAATTAAGGAAATAACTTCTTCGATAAAAAAAAGAATAAGAAAAGGGTATTATAGTAATAATTGATGATAAGATATAACTTTAGTACCATAAGCAGAGCCTCTGCTGCCAGCAGGCGTCCATAGCCTTAGCAGGGTTGCTTTTTAACCCGTATGAGCCAGGATCCTCAATTTATAAATGGAGAGTTCTAGTGTTGTTCTACAGAAGAGATCAGTGTGATGGCGTGGTAACTAGATAACCACACTGCCATTCATTGGGATGTAGCAAAAGTGATCAGGCCGGCTCATGATGAGACCTCCTACTCCAAGGATATTTTGGCTATCCAATGGATCATAACCCTGGTCTGGTGGCCATAATGGGAATGTCACTTCATTACAGCCTTATGAACATGGTAGGCTGGCTCATAATGAGACCCCCTATCCTCCATCCATAAACAAATTTTTTGTTGTGATTACACAATTTTATAATAAAAAGAGGGAGGCTCAGTAATCCTTAAGAGTAGGGATGGTGGAAGAAGTTGAACATGTCAATAGACAAAAAAATATACCCATAATCTCATTTATTATAGACAGAGAAGATTATAACCAGGAAGGGTGGAACCAGAATGGTATTAAGATGATCAATCAGTATCATGTACAACAGAAAATAATGCAGTAAAGTAGTATATAAATAACTGTGTCCCTTTTCTTAAAAAGAATCTCTCATCCAGAAGATGTCCTGTTAAAGATCATAACGTTAAAGGTATTCACCTACCTCAATAGACTCTATAATTCTTGTCGTCATAAAAGTATTGGACTTCATGTCATGCAAGGGAATCAGAGAAATGGGTTGGGATGGCTAGGAATGATAGTGTAAGGGGAAGAAAGTGTTGTTCTTGAAAATACTCACAAAATGTTGTTCCTTTGAAGGAACAACAGTTGTTCCCCGTAGGGAACAACAAAATAAAACACACACAAAAAGGTGTTGCTCCCTATAGGGAACAACAAAATAAAATACACACTAAAAAGTGTTGTTCCTTATAGGGAACAGTAGTTGTTCCCTGTAGGGAACAGTAAAAGAAAATACACATGAAAATTTTTTGTTCGTTATAGGGAACAACAGCTATTCCCTATAGGGAAAAACAAAGAAAATGCACATGAAAATTTGATGTTCCCTATAGGGAACAACAAAAGAAAATACATACGAAAAGGTGTTGTTCCTTATAGGGAATAGTAGCAGTTCCCTTTAGGGAACAACAAAGAAAATGCACACGAAAAAGTGATGTTCCCTGTAGGGAACAACAAAGAAAATACATACAAAAAGTGTTGTTCCTTATAGGGAACAATAGTTATTCCCTGTAGGGAACATCAAAAGAAAATAGACACGAAAAAGTGTTGTTCCTTATGGGGAACAACAAAGAAAATGCACACGAAAAAGTGTTGTTCCCTATAGGGAAGAAGAGTTGTTCCTTGTAGGGGACAGCAGAGAAAATGCACACAAAAAGGTAGTGTTCCCTATAGGGAATAGCAAAAGAAAATACACACGAAAAAGTGATGTTCCTTATAGGGAACAAGAGTTGTTCTCTATAGGGAAGAGAAAAAGAAAATACACACGAAAAAGTGTTGTTCCTTATAGGGAACAGCAGTTGTTCCCTATAGGGAATAACAAAGAAAATAGGGAGAGGAAAAACACTGACAAGTAATCATCCCTACTTCTCTAAACAACAGAAAGACAATCGTAGAAAGAAAAGTAATAGAGAAAAACAGGAAAAAAAAATTATATTTACAGAAAAACAGAGAAAAGAAATCATATTTACAGTAGCAAACAAACAGAGAAAAACACATAAAACAATCATATTTACAGTTGAAAAAGAAATAAATTTTTACAAAAATGAAGTTGACGAAGGATTGTCTTCTGCAATTGAAACTTGCATGGTGGGGTCCTCATTGTTCAATCGCCAATGGAGCGGAAACTTGAATTTGAAGGAATCAACACCTAAAACACAAAAACATAAGAGAAATCAGAAGAGAAACAACACTTTATTTAAAAATAGTATATAAATAAATAAGTTAAGTTACAACGGCTATGATGTTATTTCCTAAGGGAATATCAATCTGTCAATGGAAAAAGAAATGATCTCTTGGAAAAATGTTTTGGCAGCAGTTCCATGCATCTTCGAATGGAAATCAATTCTTCATTTTTTCTGTTACGAATCCGTTAGGTGATGAATTGGATGAAATTTCCTTGTTTCATTAAAATTTCTTTCAAGAATCGCTCGTCCATAAATTGACCTTCTTTATTCTCCTAAGACCTGCAAAAAACGAGTGTCTACTTGAAATAAAACATTAAATCATGGAGAAAAAGAGGTGATCGGGCTCCCTAATCCAAGAAATATGCAAAAAAAAAAAACAAGTAGCTACTCTGCAAAACAAATCCATAGAAAAATAAAACAAATTTTATTTGTCACCTGCGGGAGAGCAACGGTCGACCATACTAACCAGCAGTGTTTTAATGATAACTTCTTTTTATTCCATCTGATTTGAGTGATTATAAAGTTAAATGAAATTGAATTTAGGGAGATGTCTCCAATAGAAACAATTTTTAAAAATTCCATGTTATGGCATGTTAAATTTTCTTAGAACTACCTGCATAATAGAGTCATTTTCGATTTTCCAACTCAGAACAACAGTTGATATTTCAAGCATAACTTTTTCATTTGATGATGGATTAAGATTATTAAAATTGGAAATGAAATTAGATTCATTTATTTATCTCTAATAGAAACAGGTTTTGAAGGAAAGAGGAATTGATGGGTAAAATACTTTAATGAACAGCTGAAAAAACAGAGTTTTAAGAGTGCTGATTTAGGATAGACAATCAGTATTTGGGTCATATTTTCCTCATACGATATCTAAATAAGCTGATTAAAATTTCCTTGTAAACTATATTCATAGAGTAATATACTATAGAAACAGATTTTAAAAATATAGTCATTTAGGCCTCCAAAAGCCTGTTGTCCCAACTCTGTTTCTGAGCTACCTACTAGACGCCCTGTCAATGTTTTGGTTCTAAATTTTTTGTTTCAAATCACAATGGAGTGATTCAAATTGGGTTGGAAATTAGAAATCGATTTATACTTAGGACAGAAACATTTTTTTAAAATATTCACTTTTGGTCCCTCAAAACATGACTATCCCGGCTATGTTCCTGAGCTGCCTACTAGACGCCCTGTCAATGTTTTCGGTCTAAATTTTTCGTTTTAAATCCAAATGGAGTGCTTAAAATTGGGTTGGAAAGTAGACATAAAATTCTACATAGGATAGAAACAATTTTTTAAAATACTCACTTTTGGTCCCTCAAAACATGACTGTCCCGACTCTGTTCCCAAGCTTCCTACTAGATGCCCTGTCAATGTTTTGGTTCTAAATTTTTCGTTTAAAATACAAATGGAGTGATTAAAATTGGGTTGGAAGGTAGAAATCAAGGGCTACTTAGGATAGAAACAAGTTTCTAAAATTTTCACTTTTGGTCCCTCAAAACATGACTGTCCTGACTCTGTTTTCAGAAATTTCATCAAGCTTGCAAGCCAAAAAAATATGGTATTCAAGCAATTTTTGCATATTGGTTATAAAAATGAATATGAGTATTTGTAGAACTATTATTTTTAATATAATACATCTACATACACAAATAAATTAAAATATCAATCACCGATGTTGATATTCACAGCGTGTTGCAACAAATATATATATATATATATATATATATATATATATATATATATATATATATATATATATATATATATATATATATATATATATATTACATAATAATAAAAATGTATTTATTTATGTCCTTATTTATTTATTTTTTACACTAACCTACTCTTCTTTGAAAATTGAATATGCTTACATATAAGAGTACTTCCAGTAGAGCCATTTTCCAAATAAGGCTTCTATGATGTACATACCCAAATTTGAAAAATGCATGTTAATAAATAGTAGGGTATGAGAAACCAGCTTCCCTTGAAAATATGGTGCCAAAAATGGTTGAAGTATGGAGTGATGTTGCAAACAAATGGAGTGAAACCAATCTTCAATGTATCCCTTACTTTCTTGATTTCCCATAGCCATCATATCATGAAGTTCTTGAGTGTTTAAAATGGCTTGTTGATGCAAGCTAGAAGAAACCTCATTTTCTTTCATAACCTCTATAATTTTTTGATTTGATACATTCTAAATCTTAGTATAAGTTTTCTCCAATGGTGCATGTGAGATAGAATGGGTGGGAAGGGTGGGTAAATTTTGCAGTTCAACAATGTAAGCATGTTGTAATGGTTTATTATGGTGAGAGTGTGGAATGAGTTGAGCAGGAATTGTGTAGGGAATGGAGCATTTTGATGATGTAGTTGATTGGGTTGAATGGATGATTTTTATAGGCAAGAAAGATGTTGTGGAAAAGCTAGAAGATGTGTTTGTGCTACAAGATGAGGAAGAGTAGTCATGCAATCATAAGATGAAACGTGCCAAACTTGTAGACAAGATTGGTGATGGTTATATTGAGATTGGCAGTCTGCCCTAACATATGAATATTCCATAATGGATTATGCAATTAAGAGAACGGAGAGGAAGTGTTTTGAACCATACCTGTAGGCCACAATTTCCATGGTTTTGACCTTGTTGCAACTTCCCCATCTCTTTGATATGCTACTTCCATCCTAGATAAGGAAGAACAACTATCTATGGGATGATCCTTTCAGTAATGAGGGAAAAAAACTTCATCAAATTCTTGATTTTCCTGAACTTGCAAAACATTAAATTGTGAATTTAGAGAGCTAATAAAATCATATTTAAAATTTTGAAATAAAACATTGATTTCAGCTCTTATGTCTCTTGTTCTTGTAGTAAATTTGGAAAAGAAAGAATGAACTTCTCTAGAATTATTACCAGCCTTGGAAATTCCTCTTGAATACCTTATGCACAATTCACAGACATCATCATATGATAACTGAAAAACATCACTTTTTCCTATCATATTTAAGAGTTCTAAAAATTCATCTTTGATTCCTTTGAGTAGGAGTGTTTTTAGGATCTCTATTTCCAAATACTTATGCTTTGATTTTCGAAGGTTGTATCGAAATCGCTCCACATATTCCACCAAGATTTCATCTTCCCCTTGTATCATATTGAAAATATCTTCATCGGCCTTGCGATAGTCTTGGTACTTCTTCAAGAATACGTTCTTCATGTCCTCCCAAGTTTGGATGCAATTCCCACCAAGGTTCATGAACCATCGGAGATATTCTCCTTTTAGAGTAAGAGGAAACATTTTCAACCTTCGATCATTAGTACAATAATCATATCCTCTACAAAGTATTTCAAACTCAAATAAGAATCTATATGTATCTTCATTTGTCAAACCATTAAAATTTGGTAGAGATGATGGGGGAATTATGTGCATTTGTGTCACACCTCCTAGATCTTTGATAGGGAATTCAAAAGTTGAAATCTGAGCCATTTCTTTCCATAATAGAAGATGTTATTCATGTGTTTCTTTGAGGATTCTCCTTCAAATGTTCCTGTCAATTGGTTAGTAAAATGGGTGGTGCTTACAAGATTACAAGAATTTTTTCAAAAATACTACCTCTAAAATTCCTACTTCAATTCCTATGCAATTATACTGAAAAGTGGGTGGAGGAGAAAGCATTTTACTTGCTCGTTATATAGCTTCTAACCTTCCATTTTTAATACCAAATTATTTCACAAAAGACAAACATCAAATACCTACTTCAAATTCTATGCAATTGTGCTGAAAAGCGGGCAGAGGAGAAAGCACTTTACTTGCTCGTTACGTAGGTTCTTACCTTCCGTTTTTAATACCCAATTATTTCCCATTAACAAATATGAAACATACATCACTCTCTGTGAAATGGAAACACTCTCCTTGGCAATGACGCCAAAATGTTGGGTGCTAAAAGGTGTCTTTTAAAACTCCTAATTTCCTCACATTAATTATCAACCTAGGTAAGTCTTTTTGTTTCAAGAGTGTACATAATACGTGCAAGCTATAATCCAAATAGTAATGTTTCCTAAATTGTAGTATAGATCTTGACAAAAGAATAAATGGAAGCATCTAATAAAATCTTGCAATTATTAAAGGGAATATCAAAGTGCAATCTGCTATTGAAATCAAATCTTATAGCAATCCAAAGAATGGTATCATCAACCGAGAGCACACTAATAATAACTCACTCCTACTTAGCTGATTCAATCTAGATTATACTAATTTCTACAAAGAAATTAAGAAATAAACGATATCACTTCTGAGAGTCTCATAGCAATACTTAAACTCTTACAGATGATTTAAGCAATGCAATGTGTTGCCTTAAATAACTCACGTTGTAATGAACAAGATTTAGATCAAATGGTAACGAAGTAAATCATAAACAGAGCGCATAATATCTCAATATAGGAAAATAATAAATAGATAATGAAATGAACACACGGTAAAAATAAATTATCAAATCAATCACATGCTACAAGAATTAGAAATATAACACAGGGAAGCGGTTAACTCTACCATGGGTCGAGCCCTTAGCCACCAGCAGGCACTGCTAAGCTACTTCAGATAATGCAAATGAAAAGAGAAACTTCAATATTCATCAAACTTGAATAGCATTAGTATATAATTATGTCTTTTCAGAAATATGTTCTATCCACAATTATTCTCATAAATAAATCTATATTCCCTTTCATAATTATCTCCTCTTTGATCTTTGTTTTTCATTTAAATACACATAGATCAGAGAGAAGTTACAAAAGAGATGATTACAAAATGATTCCCATAACAAAATTGGATTGTTCATAACCAATTGATCAGCAAGATCATATCTGAAATATCTTTCCATCAATCATTCAATAGGAACAAGTCGAATTTGGTATTTCAACTAAGATAATTTGGAAAACGGTCACAACAGCAAATCTGGGAAAATCGTCTTCATAGAACCTTCCGTTTTTCTTAATACGAATCGAATTTAGGCAAAATTCTTTCAAAAAATTTAATTCGGTTCGTTTTGGACAAACCCCATGTTTCGTATTTTCCAGATTCTTCTCCATTTGTCTACAACGCCCAATACAAAACTGTCACTTCTTATTCTAGCGAATTTCTGAGTTGGAATATTTAATGATGAGCTGGAGATCAAATCTGCAATCTAGAAAATATCTTGGAGGCTAAAATGGTGAGTGATGTTACAACAAATTTATTAATAAACCATAATTGGTAAAATCATGCATAATAATCATCAATTTATTAAAAATAAAGGAAAATAAATAATATTTATCCATAAGACCATAAATAATTATAAAATGGAATTATATGATAAAACATGATAAATGAAATGATAAAGAATGGTAGAAATGGATGAAATAGGTGTTAAAAAGTGATAATAATAATGACAAAACTAGCAGCCCAAAATCCAACAGGAAAACCTTTAAACCACTTCTTTACATCACTAGCTAAAGTCTGAGAAAAAAGTCTCATTTGAACATTTTCTTCCTCTATTTCATGTAGTTCAAAGTAATCTATCATTTTTTTAACATGTTGCTAGGAAGTGTAATGACTAGTACCATCAAATTGAAATATTTTTCTTTGGTAATCTTAGGGCATGGCATGTAGAGGGGCTTGTAGGACCAATGGGACATATTTGGCAGCCATGGCTTGGATTCTAGCGTGACTAGGAGGTAATTTTGAAATGCTTGGTGATGAGGTTGAGATATTAGAATATGTAGTTGGACTACTAGAAGAGGTGCTTGGAAATGTGGTTGAAGTGCTTGAAAATGCAGCAGCAGTGCTAGAGGATGAACTTGCAGTATTTTGGGTTGGAAATAAAACTATAGGTTGAAGTGGAAGCTTCGGACTGGAGGATTCTGTGGAATGAAATGTGGTGGAAATAATAGATGAGGTGGTACTAAACAAGGATGAACCTATAGATTCTAAATGTCTGGTAGAAGTTGGCTTAGGGGTATATGCAGATAAAGCACTCAATTTAACTAAAATTTGAAAATAATTTTTATCCTTTTTTTTAATAAAATTTGCAGTTAAAGCATCAAGTGTATCATAAACTTCTAGGGCTTTTTCATCTAAATCAAGTGAAACTATTTCCTTCTTACTTTCAATGAATGAAATGAAATCAGGATCTATTACACTATTATATGTGCCACTTTCTTATTTAGTTTTAAACAATGATTGCTCAAAAGTTAAATCAAATTCAATGTCTTGTAAACTTGATAATTTATCAGGAAGAGTATTTGCCTTAATTAATGGATTTTTATTACCTAAAATTTCTACTTTTTTGTTTTTATTTAAAATTCTGTTAGGATTATCTACTATTACAGCATGTTCTAGATCTAGATTGGACCTCTTATAGTATACTCTTCTGGAAGCCAGAATTTCAATTTTTAATGAAAGGTTTACTCACAACCCTTTAAAACAATCTTAAGGTGAAAAGGTAAGTAAAATTATTTCCTTTAAGGTTTATTTTAAACACTGAGGACTGGTTAGTTCCCCAGTATGGTCGCCAGGATGTTATCACTCCAATAATTCTCAAAGGGTTGTTTATTTTTTTTGGTTTAAAGAATATTAGAGGTAACCACAAACCTACTTTTAAGAGTTAGGATCTAGCCTTCCTAATGCTAAGAAAGGGCTCTCTCTATATGATTTATCTTTGTTGATTTTAGTTGATTTTAGGCTAGTTCTATAGGATTACTTGGGATTTTGATTTTGGATTTGGTTTGGTGGTGAAATTATGTACTCAGAAGGATATATGTAGGTTTGTATTCCATTGGGATAATGGAGTCAAAGGGTCAAGCAGCAGAAGCAGGATCAAGGTTCTAAAGGGAAGTATTCATAGGTCAAGATATTATAGTCACTTTAGATCCTTAGGCTGATGATGAAAATGGTTTCAATCAGGGTAAGTGAGCAATTAAGGGTTCTAAAATCTGGATAATGAGTGAAAAGACAGAGGTCAATCGAAACAAGGGAACAATTAAGAATTCCCTAATCTAGATATTAGAAGAAAAACATATAAATGATAAACAGTTTAAGACATAGTTTTTTTAAACATATTCTGTAATAACATTCCAGTTATATCATCTAGATTAAGAAAACATATGAGCATGTGAAAACTTCAGAAAGAAACAATTGAAGAAGTAGAAAGTACTTTACTGTAGTGGCCCAACACATGAATCTTGTAATATAATCTCTTTATTGCTTTAATCCAGTCTGCTGACTTGAAATTGGTACAATCACCCTCATGTTACAAAATAGTACAACTATAGAAATATTCAAAAATTCATCCACCCTTAATACTTCAAAATGAGAAGTATTTATACAAAAACTCTTACAAAATATCCTAAAACAAACTTAGGAATTGTTCATGGAAGAATAAATATCTTCATGCAAGAAGATAGAGAAAACTATCTAACTAATGCAAGTTGTCCCTGTTTTTATTGAATTTATTGTTTGTTGTATTTAATTGGTTGTTGATTTGTCTCTTTGTTGTTTGTTCAATGTAGGTTGTTTGTTAGGCGGTGGAGTGTCCTCTACGCTGGCAGCTTTCACTCTGATTTGTAATTTCTGCTTAACTTTAACTCTGACTTTTACTGATACTTTTGACTTTCATACTCTTTAACCTTTTGACTGTTGTTTTACTTTTCATCATTGACTGTTCATTGTTCTATAACTGTAAAAACTGCCTGCTCTTTTTACTGTTTGACTGATATATTTTTCATTTGAATGCCATGTTTTAATATTTGACCTTCATAGTAAATCAGTCAATTTCCCCCAAAATTCTGCTTCTTGTAATTTTATCTTCACCATCCTTCTGAATATCTCATCAGCCTCTATGTATTTTAAGAATGTAGGACTTTTGACAAATAGGTGTTTTACCTCATGTTGTAGGTAAAAAAGGTTCTCAAATCTTTTATGAAGTACATTTCCTGTTAGAATACCTTGCATGGCTAAGTCATCGGGTTGCTCCTTAGCCACTTCTCTCATCTTCTTTCATAATCATCCTGCTTCATTAATCTGTCATGAATGACTAGTGGATTTGGAATACCTTTTTGTTTGAGAGTGTCAAACTTCATCATGAACCTTGTGATGGCAACCTCCATGTTTTTACATTTTCCTTCTAGTTGTATCATCAGATTCCTTTTAGAATTGACCTTCCTGAATTTGAGAATTGTTTTTGTCCTGTCATTAATTCCAATTTCCTCTAATTCTTGCCTATTCTTGAAATTAAGGAATTTGATGATTTCATTTGCTTCTTTAGGTTTCTTGCCAAGTTCTTCTTTTATCTTTTGAATGGCTTCTCCTAATACTTTAAATAAGTCTTTTTTTTCATAGATAACTTGTATGGATGGCGAAATATCATTGACATATTCAATGATATTGGCCCATATTTTCTCCTTGGATTATGCCATTAGTTCTTTTAGTGTTAGATATTTCTCTAACTTCTTCAATTTTTCATTCAACATGTTTTCTTTCTACTCTTCATTGTTGTGCAAAATCTGTACTAGCTTCTTCTCATCCTCCAAAATTTTCAGCTTTTTTTTAAGTTTGTTGATTTCCTTTGTCTGGATAGACATGTCCTGCATGGATTTTACTCACTTACTTGCCTCATATGTAGGCTCTGCTGTTGTTGTTGATGATTCTGTCACTGAATTTGTTGATGAGGTGACAGGAAGTTTTGTAGCCATTGGGACTGTAGGAGCCAATGATTCTGCTAATGTGGATGGTACAACAATAGTGACTATAGGGATGAAAGTGACAATAAGTTCCTCTGCTCTGGCCTTTTTCTCCTATACCAACTTGTCCATTTCATTATCCATCTCTTTTATCTGGGTAGTCAACTGAAGAATGAGATTCATCATGTCATATTTTTGGTTTTCATCTTGTAACATTTCCTTTTCTTGAGGATTTTCAGTAGGAGGTAGTTTTAGTTGCTTCTTTAATGCAACAATGTCTACATTCTTCTTCTTTATCAATCCATCTACAACTTTGACATTATTAGGATCATATCCTACTTCAACAATCAAATATTACAGTGATTTGATTCTGTTATCCTTATCCCGTGAGGATGCATTTTCAAATTTAAGCTAATCTTTGATGTTCCCAAGAGTGTTTTGCAGCTTCTGTATGCTCATGAATTTAATTGTCATTGTTGAATAAAGCATTTGACCAACTTGTTTGTGAAATTATATTTGATCAATAGGATCAAGATATTCTACTTGAACTTCATATGATGTCTTTTTGTAATCATCTGATGGTTTGGGATGCTTTACTTTAGGCTACAAGAAGGTCATTTGCATCTTCCTAGTTTTGTATTCAAAAGAAGAAAGAAATCTGATTTGGTCACTGGGTGACTCCTTCCAATATTGGTTATATGTATCAGCCTTCATGGCTTCATTTCTCATTTTTATCTCTTTGTATTTCTACATAATGTCCATCTCCTTCTCTGCTGGTTGGCTGGATGAGGATACTTCAACACTGTGTTCTTTCTTAATAATTTGAGTGTTTGAAGTTGAAGGCTGATGTGTTCTTTCAGCAATTGTAGGTGGAACATTGTCTTTCACCATCGTTTCTGTATCAATTACCCCTATTGTTTCCACTTCTTCATTGACAGGATTTAATTTAGTCTTCTTCCTGTACATCAATTTAAATTTAGTTTTAATGGTTTTTTCTGCAGTGTACGATACTTCTTCTCTACTTATTTTTGAGTTTCTATCTTCTTGGGTAGGAGTTTGGAAGATTTGACCAGTATCACCTTGCTTCTTTTCCTATGTCAAAGTGTTCTCCAACCATTCAGGCTGGTTGGAGTATTTCTCAATGTCTGGTTTTTTCTCATGTACATAATGAGTTAATTTGCATTTAACTCTCAATTTAGTTATTACTCCTAGAGGATCATAATACCACAAAAAACTCTTACTTAATTTAAACTCCTGCAAATACTTTCAGCCTCTGGACCTGCATCTCTACTGTTACAAATAAAAGGGCCAACCTGATTTTTTATTTTGAATTGTGCCTTCTTTTTGGCTGCCAAGAAATTGATTCCATCAGAATTAAGGATCTGCCTTACATACTCAAGGGCGAATAACCTCATTGGGAGGTATTTAGGTATCTTATATGGAATAATATTTGATCCATATACCCTAATCTATGTATGGTTCTGATAGAGGTACCAATCTCCTGTCCTGTTATGCTCTAATAATTGCAGGACCTTCCTAATTTCCTCACTAATTCTTCATTGTATGCTGCTATTCAACATGTTGACCATAGGATGAATGAAAGAATCAATGAACTATGTGTAGGTGGAATGTGTGGAGTCTTTTCTGATAATTGAAGTCCAAAATATAACTAAATATGGGTTACCTTCTACATCAAGCTTTCGAAGGTTGATGGAAAATTTCTCTGATTGAAAATACAAAAACAAGTGGAATAATACTGATGAATACTTGAAAACACCTTCTTCAGGTATTTTGACCAACCGTTCATGAATATTATCATCAAGGTACTGACAAAAATTGAAAATTATAGCAGGAGGCTGACCAAGTGTGAAAGTAGACAGGAAACCTAATATTATAGTATCAACGTACTCATTTGTTAAATAACCCAAAATGGAAGACAACATGGAGATGATATGTCTGGCTCTCTCAAAAAATATTGTAGATGGGTAAGGAGGATTTGTCTTGGGAGTTTCTACAGATGAAGTCATGAAAGTTTGGAATATATGGAACCTCTTGGGGAAATCCATATTAAGGTATAACTGTGTAAGAGCCTCAATGGAAAAATGGGTTTCATCTGGCATGGATTGCATCTGCAGCATTTGATTGATTGACTCTACTATAATGGTGAAAATAATTTCTTTTCCAAGAGTTGTTAGGGCTCTTTGGTCAGGGAAATAGTAAGATTGACAAAGTCTAATTACTTCTGGGCATTGGAAAGTCTATGGGAGAACATACTTTGGCAAATAAGAATCCCAAATGAAAACTTCATTAGCTTGATCTATAGATTTGTTATGGATACAACAGTGGAGCTCAAGAAGATTAAACTCAGTGACTGTGTCATTAATTTTAAAATCTTTGTTAGCCAAGGCAGCTTGTTCTACATCTACAACTGGAGGTTGAAGAGGATTGACATATACAATGCTTTCGGAAGCCATTGTTTTGTTAATTTTACTCAATTGATTAATATTTTGACTCAAGAAATAGGCTTTAGGCCTTTGAGAGCACCTCAGCAAGATCATTACAGTTTGCAGACTGATTTAGGATGAAACATGGGTTTATCCTCTAGTCTATAATGATTTAAACTACTCAAATTGTACTCTCTGTGATTAAAAATAGTTTTAGGATCTCATAATTCTGCAAAAGGACGCCTATGGTCTGGAGAAAAGGATTGGAATGCAAGAAGTATTTATTTATATCTGAAAAGGCTTCTATTTTAATTCAATTACTAATTACTTTCTTTGTTGCTTTAGGAACAGGCCCAAGCACTGAACAATACCTGGAGAAAAATGATGATTTTTGGCTTGTAGAAGGTTTCTGAGTTTACCGAAGCTTTCTAGGGTTCTTTTGGTGTTTATAGTGCTTAAATTCGGTTCCGCAATGTATTTGGTAGCAAATTGGTTGAATTGTAGTTGAGTTGGGCTTGAAATGAGGTCGTCAATAATTATTTTAGGTTGACAATGCTCCTTTTGTGTGAATGATAAGAGAGAGTGATGAAAAAGGCACAAAAGGGCAGTTATATGGCTTTTTAACTAATCAGGGTTAACATTGAATGTGCGAGTCAAATTCAGACGGGTGCGGTATGGTTGCAATGGGCAGGAATACAATCAATGGTTTTCACATTGGCAAAGGAGGTCGGGTGGTATAATTCTTAAGGATGCGACGTAATCAAATTGCGACACGTTGTAGGGAGTGAAATCCAAAAATCGCGTACTTTTCAAGGTCGGGGTGTGGTTAAAGGTCAGGATTCTGGATGTGCGATAGGCGATAAGGGAAATTGGATCTGATTGGTTTAAGATCCGACGGTTGGGAGGATGCGATAGATTCGTCGAGATTTCATAGGCATGGGGCCTGGGACTTTAAGTTATGCAGTGGGGTTATAACATATATGATCGAGGCTTGTAATAGGTGGGTTTAAATATATAACCAATGGGGTTAGGAAAAGTGGGACATATATATAGGCGGGGTAATAAAAACCATAGGTTATAAATAAAACATGGGTTGGGATATACATATGTAGGAATTATTTTAATAAATGATAATTTGTTTTATATAGGAATTAATACATAAATTTGAATGTTAATAATGAAATATAATGCGGGAGGTTAAATACACTAAGTTTTAACTTTAAAAACTGATATCGGGAAGGCATTTTTTGAATGTGGGACTCGAAATATCAAATTTTTTAAAGAAATACTTAGGATAAAGGTATTTTTTGGGTTTTTTGAATAAAAATGGAAATTAATTAAGGGTTTTTTACTTTTCCAAGGGATAATTTGCAGTTTAACTTAGGAAAAGGGATTTTGTAATGAGAAATGAGTGGCTAATGGGAAAAAGGGTTAAAATGAAGGGGAAAAGGTACTTTTACAAGGGGAATGATTTTGAAAGGAAGTTAGTAAATGAAATGACCAATTTTCTGTTATCCATGCCTTGTGAAAACTACTTCTTTTAACAAGAAACTAACTAATTCTATCCTTATTTCTTCCAAGGGCTCATATTAAAATGTTGAGCTCCTTATTATTTTCTACCTAACTACTAATCTTCCAAGATTAAATTGTTTCATTAGATCTTTATTCTCTATCTATCAACATGAAATTTAAAGCATGAAAGATCAAGATTAAGCAGTTTGACCTTCATGGATTGTGGAATTTTTGACAAGCTACACACAAGCATTATTTTTGCAAAGTAAAGTAAAAGTAGTGGCATTTGAATTTGCATCACTTTCATGATCTATTTTATCTCTTTTTTTATTTGGGGTTCATTTTTATATTCTTTTTTATCTTTTTTCTTTCAATTCCTTTGATTTTTCTTTTAGGAATTTTACCCTCTTTACATTTATATTTTTTAATATGGGAAAAAAAAAATTACAAAAAGAAAAGTATGTACATATTACAAGAATATTCAAATTCAATTCAAAATTATGAATCCTATTATTATAGGACCCTAACACACGATACCTAGAGGAATTTTCATGTCTCCACCCACTCATCAAGAATTTGAGGATAAATCCCATTTCGACCCTTGACCCTTGGGAATTTTTGTGAGACTACCTGAACCAGAATCCAAAATCTACCAACCATCCAAAATTGAACCAAAACCGGGAACCCACTACATCATGGATATCTAGGAAATGACAAGGCAATATTGAAACCATTTTCAATCCAAGAAAATCTCATGCTAATGACAACAAAGTAACCAAATAACCAAATGCATGTACCTGCCTTCCAATATCAATAGGGAATTCACATAGGAAACTTGTTACTTGCAATGTCCTCCAGTTATACCTACTTTTCCAACCTTCTTCTTCACGTCCCATGAGTTCCTTTTCTTACTTTCTTGCTTCTGTACAAGTGCTCTCTCTCTCAAAATCCAACTTAGAATGCATCAATGTCCAAGTGAATGCTAAAATTATGCAAGAGTAACCAAAGGGTTATCAAGAGTGACTAAGAGTAGCTAAGAGAGACTTAGAATGTTCTCTCTCTCAATTTTTTTCCATTCCTTTTCTTTTTCCTTCGATTTCCTTCATTTCCCTTGCATGCATATCTTGTATCTTCATCTTCCATTTCTCCTATTTTTCTTTATTCCTTTAATTACTTTCCATTTATTTCCCTTTGAATTTTTCCAATTCCATGTTGATTTCCATAGTTATTAATTAATGACAAGTGACCCGTAATGTGATGTTTTCACCCTCATTCAACTTGGAATACGTTTCCCATGACCTTTGTTGACATTTTCCTTTTTACATGGAAATATAACCTTGGGCTGTTACAAATATGTTCTCAGAAGGATAGGATTGTAGCTCTAGTTTCCCGACGCCCTATTATCAAATGTATGTGAAGTTGTCTTCCTCTATGATGTACTTAAGAAAGAAGTATACTTGGAGCTACCTCATGTCATTCAGGGACATAAGGCAAGACTCATCATTACAAAATGAAGAAAGTTCCATATGGAATAAATCTTGTCCCCTAGACTTGGTGTGCCTATATTGTTGGGCATATGATGTAGAATATAATCCCCCTTCAAGTTAAAATGTATTGATCTTATATTTGGTTACTCATATGCTAATAATTTATTTCTAACACGATCAAATCACTTAATCGAGAGCAAGTTGACCTTTGATCCCACGGTGATCCACTTATTGAAATTAAAAGTGTAACAAACTGATGATAAGAACTTAGTTGTCAAGGGAAGTATACTGAAAAAGACTTTATATGATGAATTATATTAAAAAATTTGAGAGAGAATCCTCTTCAGAGTCAGATTTGATGGATCCCATGATGTGCAGGTAGTCATATTGATCCTTGCTTTGCATCATGTACCCTAACCTTGATTTAGCCTAGACATGTATATTGGATTCCTACTAAACATATGTTAAGTTATTTAAATGAAATTATTAATAGCATACTGAGATACATTATCAGAATTCTAGATGCATTGACATTGTCTGGGCTGAAAAATGTTGTTGAGGGGAGGAGCACATATAGGTGTTTCCTTAGCTTGGGATCTTCTAGGACTTCTTGGATAATTCATAAATAGAATTCTTTTGCTTTGAGTATAGAAAAGGAGAGTAAATTGTTGCTACCATGGCTAGGTATGAGGTATTTTGGTTGAGAAAGCTATATAGAAATATGTTTGAGCATGTGTTGTGCATGAATATTATATACAATTATATTAAAAGAAATTTCATAGAATCCCATGTTTCATGACAAATCCAAGAATATTGAGATTAGATATCAGTATATTCAAGATATGGTGCAGAGAGGAGGAACAAGGCTCCAACTTTTCTCGGTTGGTGAGTATATAGTTGGTATTCTTGCCAAGCCTTTGCCAAAAGGGAAGTTATTTTGGTTCAAATAGAAGCTTGTACTATTAAATGTGATCCTTCAAAGAAGTGGTCATGACTAGTCGATAACACTTATTGTAATATCCCCAAATTAGGATTTTCTACAACAATAAGAATACCCTAAGCTATTCCAAAGTTATAGATGTATCCATATAGCTCATAACAGATATTAGATCATATTTCATTCAATAATATGTTCAGCAGCAATAATTATGATTCATTTCTTCAACCCAAAGTGGGAAAAAGCGGCTATTTCAGCCCTAAAAAAGTTAATTTCATAAATTTGGGTAAAAATAAGAGAAAATGATGGTTCGATAACTTAGCTTAGCTCATATGGAACTTAAATACAAAATTTGAGCTGAAACAAATGACTCTAGCTATATTAAACAGATCTCCCACTCTCGATATGGCTTAAAAATGCCCAAACCCCATGACTTGACTCAACAGAAATTTACTGAAGCATAGACTACGTGATTTTCTGAAGTTTTTGAATGCAATATAGTTTGAATATCAGATCTAGAGTTCATTACGTGAAATTATGAAGAAACATGGAGATTAGGCTCTTTTATACATCAAAGAGAATAACCTGGCAAGCGTTTCATGATATCCACTGCATAAAAGTGCAGATCTACAGATCTAGATCTGAAAAACACAGTATAATATAGTACTAGTTTATAATTTATATCTAGAGAAAAATAATACATAATCAATTAGAACTACAACATATCCATATGTAAAAATGTCTTTATTATACATCCCCCTTGGGGTTTTTAGAGTTACATGAAAGAACAAGAGTAGATCTAAGTTTTACTATAGTAGATATGCATAATGATTCAGAAAATCTGAGGTAAACACATCAGTAAATAGATCAGATCGGAAGTAGACATGGATTAGATGGCTAATCCATGGATCACCATGGTGAAGGAAGGATCCATCCACTAGAAATCTCTTCTCCAAATGAATGTAGGAATACCCTGAAACTCTGCAACTAGAAATAATGCAATCCAAGAGGATAAAATATGTTGTAAACTTCAAGCACAAATTTTCATGATGCCAGGATCAAGATATGAAGCCCAAACTGCTAATACACTCTTCTAGGAGGTTAAAAGACACACTCACTGAGAAGAGGTACTAGTATAATCTAGATCTAAGCAGATCTAGTCTCCACTTGTTGTAGCTAACTGAAACAAGTAAACCCCAACAGGATTTACGATGTCTAAGGGAGATGGAGCTTAGCCAAATGCCTGATAGTGGAAGAGTAGTACAATTCCCTCCAGGAGCTACTCAATGGAAGGAGAGAGAATCACTAAATAGGAAATCCTCAAAATTCTCTACTAAATGGCCAAGAGAATGAGATATGTCTAAACATACAATATACTCTAAAAATATAATATCATCAATAACCTTCTCTTGAGCCTTCCCCTTTTATAATATGAGAGCTTTGGCAAACCCCAAACCACCTTGTTTAATTAGCTCCTTTCACATGAGGGGCCTCCTTCTAGAACTGCATTGTCCCTCCATGAGGTATATTGTATCTAGACAGCATTGTAGATTTCATCAAGGTTAACCTAGTCTCATAGCTCAAACCCATTCACACTTGTAAGTGTTTATTTTAAATGGCCCAGATTTGTCTCTGTTCACATAGGCATGGATTTATTCATTGTTTTTCAAGAGTTTTACATGTCCTCCTTGGTTCATTTATTGAATCAACAAAAAATGAGACAAAATTGAATATTCCTCTTAGCTTAGGCTAAGTAGGAATATTACAATCCTCCCCTCCCAAATGTTGCTTGTCCTCAAGAAACTGCAAGGAAAGAACTGAAATGGATTGGGAAAACATCTTTTCCCAAGCAATCACCCATACAAAATGAGTCACCTCCCACCATGGAAACTCTAGAAAATTTTCCTCCACCTTGAGCTCTTGCAAAGTAGGTGGGCTGAAAATCTGTACATGGTAGACAAGATAGCCTACCCCACGTTGTATTCCTCTCCCCATCATACTCTCAATAGAGATAATAAAAATCTCAGCAAAAGAGGTCATGATCAACATCAATATGAGGGAAATTCTTAAGGTTCCATCTGGTGCAAGGAAGTACCAACAGTTTCCCATGTAGTTACAACGCAGTTTTTCAAACTGCGGCTTCGGAAAAGGACATGGAAAATTATTTCTTGATACATGGTTAATCATATGAATCAACTGAACATACATGTAATGACAAAACATCTAACCAAGGCCACATAAGAGATGGCTTTCTCCATCATATGGTTTGGCCCAACATTGGTCATGAAGCAAAATCAAGAGCTTGCTTACTTTTGGAGCAATGCACTGCCAAGAGATGGTAAGAGCATGCAAATATTGTGTTCCACAAACAAAGCTCTCACCATATGTTGGAAGTAGCAAGACACATGGATCCATGAATGGATCGTCCATAGTAGTTTGGCATGCTTCCCTGAAGAGAAATGAACCAAGTGCTGCTCGCAAATCCTCTCCCTGTTTCTTGGAAACCCAAGACAAGAAGAGTACATCATATTAATAGATGTCCCCATCTACTACCTCATCTTCCTTACCTCCTCTTTTCCCATCAAGTGCATCAAGTGTGAATTGATCCTAGGGATACTCCATCAATAAACCCCAGCTCCCAAGTGGCAACGTTGTTGGCCTATGCAAATAGGATCCCTCCAACTCATGGCTCCAATATTTGACATGCAGAATGTCAAAGGCATCTCCCATAATTTTGCTACACATAAGAAGTCTCTCCCATGGGAAAAGTACCTCTTGAACACCTAAGGCCAAGGAGTAGCCCCTTTACAATTTTATAGTGCCATCTTCTACAGCTACAACATCATGAAAATTGTGAGAGAAAATCTGCCCTTGATCTCCCAAAAACATCCCAAGCAACAAAATCTTTTGTTGCCTTCTCATACTTCCATCATGTCAATCATCATGTACTGAAAACATGATGATTGACATGAAGAATGTTATGTCAACACAATACGTCCATACTCCTTGCTAACCTATGATGCAAGTATTTTTCCACATACCCTTGGAAAGAGGATGATGACCAAACTCTTTCAAGAGTATCCAACACAGCCAAGCCTCCTACTACCTAGTATCATATATTTGCAAGTAGCTTTCCAGCTCCTTGCTCATCATCCACACCCATCCATCCACATGTGGGTGCCTTCCATCTTGTTCTTCCTTATCATTCTCCTAAGGAAGACTATCATTCTCCCAAATCAGATTACTACTCCTGCATTTCATGGGATGTTGAATTGCAATCTTCTCAAGGATCAATTTGATCCCATAAGGACCCAAATAGGTGGTAGGAAAAAACCTCCCATCATGATGTGTATGGCTCAAGAAGTGTCCAACACAAACATCAGAGATGTTATCCATCAAAATATGTCCTCCATAATCTATATGTTCCTCCTTGAATCCATGATGATCCAAGTGTGAGAAGGAAAGAGCCTC
The DNA here is from genome assembly GCA_034641835.2 of Pinus albicaulis. Taxonomy (NCBI): domain Eukaryota; kingdom Viridiplantae; phylum Streptophyta; class Pinopsida; order Pinales; family Pinaceae; genus Pinus; species Pinus albicaulis. The sequence continues at coordinate 1,004,146,690 of CM076581.1, forward strand.
CTCAGACTGTTGAAGAACTTTGCACTTCATGATGTGTTGAAGTGTACCACCAATGAAATATCTCCATGAGATTTCCTCCTCATGCATGGCCTTCCAAAACCAAAGAGGCCTTAGATCTACTGCAGGTAGAAGTTCCTCTTTGAGTTGGGGAGTGCTCATTGAGAAAGTGTCATCTATAAAGGAGAAAAGGTTTCTCACTTCAAGATGTCTACCATATATCATTCCTTCCTCCATTGCTTCATGAATGAAGCTGCCATGTGAATGCTCCCATAAGGCATGGGTCCTATTTTCTTCATCACTGCCTTTGTACAGTGCAGTGCAACTCTGTTGCTATAAATAAACAACATGAAATGATGTAGATCCATTCATATGATTTTCTGAAATGAAAAGAGATGGAAATTCAAGCATACCTTGGTGAGATGTAGAAGCAAGAGCTCCTTGCTCAACTATGTTGCCTTCCTCCACTGTTGAACATGAAGGCTGCTCCTCCAAGGTTGTGATAGCTCTGGTATATGCTTCCTCAAGTGGTGGTGAGGGCCTCTCTTCCTCTGATATTTATTTTCCAAATTCTTCAATCAGTCTTGGAGACAACTTAGCAAGAGTAGATACCCTTGCATGGCTCAAATGGCTGAACCACAAAACATTTGCTTCACCTTCAAGGTGCAGCGCTGCAATCTCTACAACCTCTCTTTCTACTACTGGATGAAGTAGGAAGAAAGCCTCTAGTTTCATCACCCAAGTCTTCGCTGCACATTTGAGTGATCCATCAAAAGTGGGCAATAGAAAGCTATTGCCTCTCATCATCCCATAACTCTAAGGTCTCTTTCCTTCCTCTATTTGAATGAACTGTGGTAAAGCTAGAGTCTCCTTGAAGGCTCTAGATTTAGCTTTGTATTCAGAAAGGTATTCACTTAGAATCTTAGATTCTAAATTCCCTTCAGGCCTCTGGTCTTCCTCTCTTTTATAATAGGAAGTGCTTGGCTATTCCTCTTACTGAAACTCTCTAGGAATTTCACTGCATATCTTCTTCTTTGTCTGCTCAACCTCCTTGGAGTAAATGTGGGCAATAGCTTGAGCTGTGGATCTGCATGTGTGACTGAATGCTCACACCTATCATGAGAATATTTGGGGCTTGTTTCAAAACCTTCCATAAATCTTCTACACTCCTCCCCTTCCATCTCCTTGAGATCTTCTTTAATACCTTCCAAGGTTTGGAAAAGAAGCAGGGAGACCTCCTCTTTCATCATTCCTCATTTTCCTCTTTCTCTCAATAAGAAATTAGGCATGTTACAATGTTCGGGATCAGATTGTGTGGCTGAATTCTCACACACAGCATAAAAGTTACTGGGGTTTTCTTCATGAGAAGAACTCCTTGAGGGATTTTCATGTCTCCCCCTTCTCATTCCCCTGATTTCTTCCTTCAATTCATGCATGGCTTGAGAGAGAATGTTAGAAAAACTCTTCTATTTGTCCTATGTGTAATATTTCTTTAGTATTCTTATTTATTCTTCTGATATCTAGATCTCACAGGCTGAGCTAGATATCTTGCTCTGATACCACTATAATATCCCCAAATTGGGATTTTCTACAAAAATAAGAATACCCTAAGGCATTCCAAAGTTGAAGATGCAGCCATATAGCTCATAATAGATATTATATCATATTTTCTTTAATAATATGTTCAGAAGCAAGCATTATGATTCATTTCTTCAACCCAAAGTGGGGAAAAGCTGTTATTTCAGCCCTAAAAACGTTAATTTCAGAAATCTACGTAAAAATAAGGGCAAAGGACAATGGGATCGCTTATCTTAGTTCATATGGAACTTACATACCAAATTTGAGCTGAAACAAATGAATCTAGCTATATTAAATAGATATCCCACTCCTGATATGGCTAAAAAATGCCCAAACCCCATGACTTGACTCAACAGAAATTTACTGAAGCACAAACTACGTGAATTTCTGAAGGTTTTGAATGCAATATAGTTTGAATATCAGATCTAGAGTTCATTACATGAAAGTATGAAGAAAAATGGATATTAGGCTCCTTTGTACATCAAAGAGAATAACCCGGCAAGGGTTTCATGAGATCCACTGCATAAAAGTGCAGATCTATAGATCTAGATTTGAAAAACATAGTATACTATAGCAGTAGCTTATAACTTAGATCTAGAACAAGATAATACATAATCAATTATATCTACAACAGATCCATATGTAAAATGTCTTTATTATACATCCTCCCTGGGGTTTTCAGCATTACATGAAACAACAAGAGTAGATCTAAGTTTTATTGCAGCAGATCTGTAGAATGATTCAAAAAATCCGAAGTAAGCACATCAGTAAATAGATCAGATTTGAAGTAGACATGGATTAGATGGCTAATACATGCACCATGGTGAAGGAAGTATCCATCCACCAGATATCTCTTCTCCAAATGAATGCCGGAATACCCTGAAACTCTGCAACTGGAAATAACTTAGTCCAAGAGGATAAACTGCGTTGTAAACTTGAAGAACTAATTTTCCTAATGCCAGGATCAATATCTGAACCCAAAACTGCTAATACACTCTTCCATAATAAGATACACATAATGACGACAATGAAGAGCACCTGGGTAACATAGACCCACGTACCATACAACTAAACCCCAACAGATTCACGTTCTGTTACTGTCTAAGGGAGATGGAGCTTGGCCAAATGCCTGATAGTGGAAGAGTAGTACAATGCCCTCCAAGAGCTACTTAATGGAAGGAGAGAGAATCCCTAAACAGGAAATCCTCACAATTCTCTATTAAACACCCAAGAGAATGAGATATGTCTAAATAGACAATATAATCTGAAAATATAATATCATCATCAACCTTCTCTTGAGCCTTCCCCTTCCTTTTATAAGATGAGAGCTTTGGCAAACACTAAACCACCTTCATGAATAAGCTCCTTTCACATGAGGGGCCTCCTTCTAGAACTATGATGTCCCTCCATGAGGTACATTTGTAGCAAATTTCCAGTGACCGTAAGATTTAAGCCATGATTTAAATCATAGTTTCAAACTCATTCTACACTGTAAGCTTATTTAAATGTTGATTTGTCTTTTTCGTTATTGTGCATGGATTTATTTGATTTTTTTCGTGAGTTTTATAAGTCCCTTCTTGTTCATATTTATTCAATCATCAAAATGACAAATTAATATTCCTCTTAGTCAGTTTTGTTAGTTATTACACTTATATCTCGCTCTTCCCCACACTCTCTCTCTCTCGCCCTTGAGCTCATGAGAGTAACGTGTTTTATAGCTCCTAAGTTTGAGGGAACTCTAGAAAATAAGTTTGTGTGATCCTTGACATTTACAGTAAGTTGTATCTCTCCTCTTATCTCGATAGGGTGTATTTGATCCTTGTCACTCATGGAAAATTGGGTTTCTCCCCCTACTACCAAGTTTTTGAATTGAAAAATTATACCTCAATATGGATCTTACCCATAAGTTTGAGTTGCAGGGATTGCCACCCATCTAGCCAATGGGTGAGGATACTTGGGTGTGTGTGATGCTTACCTTTCATGACAAGTGGTATCTCTCCCAAGTGATATGATGCAAGTGTGTTATCACTTGATTCTGGAGAATCATTGTGGGAAGATCTCTAGACAATACGATGTGTGTGATCCTTAACTCTCATGGTAAGTTGTATCTCGCTTATTGTCATTGGATATGGGGAGGTAGATGTATCTCCCACTGCTGTGAAGTCTGAGACTTGAGCAAGTGGTTCATAATTATTTTTCTTTATATTGAGACATCATTATTCAACTTGTGATCAAGGTAGATAATTTGTTATGAGATGTGATGAGATGGATGATTTTTTTATTAAACTTGGATGAAGGTCATGGAGTTTGACTTAGAATCTAGTAGGATTTGGAGGATAATTTGGTCAATCGACCTCCCATGCTAATGGTTATCGATTATAGGATTTCTTTATGAGATAGACAATACAAGATAAGATGAGATGAGATGAGACACTATGTAGCAATCATGAAACATACGAGATGAGACTTATGATACATATGAAAATTCCACCCTAGCTAAGAGGGAGTGTTGAAAATTGGGGCAGCTATAGGACGAATTTCCCCATAGGAACCCATTTACCTCGAAGAAAATCCCATATTGCCCCAAAGAGAAGTCAATTGGATAAAATAAAATATTATTATTTAAGTATTCCTTAATGTGAAAAATTAATTTATAAAGTAATCATTAAATACATGTGGAAAATACATTTAATATTATTTTTGAGAAAAAATGAATTTAAGAATTTCCCTCCTATTTTCAAGTCAGCTTCATCATGTCGGCCTACCTAAAAAATCATGAGCTTTCCCACATGGGAAAAACTATAAATAGGAGTCTAACCTCCATCATTTGGCATGTAATTTAGATTCCTTCTGTGGTGTATTTTCAGCCTCCTATAACATATCTTTGTGGTTTATAGTGTATCTTATATGTCCAAATAAGGGTGACTTATGTGACCAATTAAGGGAAAATTTTGCGACCTAATAAGCGAAACTTCTTCCACCTATTTTCAATCTAATCTATGGCCTACTATGACTCACAAATTCAACCCTTTGTTTGTGTTTTTGGAATAAAAAATGCGGCCAAATTTTGTGACTTGTGGAGTAGTATATGTGGCCTACTTTGAAGCGTATTCTCTATTGAAAATATGGCCTAATCTTAGTCCATCTGCAACCTCTCTTTAATAATATATGCAGTCATTCAAATGGTTTTTATGTGGCTCATAATTTTCATGATGGGGACTAGACCAATGAAGATAAGTAGTATCTATATGGTTCGGATCTAGTAGATCTAACCTTATGTCGCTAAGGTATATTCTATGTGACCTTAAATGGTATAATAGTAGATGATTTCAACAACCTTTATGTGTTTGAAGCTTCATTATTTGATAGCGATGTATGAATGAGACAAATAACTCTGTATAAGATATGTATGGATGACTTGGATGGCTGTATGTCCTGTGATGTATAACAAAGGTATATCAAGCATGAATGAAATTAATTATTATGATGCGAATAATGTATATGAATCTTGACCATGATATATCAGTGTGACCTTTGATATAATAGTATACATGAAAATGACCTAATGGAAGTGTGATATATGACATTGAACTTGTTGTATAGAAGTGAAAATAATCTTGACATGATAGTGATCTTGATATAGAAGTTAACTTCTTGTATGCAAGTGACAATAACCTTGACATGATAGTGACTTTTATATGACAATTATCTTGGCATAAAAATGACTTTTGATATAGCTGTAACCTTGTATGGCACTGACCTTAATGGATATGACAATGATATTCATGAAAAAACTCTTGATATGTGACATTGATCTATATGACAATGCCTTTGATATGTGACAAAGATCTACATGGAAGTTACCTCTAATGTATGGTAGTGACCTCTAATGATAACTCCTACCGCCTCTTTTAGCTCTAATCTGTAGCCTACTATGGCTCACAACTTCAGCCTTTTTTTTCTTGTGGAATAGAACAGTGACCAAATTTTGTGACTTTTGGAGTAGCATATGTGGCCTACTGTGAAGCCTATTCTTTGTGTAAATTGGAGCCTAATATCAATCTATCTGCAACATGTCTCTTTTAATATACACACTCATTCTAAGTGGTTTTTATGTGGCTCTTATTTTTTATGATGGGACTAGAATAGTGAAAGTAAGTAGTATCTATATTGTTCGGATCCAGTAGCTCTAACCTTCTTCCGCTAGGCTATCTTCTATGAAACCTTAAAAGGTCTATTAGGATATGTTTGCAAAATCCTTTGTGACCCAATATTCGTTATTTGATAGTGATGTATGAATGAGACAAATGACTTTTTATAATAGATGTATGAAAAACTTGGATGGTTGTATTCCTTGTGATCTATAACAAAGGTATGAAAAGCATGGATGACATTAATTCTTATTATGCCAATAATGTATATGAATCTTGACCATGACATCTAAAAGTGACCTTCGATATAACAACAGACATTACAATGACCTAATAATAGTGTGAATAACAACACAATGAACTAAGGGAAATGTGATATATGATATTGAACTTGTTATATAGAAGTGGCAATAATCCTGACATAATAGTGATCTTGATATAGCGGTGAACTTATTGTGTAGCAGTGACAATAACATTTACATGATAGTGACTTTGATATGACACTAGACTTTGCATACGAGTGACTGTCAATATAGTTATAACCTTGTATGGAAATAACCTTAATGGATATGACAATGGCCGTCATGACGATGCTCTTGATATGTGACATTGCTCTATATGATAGTGCCTTTGATATGTGACAAATATCTACATGGAAGTGACCTCTAATGTATGGCAGTGACCTCTAATGCATGGTCGTGACTTTTGGTGTATGAAAAAGAAATTTCTATGTATCAATTGACTCTTTGATGATGAGATGAAATTGAAATTGACAATGATGTTATTCCTATGTGATTTGGAGGCCTGCCTACTACTGTATTGTCCTAGTAGGACTATGTGTTGAACAATGAAAGAATTATGCCTCATGATTATAGTAATTTGTATCAGAACTGAACGTTTGATAATAGAAGAAGAATAGATTTATGGGTTTTCCCCTTTTTGGGGTTTTTCCCTAGTCTCTCACCAAAATCCTGATGTCCCTATTGTGCATGTTTTTCTTCTACTTTTCTTTAATATCATGTTGCATTGTTGATGCTATTATTCTTTATACATAGTTTCTAATGATGATATGATGTTATGAGGTAAATGTAATGTGAAAACGTTGAAAAATTAAAAAAAATGCAATTATCTACATCAGAGAACAATTATCATAGGAAAAACCTTTACTAGTTGTTTAACCTTGGTTTTCATTTTTTAGCTTTCGTTCCTCATCACTTTTAGAGCTTTATTCCTCACTGCTCAGTGCTTCTTGTATCCATTTTAACGTAGTTTGCTCAAGTGTCTTCTTTATCGATTTTTATTTCCAATCTTCTGGAAATATTAGAACATTATTCACTGCTAGTTTCTTTCATATATGTGAGCGTCTATTGTTAGGTGTTAAATATGGTGTTTCAAAATTCTCTAGCAATTTTGTAAGTAATCCTTTTATTTCCTATAACAGTTCTAATTGGGATTCATAAAAATCCCTTAATCCCTTGAAATATTTGTCCATGATTTTAGGACCTAAGAATATAGTGGTAGCCTTAACAACATAACATGGCTTTAATACTAATGTAGCAAAAAAAAATGCTCTATTTGTTATTGATAAAGAAATATATTTATAATAAATATCTTGGTAGATAAATTAATTTATAAACGGATAGAATGATAATATTACAAATAAGGATTCCCTATTATAAATAATAGATGGGATTTCTTTTCATATAAAAGGCAGCGTCTTTATGGATAAAACACATATTCACACCTTTCATATATATTATTTATTATTATTATGTTACTTACAAAAATATAATAATTTATATAGAAAATACAGTAGAACATACAAATATTATAACAAAGAGGTCTTCCAAATATAAATAAGCATAAGCATGAAAAAATATTTTCCCTATTTCTTAACTATATATATATAATCACTACTCACGAAAGACAAAAACAAGCTAGTAAGGCTAGGACAAATTCTCCATAGAAAATAAATTCTTTTACCTTTTAGCAAAGTGAAAAAAAAAACTCAAGTCATTATTATTTAAAACATAGAGGTTTCAACTAAAATTAGGGGAAAGTGCATACCATACTTTAAAGAATAACAAAGGGTACTATGAATACCTATGCACTTACTACTTAGCTTAGCTTTGAGTTTGAAAGTGCAAATGATCAAACTAAGGTGAAAGGAAAAACCGTAAGTTCTTATTAGGAAAGAAATGATAAAACCCTAATGCTTTAAGGGGGGCACTAGCAACTTTCTATTTATGACATACGGAAGAGAATATGGATAGACATAAGCTTGTTTAAGGTCTTAAACCAAGCAGTAGTGCCACCCTTATCATAAATCACCCTTCGTTAATCATGTTTTTGGATGACTCACTCGATAAACCATTGACTTTGCACTTGCCTCTTTAATCTCGATCAGAGATTCGAGTTATATTAAAGGTTTACGAAAAGGACTCCTTAATGAAATATGATCCCATCACAACAAAAGACAAACTAAGCCGTGAAAGGAAAACTCTCTATATACATATAGACATGTTGCAAGATTAATCTAATAATTTATATTATACAAAATATACTCGTCCATAATACGAAATATACTTGTCCACAACCCAAAAAAATCCATAAATTGAAATAGAATAATGGATCTTTAATTATTCCAATAAACAAAAGCGGATGAGGCACACTGCCCAATTGCTTACCATGTAAATTCTGGTTCGCTGAAATTCTCTGGAGGAAGTTTGATTGACAGTTCTAAATTTAAAAAAGAATGGAACTAATTGAATTTGAGAACAAAAGGTCCAACAACAAAGTGGCCTCAACGGTCTAACAACATATTGTTGAATTCCTCATATGTTTTTGGAGGCATGCCTCGAAGTTCATGGCCATGAAACCTTAAATGGCTGGGTTTAAAAATATGACATTCACGCTTGTTCACGTCTGTGCTCTTCCACTTGCTATGGACAGCCATTATATACTCCCGGCGTCTCGTTTCATGCATTATATTATAAACCCATACACCTTGTCTGGCGCCGATGTACAACACGGCCTTGCCTCCAAACTTATAATCAGTAATTTCATCCTTGCACAATAGCAGCGGAATATCTTTAACAAACTCATGGGGCCGTTCATCCATGTACACTTTCCATACCTTTAATTCCCAATGATCTGGCTCTGTAACAATGCAGAGTTCCTCTTCAAGTTCCACCAAACATACAGGTTTGTTGGAGCACTCTCCTTCTAGAAAAATGGATTTGTTCCACCGCTCGTTTTCCACGTCAAATACGATCACCATATCCTTTTCATGTGTCTTCGACCATCCCAGCCAACAAAAAAGCCCTTTGAACACAAAGGGCTCATTCCTCCGTGGCAGAAAAACCATATCGAGATCTCCAATTCTTTTCCACGTTCTTTCATTGGCATTGTAAATAAAAGTCTTCATTATCTTCTCATTCTGGCCTTCATTACGGTGGGGGCGTCCCACGACGACCACCTTGCATGCACCGAGTTTTGTGTCAAACGCGATACCGACTAAGAAATCCTCGAACCGCTCTGGCAACGTCAAGGTATTCCAGATGTTGGGAGTCGTGGGATTGTACACTAATATCGTGTCGCGGGCGGGTAGTCCCTGCCGACCGTGGAAACAGAGGAATCCGTCGTTCGAAGCCACCAGCCGCAGCATCGTCGACTCGCCAATCACATAGGGTATCCACAGGGATGCGCTACGAATATCGTCTAGTATGAAGTGTATGAAGTGCATGAAATTCATTGCGTCTTTGCCACCTGACGTATCCAGTTCAGGTCTATTTACACGGATGACGTACTTGGTTTGCGAAGGCATTACATCTTCGCCCTCGCCATCTAGGTTTTGTGTCATCTTTTTCACTAGTATAGACTAGTTTTTAGCCTGTAGAAGTTAAAATAACTCTTTTTTCGACTTTTTCTCACAGCTGCTAAGAGTAAAGCAAATGCAAAAAATACTATAATTTTCTAACCTTTTTAACGTTAAAATAACTTCTTCGACTTCCTCTCACCGCTGCTCAGGATAAGGCAAATGCAAAAACACCAGAATCTCTTCTCAGCCACAGATATGGAACATCTATAGCGGTCCCTCCTTAAGCAACGGCAAAGAGAGAGTCCAGGATTTCATCATGCTCTGGTTTGCCGCACGTCTATAAATTGAAAACAAATTCCATGGTTGGTCGTTTCCCATTCTGTAACACCTAACGCTTACTATTCCTTAATTGCAGATTGGCGTAAGAAATTTTTCGTATTCCATAAGCCTGATTTGCCATGTGTATATTCCAAACATGGGTTACACATTCGCAACTGGCTTGCTGTTGTGACCATAATCCTTAAGGTCGTGGACTAATTGCCAAGGAATTGAACCGTTTCTGGTTTTTCAATCTATAGAGATTTTGATGCGACCATATTTTCCGGTTCCTATTTAATATAGTGAAAAGTTTTACTGGAATTCATTTGTTTCTATAACTTTATATTCATCTTTACTAAAAGTTTTAAAAAATTATATCATTTTTTTATTTTCCGGTTCCTATTTGATATACTGAAAAGTTTTACTGGACTTCATTTGTTTCTATATCTTTATAGTCACCTTTAAAAATCATATCATCTTTTAAGTGAATGTTAGCTCATTGTATAAAACTTTTTTTTTAAGAACTACAAGTTTTATATGCCTTTGTAATGGAGTATGTAATGTTATATAGAGTTACATATACACCACTTCACTTAAATACAGTTTAACTATTTAGATATATATTATTTGATTTACCTATACTATAATGATTTAGAGGTGTACTATTCTATCTAAAATATATATATATCACTTTACTTTATATATAATATATTATGATGAGAATCACTATGTAATTACAAATGATGAATAATGATACAAGATGATGTTATGATTAAAATATAATATATTATGATGAGAATCACTATGTAATTTCAAATGATGAATAGTGATAGGAGATGATGTTATATTTAGATAGGTTTTAGTTGATTTAATTTTAACAATATTAAGTAGAATTTCAATTATTAGTATAATGAATAACCGTTTTAAGTAGAATTTTAATTATTGGCATATTGAATTGAACCATGAATGAATAATTTTAGATTTTTTACTTTTTCAAATTGTATATAGATTTAGTGAGCAACTAAGGGGTTTAAATGTTTATTGGGTTATGAGGGATTCTTGTTTTCTGAAGACTTTTAGGGATAAAGAAATACTACAATTATGTAAGACAATAAGGCTACAATTATGTAAGACAATATTGCAAGTTGAGTTTTTAATACCTTTATTCTTCATTTACCAAAATCACATTCACAATTTTATTACTTAAGCAATTTTAGAATTTGAAGGTAATTCTTTTCAAGAATTTCAAGAGAAGGAAAACCAGTTTTTAACACTTTTATTGTTAATTTACCAAAATCACATTCACAATCTTATTACATAAGCGATTTTAGAATTTGAAGGTAATTCTTTTCAAGAATTTGAAGAGATGGAAAACTTGCAAAATAAGATCATGGATGAACTATGCATTGCTCTACCTTCAGTAATTCTAGAAGTTGCGATCATTATTTTCTCAATGTGTTCGATTTGTTTCCAAATTCTCATCTCATATCACTCTTGCTTCACAAAATGTGATTGGATCCTCTTTTTGTTCAAACTATCCTTATTTATAGTCTAAACTCTTTTTCAATATATGTGAATAACAAAACCACAATAATGTAGAAATTATATAACATATGCATGTATATATCCAGATTCTCTTGATCTAACAATATTTATCTTCTTGCTAAATACAAAATATTTATTTTCATGCTAAATACGAAATCCTTCAACTGTTAATCTTTTGCGGAAATTTAAAAAAGTCAATTGCAAACACGTGAAGCAATAAAAACAATCGCACATAACACAGTTGTTTAACGGGAAAGCCTGAAGATAAAAAACCCAACTATCATATATTATGTATCATGGAGATCATGTAGCAATCTCATACAAAGCTTAGTATATCAAGCTCTTAGTACAATCAATCATCACACACTAACATGAAGAAATCTGTAAATCCAAGCACTGATTTCTTTCCAGCTGATAGTGTGCCTCCACTGCGCAATCTGTGCTGAAGAAGACCCTTGAATGAATTCAAATTGGCCTTGCCTTGACTGTGCAATACTCATTGGCAACTCCAATGTGTGTGTGATGCAATCAATGCATCACTATAGTAAAAAAAGATAGTCGATCTCACCCTTTCACTTATCTCTCCACTGGGTCTCCACTGAAACTAACATGCACTGTAGTTAACTATTGTTTCTATTCAGTTGTTAGTGAGTTATTAGTTGTGAATTAATTAACTAATTAATTCACTTAACTCTCACTAGTGTATCTTTCAGTTAGACTAGATACAACTAGCTTAACCATGTTTAACTCACTTAACTGAGTTAAACTGAATAATAAATCTATAAACTACACTTCCAACTCTGTCATAACTTTGCCACTTCAGTTCTAACTGAGTCCTCATGCATGAGCCACCAATAAACCCTAGGAATTGCGCAATTCCTTCAGCCCACTGATTTGCCAAAATTGTATACTAAAATAAACTGCTCCAAGAGAATAAGTTGATATTTAGAGTCTGATTATTATTAAGGGCTAATAATAATCATCACTTCTATTTTTATATCGAAAATCTATAAATAGACTTCACCCAATATTCTAAAAATAGAATTTCATCTATTTTACCTACTTGACCAGCCATCCACAAATAGCATCCTACAACTTTTGAAATATGATCACCATGTCTAAAAATAGAAATACTCTAAAAATAGACTTACACCTAAAAATAGCGTGCGGGCCCACTTAGTGAAGGTGACTGATTTTCACTAAGCTTCGTCATCTTGTTGAATCTCAACACTCCCTCTCAACAAGATAGGGATTATCCTTCACCCCGATCCTGCCTCTATGGTATTCGAATTTTCTCCTAGTGAGCGCCTTCGTCAGAATATCTGCATCCTGATCTTCCGTAGGAGTGTACTAAAGGAACATGATCTTTCACTGCACACAATCTCTAATATGATGATACCAGATATCAATATGCTTAGATCTACCATGAAACACAGGATTAATTGAGAGTTTAATGAAACTCTGATTATCACAATGTATCACTGTAGGATCTAAATGTGAACCGAATAAACCAACCAGGATCTTCCTCATCCAAATAGCCTCACATGCAGCTTGAATTGCTGTCATGTATTCTACTTCCACTGAATTGAGTGCCACTGATCTTTATTTCCTGCTGTACCAAGAAACTGTTGTAGATCGAATACTGAAAACCCCTCCTGATGTGCTCTTTCTGTCAGTTGGGCTGCCTGCCCAATTTGCATCCATAAAGCCATGCAACTTCACCTCATCCATCTTTCTGTACCATAAGGCATACTCAGATGTGCCCCTGAGATACCTCAGGACATGCTTTCCTACCTTCCAAAAGAGCCTAGTAGGCTTAACCATCGCTTGTGAAAGTTGGTTCACCCCATGGCATATGTCCAATCTAGTATTAACTAAATACATGAGCGAACCCACCAACTGTCTATAAACAGTGGCATCCACTACCTATGATGATGTAGCATCCTCTTTCCTCCAATTTCCTGGAAGAGGAGTGTCGATAGGCTTGCAGCCTTGCATGTGAAACTTCTCAAGTATCTCTTGAGCATACTTGCCTTAAGACACAACCAGTTCACCTTCCCGCTGCCACATTTCCAATCTAAGGAAATAATGAAGGAGACCCAAATCCTTCATCTCAAAATCCTTTTCAAGATCTGCCTTGCATGAGTGTATCAACTGTTCATCACCCGTTAGTATTAAATTATCAACATAAAGAACAATGACTAAAAGCTTACCCTCCACCACAATTTGTTATAGGTTTCCATCCGCCTCACCCTTGGTGAAGCCAAGTTTGGTGAAATAGTTATCGATCCATGTGTACCAAGCACAAGGTGCTTGTTTCAGCCCATACAACGCTATTTTGAATCCCCACACATCCGACTCACTGTCAAAGATCTCAAATCCTTCAGGCTGCTCAATGTACACTTCTTCCTCAATTATCCCATTAAGGAACATAATGTTTACATCCATCTGATGAATTTTCCAACCCATCTGCACTGATAGAGTAAGGATGGTCCTTATGGAAGAATATTATGCAACAAGTGCAAAGGTTTATTCATAACCAATCCCCTTGATCTGCGAGAAGCCTCGGGCGAAAAATCGTGCCTTATACTTCTCGATGCTCCCATCAACAACTTATTTTACCTTGTAGATCCATCTTGATCCTACAACTGATTTTCCCACCGGCCTTGGAACAATCCCCCAAGCACTATTTCTGACAATGGAGTCATACTCCTCCACCATGGCATCTACCCATGTGGGCTCCTGCACTACTTCTTCAAAAGAAGATGGCTCTATCACAACACACTTGTTCATAAAAGCCATGTATCCAGTAAATTGGTCAGGTGACTATCTCTGTCTGTGCTATGATGTAGGGACTCCTACATTCTATGCCACATCAAGCTTTAGCCTATCAGCTCTTGTGGTACACTTTCTGCCTTGTCTGATGTTTGCTTCTGCATGAGTGGACTCCTCCACTCCATGAATATCCCCCTATGGTTGATCCACATCTAGAGGCTCATCTTTGGGAACAAGAAGTTCCTCCTCTACATGTAAGTGTAGCTCCCTCTCAAGCGACAACTTGTTGGTTTTCACCTCATTGAATTTTATATCCTGTCGCACCACAGTCATTCGACTGTTTGGCAAATACACATGATAATTATGGGGTTTTTCTATGTACCCCACAAATATCCCAACTTTTGTAGTCAGCTCTAGCTTCTTCTTGGCATCCTTTGTCACATGAATGTAAAAGATGAACCAAAAATATTCAAATGAGAATTATCAGGCTTCTTATCGGTAAAATATTCTTCAGGTGTACTCATGCCAAGTACTCTATGAGGAAAACAGTTTTTCACATAAACTACAATGTTGCATGCTTCTACCCACAAGTGTATTGGTAGGCTATGGTCATGCACCATAGCTCGTGCAACACCCACGATCGTTCTTTTATTCCTCTCCATGACCCCATTCTACTGTGGGTTATGAGGCGCTATGAGTTCTCTTCAAATTCCTTCTTTGCTACAGAAGCCTTTCAATTTTTTTGAGATATATTCACCACCATTATCACTCCGTAGAGCCTTCACTTGCTTCCCAGACTCCTTCTCCACCAATGTTTTAAACTCACAGAACTTTGAGAATGTTTCGATTTTCTTCTACATTAATAAGATCCAGCATCTACGAGAATAGTCATCAACAAATATAACATAATACCTGTGTTTTTATTTTGAAGAAACCGAGAAAGGTCCACACACGCCTGTGTGAATTCTCTCAAGGATCACCAAAGCACGATTCTCCTTCTCATTAAAGGTGGTCTTCACAAAATTACCCATAGTACATCCCTTGCACTAATCTGACTACACAAGAGTGTCCTTTGGAAGTCCAGTAGAAAACTGCTGCAAAATCTTCAAGGCAACATGGTGAAGATGGCCTAATCTCCTGTGCCATAATTCGCCCTCATCCCATCTCACCACTTCTTTTGCTTTGCCCATCGTTGCAACGCAACCATCTACCTCTAGCTTTTAGAGATTCTTAACTTGAATCCATATCCTCTTGGTTTGACCCATTGTTTTATGTCACAGGAAAGCTTTTCCCTCGCTAAAAACAACGTCATAACCTCTATCTTCCAACATTGCGACCGAGAACAAGTTCTTCTTCAGACCTGGAACATGCATAACATCTTTCAACAGATATGGATTACCTGACTCCCTCTCAAAGGTAATGGTCCCAATGCTGGTCATACTGTATTTCCATCGTCACCCATCTCTACGTGCATTTGGAGGTCCTTCTCCTCCAAGTCACTAAACAACTCCTTGTCTCCTGTCATATGGAAATACACACCACTATCAAGATACCACACTGATCCCATTGAGCTTGAAACCAAGCATGCGATCAAAGAGAAATCAAGTTCAAATTGTGAGGCTAAGGCCTCTCCAGCTACAACTCCCGCAGCCTTCTTGTTCTTCTTTTTCTGTGGGGCAGTTAGTGGCGAAATGCCCATGTTCGTCGTGACAGTGAAAAAACTTCACCTTGGACAAATCCTGCTTCTTACATTTAGCTTCAGATTTTGAATGGGATTTCTTCCCCTTCCCTTTCCTTTCTTTGGCAGCCAAAGCAAAATTCTCTTCATCATCATTCTTCAATGAAGAGCCATCCCTTGTACTTCACTGTTATTATGAATCTTAATTCCAAGCGTACGAAAAAAGACCACTTTAGTTGTGCATAAAAAACAGCTCTAATAGCAAATATGGCTTCCAATATCTCCAGATCTGCAGTCAGATGATCAAGATAAATGCTACAAAAATCTAGATCTATGCATTAGAAGACATTAAATAGTAGAAAAAATAAGATTTACTCCATGCATCCAACAGAAAAGACAAGAATATGTTGAATGAATTTTGTATTAATGGCAGCTGGGAAGAAAACACAGGAGGGTGTTCCTAGTTATCCTCAATGGGATGGGTTCTTATAAGTCCTCAGCACTTCAGATCTAAAATTCCTCTCTCTTGATGGTGTAGAAAACCTAGACAATAATGGTAGAAAAATATGACTATGATGGTGGATCAATAGTTAGACCAAAAGTATAGATCCAGAGTGATCTTTAGGAAATAAAAGGTGGTAAATGAATGGGAAAACCCTTCTATTTATAGCAAAATATTGAGTCTATCTAGATAATGGTGCATAGTTAAAATATTATTAAACAAGTTAAGGTCCAACTTTTATGGAATATTTTATTATATTTGTTGGAGGGAAAAGGAATTTGACTTCGGTCAAATCCCTTTATTTGTAAATAATAAATAAATAAATGATTTATTTATCATTTTAAGGATGTGGTTGAGTAATAATCAAATAAATAATGATTTATTTAATTATGTAAATGTGATTTAGTCATATTCAACAAATAATATTATTTGAATAAGGTTTAAATAATTATTCTTAGGAAATAATAAGATAAATAATGATTTATCTAAATAATTTCCATGTTTTGGGTTAAATATAACCAGGAATATTAATTAAATTATTGTTTAACTAATTATTCCTCGAGGAGAATAAAAAAAATGTAGATTTATTTAATATTTCCTCATGGGGTTTCCTGTTTAGACCATAAACAACTTAATAAAGGTGGTTTACTAAGTTATTTTTCATAGTGAATGCAATTTTACTTAGGGTAAAATTGGTCTTACATGGTGTACTTGGGTCCATATAATAACAATGGGTTAAATGACCAAAAAATGGTGTAGCAGATTGCCCCCCAGTGTGCGAGCGTTAGGAGATAATCATATGACCGAAGTACGTTGTAAGAGCTCAATCACTATACATCGAAGGGGAAGTCAAAGAGAGAGAAGTATAAGGTAGAACAAAGTTTTGAAAGAACTAGACCCTAAGGAGGTGAGACTTCCATGTGCGACAAGTCTCTTTGATGAGAGAGTACCTATGTTATAGGCAGCGGGGGAGGCATACCTATGCCCGCCGAGGCAAAGTACAAAAAATAAGGTCTCCAGTAAACAAAGGGACTGAAAAATATAGTACATGCTGGCATAAACATGATCTAGATAAACAACACGATAATGAATCCTACATAAATATTATGTCTGGGATAATAGCCAGGACTTATACAATGATATCTGATTACATGAGATATAAATACAACCTAGATGCCCCTAAAAACAGGAAAGGGCTTTGAAAATATGACTGATACATGCAAAAAAAAAAAGGCTCTGCAAGCAGCTGAGGCTAACGTCATCAAATGTATGGAACTGCATCAAAGGATGTAATGAAGAGGTCATTCGGGTATGTGGAGGGCTACCTGTAGGGCCACCCCCTCATGAGGGTTGAGACATCTCACACACAACTGGGAATCACTGATATCAGATGCTGCATCACTGAACCCTCAAGTATACGGATCTCGATCATGTTGAAAGGAGCTGGAGCTGAGAAACAATCAAGTCAAAGGGAAATAAGGAGTCCCTTTACCTGCTCTGAGGCACCGAACAAGAGTTGAAGCTGGAACTAAGGTACACCGCCCTCTAGACCTGTCTTCTAGAATGACTGAGTTGATATCGATAGAAGGAGGTCTGCCATAGGTGAGGCAATAAGGGATCCTCAACTAAGGCACGAGATAAAATAGTAGAGCGACTGACATACTCACACCAATGATGATGATGAAATGGGGGTTACCGAGTAGCGAACAGACGACTTCCCTTGTTAGATCATAAAAGGCATGGATGACCTGGCAGTGACTGACACAATATAATGAAGGATAGGGGACAGTGGGACTGAAGGCCATAATGTGCGACACGAGAGAGGGAACAACAAATGAAGGATGGAGGACTATAGCGGGATGCAAAGGGACTCAGGATAGACTCCATGAATGTAATGATGACTCAACTCGGATGCTCCAAACAAGGGTGACTCAATGGTGCTGCCACACAAAAAAGGTCCAATGGGGACCATAAAAACATGAGTACAAGATGGTAACTCACTATGAAAGTCAACACGAATGTGGACAAGTATGGAGGCAAAGTGCTGCCCCTAGTACAAGTGTTGCAAGTGAAGAAATTCAATTTTGAGGAGGGTTTAAGTGACGCTTATTGGAAAAAATGTGTCCTAGTGAAGTATCAAATCACTAAAAACTAACAAATACCCATTTGAGGGCTCGGTGAAAGGTTTCCAACTGTATAGATGGTTTGGTAAACGGAGCTACGGTTTGGCCACAGTAGGCGAAAGAAAAACCAGGGGTCTCTCTTTTAATACGCCATTTTCCCTCCAAATTCACTCATTTGCATGTGGAGCTTTGGTGAATGCAAAGATGAGAGAAGGCCCTAAATCTTGCGTTGATCATAGTGGAAAAACCGATTGTTGCAATCGAGATCCGTCAGTTGCAGGTAAGAGGCCTAACCCTACTCTTTCTTTTCAGTGGATTGAAAGTTTAGATTAGGTCCCTATGGCTCAGGAATAGACTCCTACTCCTCTTCACGGATGAGTCACACTTTTTGGGGCAAAACGTGCAACCTGGGTAGCAGGTTTTGAGCAAAAAACTGCAACCTGTCCCAAGTTTGGGCTTGAAAAGTGCGACCTATTAGGGAGGGTTTTTCTGTGCTATTTTTTGGCTGAGTACTAGGTTTTTATGATGAGATATAGTCTTCCCTATATGTATGCTGACAGATATGATGGTTTTGTGTAGATATGGTAGAATTACAGATCAATTGGAGAAAGAGAGTCCTGGGTGCATTACGGTCGGAGATCCGAGAGGATCAAGCTGTCCGTAGTGCACTGGCTAGGTTTTGGGTTCTGAAGTTTGTGGAGAACCCTTTGATGAGAGCTAGAGAGCCCTTAATTGCCTGAATTTTCAGCTATTGGGACTTAGACCATGAGGTATTTATAGTGCAGGGGCACTGGATCTAGTTGATGGTCCAGGATATATATTTCTTGACTGGTCTCCCACCACCTAGGATGGTAGGGAATACTCAACCAGTATTACCGCAGGGGTTTAATATCATAGAGTTTGTAGAGCGCAATGTTTTGACCAGGTCTCCAAGTCAAGGGGACTCAGATACCCATTGGGTATTTTGAGAGGTTAGAGACCCGTACTATAGCTACAGCAGTGCTGCAGATCCTGGGAAACTAGGCACTCCATCACATCACTAGAGGGTAGATGATGCTTGTGGAGAGTATTTTGAGTGGGACCTACTATGGGTTGGGCCAGATGATGTTTTCGTCATTGAAACGATAGTTGTCGCTATGGAAGTGGAAAGTGAACCATGACTATGCATATGGTATAGTTTTGTGCTTGTTCTTCTTTGAGAAGATCCTGACCCTTCGACCTCGCATACAGCTCCAAGATGGGGGCTCGAGAGAGCCTAGGATGCGCCGGTGGGGGCGACTATTGTGTAGAGATGAGGTGGGGTGATTGGACGGGTGTTCGAACCTGAGTTCTTTTCTCATTGGGATCAGATGCCGCTATATATAAATGATTATCCCTATAGTGGGATGAGTTATTGTGGGGACCCGAATTTACCACTACCACCTGGTTGAATATGGGAGCCTATGGTAAGTGAAAAATTGCTAACCTTTTATGTGCATGTAAAGGTCTATAATATTGTATGTGGTACTAATTCTTTCAATTTCGGTATGCGGATATAGCACTGGTAAAACCGACCGGATATATGGGACAACCTATAATATCGAGGACTACAGGACCTAGTGGAGCAAGGGCACAACAAAATGAGGATGTAGCAGCCCTCCTGGACGACATCCGTCATAGATGTGAGAGGCTTCTGACCAGTGTTTCAGAGAGTGGCTGGTAGGACTTAGATGACCAATACATAGAGCCATGTATTGGTCTACCCTCTGAGTGGCGAGGGGTCATGTAGCGCATGGTGATGGCTGGACAGGGTATGCATGATCTATGAGATGCGGGAGCAAAGCCATTGGCTGGGGATTCTCCAAATAGTGATTAGTGTGTAGGGGTAGGTGGTGTCCCCAGTTTTGAGTTTTGTAACATGCCATGGGCATGTCATATGTATCAGAGTGGATGGAATCTAAAACATTTTATACAAAACATATTATGGATATGCATTGTTATGATATTTTTATGCTATTGTGTTGTGTTAAATGCGTGTGCTAAATGCCAATATAGAATATGGTTTGAAATTCTATCTACGTATTGATTTTGTGCTTTAGCTACATGACTAAATTTAATGATTTCAAATTCACACATCAAAATATTCACTCGTAAATAGCTTCTAAAAAGGATAATATTATGCACATGATAGACACCATTCAATTGCATGACAAGAAGCAGGGAATCTAAACGAACATGAAGGTGGAGGATGCGATGTGAAAGGGAATCGGCTAATAAACCTCGTACTGCATCATCTTCAGCCTGGTTATTGGTAGCAGTACCAATGCATACCCCATTCGAGAGAGCAAGGGAGTGTAGGAGGGTAAAAATGGCCCAACCTGCCGAGGCTAGATTCTTGGAGTAGAAACTTGAACCATCAGAAAAACCGATATAAGGTGTGGATGGGAGGTCCATATTAAAGGTGCCACAAGACAATAAATGGGAGGATGATGAACAATGTTGGAAACCTGAGCATAAAGTAGAAATCAAACACACTCCGCGGGAGGGAGTGATCCGGGTAAGATGTCTACTACTCACACGCTGACGGTGAGGTGGAGTGTGGGAGCTACCAGAGGTGTAGCTTGTGCTGAGATTAGGAAGGTCACCATAGGCATGAGTCGTGCTATCCCATTTATGGGTAGGAAAGATGAAGTCAGAGATGGACATGGCTTCCACGATTTCATGATCGCAATAGAAGATGGAGTGACTGGAGGAAGTGAGACCGCATGATGCGGCAAAACTACTGGACTCATCATCATGAGAAGAAAGGTTCACATGCACATCGTCACAAGGGATGATGAAAGAACAAGCAAATAAGGGATCTACTGATGTTGAGTCCAGGGTGATCACTGAAGGGAGGTCAAGCGAAAGAATAGCAGGAGATTTGGAGGGAGATTCCACCAAGGTTCTCATGGATGATGAAAAGTAGAGGATGGTGGCCGCAGGCTACTTCATCTCAACATCAGGAGAGGGAATTTCAATGGGAGTGGGTAGATCCTCAGTCTAGCCTGCAGCACACTACGCAAGTACGAGAGAGGTGGATTGGTTTTGTTCAATATCGTACTCCCAAACTACCTCTAACAAGGCGTGGTAATGCTTAAGGCAGGGACAATGGTGAGAAAAATGGCCATGGAGATCACACAAATCACAAGGTTGGTTAGTGTGAATAGTTTTAGGATTCTTGGCTGCAGTCGAGGAAGAAACAGAGGCTTCAGAGACCGTAGAATCAGGGAATGCAACTTTAACCATGCGCTTGATACAGGGTAGTTCAGGACAGTTATGGGTGGCATGGCTGATGAAATCACAGAAAGCATAGGGCTTTGCAGGCGGGGGAGGTGTAGGGTTCCTCAGGGAAGCCTTGTCATTGGAGGCCCTCTTTTGAGATTTTCCCTTCTTACTTGAAGCGGTTGCAACAGGAGGTGGTTCCTGTTGAGGTGGTTGAGGCACTGTTGCAACGGGAGAAGTCATGGGGACCGGTTGAACCGGGGTCAAAGAAAGATAAGGTTTAGGTTGACCTGGTAGCGTAGTGGCTGGAGGATCAAGGTTCGAGATGGGAATCCCAAGGGTTAAGTTAGGAAGAGATAGCGTGACCATGACAGGTTCTGTATAGACTCTTGGTGGGGGAGCTAGGAATGGTATCTGACCGGAGGGGTAATGGCCAGGCGGGACGACTCCTATATGGTTAAGGCCTGGAGGAACCATTCTAGGAGGGTAAGGAGGCTCATGAGTACCAGCTGAAGGGCCAAGAGGAGGAGGTCCATAAGGCTAAATCGAAGGGCTAGGAGAAAGCTGCGGAGGGTGAGGAGACTGCTGACTAGATGAGGCGGGCAATTTGAGGGCCGCCTGAGATGATTGCATCAAGAAAACATTTGATGGGCTGGGATCAAAGATAGGAGTAGGAAGACCAGGGAATGTACCAAGCAATGAGGAGTCTTTGTAGACTTCGGGTGAAACACTAGTCTAAGGATCGACAGTTTTCTTGTTGGCCACCGAAGAGATAGTAGACTCAGGGGAGGTCTAAGACTTCGGCTCGTAATATGTCAACTGGTCAACGGTGATTATCTTTCCGTTATGAGGGAAGTACATCTTGTGGTGGACCGCGGAAGGGACAATAGACATCGCATAAGTGTAGCTATGACCTAATAGAATGTTGTAATCCAAGGGGGCGTCTATGACTTCTACGTCAACGCAAACAGTCTTGCCCACAAGAGTAATAGGAAAATTACGGAATAAGCCAATGGGCTAGGAGGCATGGCCATCCCACGCTCGGAGAGTGATCGTGGAAGGAGACAACTCAGGTGATCTGAGTTTCTTCCAAACCAAAGCAGACATCACACAGCTGGACACCCCCTGTTTCGGGGAAAAACACCCTAGAGGTTTGTTGGGTCAAAACCTCCACAGATCAGGGCATACTATTCAGAAGGACTCACACACAACCACACCTAAATGCTAAAAACTAGATAACAACGATAGTAGAACTCACCCGTAGTCCTACGTTCGATGTAGATCCCGTGGGGTCCAAACCCCCAGCAACCCTTCTTCCTCTTCAACCTGGAAAACAAGAAATAACATGCACAGAAACCTAATTGTACAACATATATTTCTCCTAAAAGTTAGTGTAATCCATGTGAAACATTATATAGACAATAATAAATGCTTTATAATCAATATTTTCACATATGCAAATAGATATTAACACATAAGTTCAGGAACAAGATGGTTCTTCATTATTGCGAACAGCATGTACAGAAATAAAAAGTGGAGAGATCACCTGAATCCTTCCACGATCTTAGAATAGACCGTCGTCCAGATTCATCCCGCCCTTACCTCGCTAAGATACTTTCAAGACTTGTGCACTCGAGATGGCATATAAACTGATGAACATCTCGAATAATGAGGGTTTCCTGTATAAATCTGGGAAAGTGCAGGAGGCATGGGAAATCAGACTTGAATTAGGGATTCCAACAGAGTACAATATCTATAAATTTCTCTCTCCCTTAGGCCATACACATGAGGGGCTTTTATACTCCCTCAAAGTAGTTTCAATCAGTTGGAAACAGTTGGCCACGTGTTGGGGTGGTTGAACTACTGGAGTAATCAGCAACCCAACCCAAAAATAGGGAATTTTTATATATTTTTTAATTATTTTAATGGCATACGCGGAAAAGTACGTGTGGACTCACGTATACACGCGGAAAAGTATGGGCATACCCGCGTATGGGATTTTTAACACTGTTTTTTATGAATTTTGTTCAATTCTATGGGAATGGGTGCCCAAGGCCATAGAGACAATCATGAATCACATGAGGGTGAAAAATGATGCTATAACACCCCGTCATCAATAATGCACCGGGAAACGTTAGAATTTCATATTTTGACTGGGATTTGGAAGGTGATAGAAGCAGGGAGAGGATGTTCTGACCGATCAACATCAAAGAAAATCAATCAATCGTCGAAAGGATCTACAATGCCCATGGAAGATAGTAGAGCTTTTCATTGTGAAGGGCACGACAGGAGGAGTTCTACCATTGAAATTTTAGCACGGGATTGTACCAAATCATCTACTATGCTATACGAATGTGCAACTTTGCCAGAAGCAGCATTTCAGTGCAGTGGTCCCTTAGGGATCTTGGTATGAACCTCTGCCTTAGACATAGAGATATGTAAGGGACCATTAGGTGTAGAAAGAGGCTCCATAGAGACCGAAGGAGGTAGCTCGGGGACAGACGTAGTAGGAGGCTTGTTGTACTGACGTGACCGAGTTTGAAGATTAATGTCTATGGTTAAAGGTTGATAAGATTTCATCATGAGAATCTGGTAATCATAGGTAGCAGATGGAAGAGGTTGAGTGGCCACCTGACCTTGAGGTGGTTAGGTAACCACAAATCCTTGCTCAGGGAAAGGATCGGTAAGCACAACAGGTTGACTAGGTGCAGGACTGGGAGGAACAGAAGGGATGGCTTGTTGTCCTATCAAAGTTTTTTTAGACTCCCATAGCTACCGCATCTATGGAAAAAGAGGACAATCATGTGTGTAATGACCATAAACACCACAACAAGAATAGGGCTTGTTCGTGCGAGCAGTTCTATCTTGCTTGGGCTGAGTGCCCTATTGTTCGTTCGTAGTGTTAGGAGCATTACCTTTATTAGGTCCAAGATTACCAGGGGTAGCTTGATTTTGAGTGCCTTTCCTCTTCTTTTTTGAGGTAGGAGGATTAGTTGCGCCCTTCTGTGCCTACACCTGCCCCTGAGGGGGTGGTGGTTGTTGTTGCAGGGATTGAGAAGGTAATGAAGGGGGAGGTGCTAATGCTGGAGGAGCTAGAGCACTAGGCTGTGGATATGGATAATAAGGAGGTTGGGAAAAAAGAGGAGGTATGTCATATCCTCGATATGTGCTACTGGGAGGGGGAAAAGTGCAAGAGGTGATGCGCCCCCCCCCCCCCCCCAAGGAAAACCATAGCGCATGGGAGGTTGAGAATATGGATTAGAGAGATCTACAATGATACCGTCGGTAGCGTGAGATGCCCTTGGTGAATTGGCACCATTGGGCCTAGGAAGATCAGGTAGAATGGTATAAACATAACCCGATTGAGCGTAGATCAGATCATATTGTAACGCAATTTGGAGAGCGACTTCTTCTGTTTGAGGAAAGTGAGATGCGACACTTTTCCCGATAGGTGGCAAGAGAGATCTAAGGAACTAGTCCATGTAGACATGGTCTTCGAAGGTAGGGTCTCTACATCGTCTCTTTCTTCTCTGCCATTCCTGGACATGGTTAGATAGGCAGGTCGCAGACGATTGATGGAAAGAAGTCAAGAGTTCGATACCAGTGTCATAATGAAGGGGAAGCTGTAAGTAGGACAGAAAAGCCCGGGAAAGAGTCACAAAGGTGGTATGAGAGGAAGGGGCTTGATCAACATACAACTTAGAAGCTTCTCCTGTAAGCATTGGTTGGAACAACCGAAGATGAACAGAGTCATCGATAATGGAGTTAGACGAACACAACATGTGGAAAGATCGAACATGATTTGAAGGATCTTCTCCACCAAGGCCCTCAAACTTTGGGATGTCAGAAGGGAGCTTTGTTAGCATGGCAGGCCAACTAGCGTCATGGTGTATAGGGTCATTTATCAATTGGTCAAAATCAGGGAGGCTGAGGCCTGCCATGAAGGGGAGCAAGGGCACAGTCGAAGTAGTGTCCATTGCAAACCCACTAGTGGTATTCCAAGCATGAGGGTTGGGGTTACCACCAGCATTAGGTCCTGCACTAGACATGGTGAAGTTTTCAGGGGGAGAATCGAAAGTGGAATGAAAAGGAGAACCCAATGGACTAGAAGAAGAGTCGGTGTGCGAACTTGGTGGAGGGCTAACTCGAATCCTACGCGGAGGAGTAAGTATTCCTACCGGAAACTTAGGATGAAGGCCAAGAAGTGTCTGAGATAAACGCCTTGGTGGTGCAATGATGATGACACAAACACAGTATGAAGGAAAAAGAGATTGACAAGGGCAGGGAGGTGTAGGATCAACTGATTAAAATGTCGAAACAAAGGCAAAGAGGTGCAGGATCAATTGATTTTAATGTTTTAGAGTCTTTGTTTGGCAGTGTTAACCAAGCCCTTTTTCGCTTAGGGTGTGTGTGTCAGGTGTGTAAATTTTAATTTTTAAACCCAGACGTTTGTAGAGAAAAATAAAGAGTGTATTGTATAGCTACAAATAAACCTGCAAATGACAGTATATAAACCTACAAAAAGAGAAAATAAACAGCTAATAATGCAATAATCTAAACCCAAGGAGGCAGACCTCTCAAAAAATAGTCTATAGGTGAGTAAAAAAATAATCAAAACACACTAAAAAATCCAATAGATCTAATGTCAAGAGGGATAGGGATCTAAAGGACAAAATCTGCTGGAAAGTGGTGCAGAAAACAACAACAAATCAGAGGAAAAATTGTTGTAAAAAGAGGTGGAGAAAGGCTATCTCTAGGAGGGAACAGGAGTGAACCCTAGAGAAAAACCCAAAAAAATATAAATGAGGTGATTTGGATGGATAACAAGTCGATCCAAAGTGGATGTAAAGGTGAGGTATCAGATCTAAAAAAAGGTTGAAGACTCTGAAATTTCAGATAACCTGCAACATCAAAAACTATTCCACAAGAAGTGGAGGGTACTGAAGCCCTAGGGGGCTAGGTTCCCACTTAGTTGACAAAAAAATAATAGGTACAGGTCCAAAATAGGTAGAGACGGATGTCAGACAACCCTAAATAGATGCTTAAACAAACCTAGAAAACTTTCAGAAAAATCCCTGCAAAAAATCCAGGTCGCAGTTTCTGACTTGTTTTCAGCAGAGGTCACAGTTTATGGGCTGATTCCTGCTTCTTGAAGCTCCAGGTTGTAGTTTTTGGGCCAAAAAGTGTGACCTACACTTCCGGCACTCTCAGCGGCTGATTTCAGAAAAAAACTGTCATCTCAGCTGTGGCTGATGTCTGTCACCTGCGCAATAGGTCTGAAAACACACGGAAGTTGGAATTTTTAATGTTTTAGGGTTTTATAGGTTAAAAAAAACATGAATAAAAGCAGAAACAAGGGGCTGAAGAGAAATCCTTGGGCTTGACACAGCTAGATATACAAGAATCAGAAAAACAACAGTGTTCATATTCGTAAACTCGTGTGGAGTCACCAATTGTTAGTATGAAGCTCAATTCCAAGCGTATGAAAAAATACCACTTTAGCTGTGCATAAAAAACATCCCTAATAGAAAATATGGGTACCAATATCTTCAGATCTACAGTTAGGTGATGAAGATAAATGCTACAAAAATCTAGATCTATACATTAGAAGACATTAAACAGTAGAAAAAACAAGATTTACTCCATGCATCCAATAGACAAGACAAGAACATGTTGAATGAATTTTGTATTAATGGCACCTAGGAGGAAAACACAAGAGGGTGTTCCCAGTTCTCCTCAATGGGATGGGTTCTTGTAAGTCCTCAACACTTTAGATCTAAAATTTCTCTCTCTTGATGGTGTAGAAAACATAGACAAAAATGGTAGCAAAATATGACTATGATGGTGGCCCAATAGTCAGACGAAAAGTATAGATCCAGAGTGATATGTAGGCAACAAAAGGTGGGAAATGAGTGGAAAAACCCTTTTACATATAAAAAAATATTTATTCAGTCTAGATATTGGTGAATAATTAAAATATTATTAACCAAATCAAGATCCAACTTTTATGGAATATTTTATTATATTTGTTTGAGGGAAAAGGAATTTGACTTGGGTCAAATCCCTTTATTTGTAAATAATAAATAAATAAATGATTTATTTATCATTTTAAGGATGTGGTTCAGTAATAATCAAATAAATAATGATTTATTTAATTATTTAAGGGTGATTTAGTCATATTCAACAAATAATATTATTTAAATAAGGTTCAAATAATTATTCTTAGGAAATAATAAGATAAATAATGATTTATCTAATTAATGTCCTTGTTTCGGGTTAAATATAACCAAGAATATTAATTAAATTGTTGTTTAGCTAATTATTCCTTGAGGAGAATCAAACAAATGTAGATTTATTTAATATTTCCTCATGGGGCTTCCTATTTAGACCATAAACAACTTAATAAAGGTGGTTTACTAAGTTATTTTTCATAGTGAATGCAATTTTACTTAGGGTAAAATTGGTCTTACATGGTGTACTTGGTTCAATCTAATAAAAATGGGTTAGATGACCAAAAAATGGTCTAACATTTGCCTTATCTCCTCATGCACAAGATCTGACCAAAGTCACTCCCATCCCAACAGTTTATCCCGTCGATTGACAGAGTCTTCGTAGCTATGCCAACTTTTCAGAAGCCCCAGGAGAGCCAAGCTCACCAAGTCTTCATCATCAACATTAATCTCGACACTTCCCAGTTCATCCCTACAGTGGACAAACTTCGTGAGATATTTTGGAATACCGTTGCCCTTCTCCATTTTCATTTTTTTGAGCTTATCTTTCAGCACCAGCTTCCTCTGGTCGCTGCTGATTTGGAGCAAGTCTGTCAAAGCCTTCCACATTGCAAATGGAGTGGCTTTCCCATGAAGGCTAGACACAATATGGTCCTGATGTGTAGATTAATCCATCTTGCGGACAAGACCAATCTCTCTAGTACAAAAGGTAACTAGCAACAAACAGCCAATTATACTAATCTCTCTCTAAGCATATAAGATTCATAAAAACACTATATAGGTGTAGGCCTACCTTATATCCAGCGCTTGCTTGATTTCGTTGAAATCCTTCCCGTGCACTGAAAGAACGTTTCTCGTGAATCTGCAGTCACAAACAAGAAAAAAGATTACGCAACACCTGTATAGACATTATTATAAACCATACTTATCATAATGATCAAGGAATTTATGAAATAAACCATGAATCGACAGTTTAATGAGAGAAATGAGTATATTTGTATTAACTTCAAATAGAAAAAACCTTTACAACCTGTGCCTTGATGTTGTGCAGGTCCTCTCGGGGTCCGAAGCAGGAATCTCTTCTAGTTTAACAAGCATTGCACTCTTTGAACCAAGACAACTAGAGATGATTGATTGAACCTCACAGAATGAGTGATTTAACCTCACAGAAAGTCTTAGTTAATTGAGACTGAATCTCAACAGCATTTAACTCCAAATCTCTTAAGCTTGAACTCCCTTTGAGGCTACCCAAGGGATTGGTGTTCTTGTAAGGGCTTGTTTGATTGATTCAAATTAATTTTTGGCCTCTACATTCCATTTAAGTGCTAAGTAATTTTTCAACATGTTATTGAGTCTCTAATTATTTCTGCTAAGTTTGAAATGATTCTTATGAGAAAATTGATTTTACATAAGAAAGCCTGCAATTCCTTAATATTCCTGGGATGACTTATGTTCAAAATGGCCTCTCTTCTAGCTGGGTCTATCCTAATTCCCTCTTTTGATATAATATGCCCTAATAGTTTTCCTTTATCAATTACAAAGAGAGTCTTTTAGGATTCACAGAAATACCACATTTCCTACATTTGATGAATACTTGCCTAAGATGATCTATATGTTCATTATCAATTTGTGAAAATACAGTTATATCATATATATAGATTACAAGAAAATCATGAATTTCCTTGGAAAAATCTATATTCATAGCTCTCTGGAAAGTGTTTCATGCATTCATTAATCCAAAAGGCATTTTCAAATACATGAAAGTACCCCAAGGAGTAGTAAATGTAGTCTTTGGTTGGTCTTCTAGCTGAACTAAAATCTAGATGTACCTAGAGAATCCATCAAGTAATGAAATTCTAGATGAACCAACCAACCTTTGTAGAATATGGTCCATCTTGGGGAGAGGGTAGTTATCTTTTCGGCACACCTTATTTAAATTCTAGAAATCAACAGAAAGTCTGATTTCCCCTGTTTTCTTCCTAGTCTTAAACTATTTTTAAATCAAAGGCATTAAAACTGGACTGATTTTCCTAATCTTTTATTTGAAAGGTTTATGATCTTCTTTTAAGGGTATTTTGTGTTGTATTATACTAGTGTCATAAGAGTTTAGGTCTTCATAACTCAATGCAAATGCATCTTGAAATTCCTTAAACATAGCTATATATTTCAGTTTTTCTTCTTGAGGTAAGGATTTTGAAATTTTTATGAGTTTAGGCCTTTGTTCTATTCCTATATTGAATTCTTCTATATCTAATCTTAATCGTTCCATCTTTGGTTTTCTTGCAACGTCTTTTGAATCAAAAATATCTTCTAATGGGGCTAATCCCTTAGGTAAATGGTTATTCTTAAGCTTTAAAATGTCAAAATCATCATCTGCTAATTCTTCTTTTTCTACTTTTCCTAGGTTATCTATTCCTAATTGTTAAATTTAGTAGATTTAGTAAAATCTGAATTATTTACATCTATCTCACTATCTATTTTATTATGTACTATACAATTTGTGTCTATGTTGCAATTCTAAAATTCTCCCTCAGCATTCATAAAATGATAGATTTGTTCATCCTGTGAGAATATTTGCCAATATTTTAAGTTGTTTGGTATAGTGGACCTGTGCCTTACCTCTGTTGTCTATTGGTGATTTGGCTGAAAATGCAGATTACAGGTGCTAGAAAAAGTTGCTAAACTGTGTGCATGTATGTTTTGTTTTCTAGGAATTACTGCAAAGTCACACTCAAGTAATTATTTCATCAGATCTAATATTGTTTCTATATATTGGCTTAATCTAGGATTATATACAGAATATTATTCTCTAATTTGTTTTACAATTAAATTAGAGTCTCCTATGATAGAAACTCTTTTGCCTCGTAAATTTCTAACAATATGAAATCCTAAAATCAGAGCTTCATACTCAGCCATGTTGTTTGTACATTTAAAGTTTAATCTAAAGGCATGACCTTCTGCATAATTTTTTTCCATGTTATGTAACCAAACTGCTGCTCCTAATTTGTTCACTGATCCATCAAAGTATATGTGCCACATTGATTCATGAAATATGTTCTCACTATCTAGGTATTTATTTTTTTGTTTTAATTATGTGATGTTTTCTATACCAGTTTCAGAATTACATAAAATGAAGGAGTCCATATCAATAGGTGTAGAATAAATGGGATAATTTCGAGGTATTTCTACACTACTAACCATGTACTTCATTAAATTTTCTCTGTAAATTTTCCTGGGTTGACCAAATATTGAAGTAGAGGCATAATACATGTCTAATTGTAGAGATCCCTACAGTTTTTCTCCCCATGAGAGAGATAATAGCATTCCATACTTCGGAGGGATATCAACTACTACAATATCCATGACTATGCTTTTTCCAAGGTATTGGACTAGAGTGACACATAAATCTTTGATTAAGCCTATATATTTCACTTTACTTGAATCAAATGAGAAAAGATATTTATAAGGTCTAGTGATGTCTAAATTCAAGGTTTTGCATAATGGATTTTGGCATTAAATTATGTGAGGCTCCTGAGTCTAACATGACATTACGTAATATTTGACCATGAATAGTCAGGTTAATGTAGAAAGGAGGAACTACTCCTTCTTGGTGTTTTCCATTTACCTTGGGACCAAAAATTAGTTTTGGTTGGTCATTACTCAAATTAATAGATTCTTCTCCTTCATTTATGTTTAATCTATTAGTGATATGTGATTTGTATAAATCATACTTAACCAACTCTGTTAAACGAATTGGTATATTTAGTTTGGTAATTTTAGTTTGGATGTTGAATGGGGCCTGTGTTTTTCCTAAATAAATTATTTCTTATTTTGTAACTGCAGTTTGAGTGTGTTTCTCTTATTTTTCTATTTTTTGTTTTTCATTTTCCGTTTTTGTTTCCACTGCTTTGCAGCTTTTTATCTTCTTGTCAGGGAAATTTTGAGTTGCAGTAGTAACTTTGATAGTTTTGGAATTTTCAACAACTGTTTTGGTAGCAGTTGCTTTAGGATCAGCAACAGATGTTTCTGGATCAGTAATTGTTGTTTTCGCAGAAGTTGTTGTCTTAGCAACAACATATTTTTGAGGATTAGCTGGTCTTTGAACATCAATATCTGTAATGTCAACAATTTTAGGACTAGGTGTAATTTTGGGACTACAAATTTTCTGATTAGGATTTGAATTTTTTTGATTTGAACTAGAGTTCTACTGGGTTTCCCTAGGGAGGATTTGAAATAATTTGGTTGTAGGAGCTTCTAGTATTTTCTTTATTTGAGTTTGGGCAGATCTCTTAGTAGGGGCTTCTACATTTTTCTTACTCCTAAGGTTATATTGCTTATGAACTTCATTAATGGAAAACTCATAACGTTGCTTGTAATTAAAAGACACTCTAGATTCTAATTGTAACTATTGTAATTCATATAATTGCTATTCTTCTTCTGTAAGAAAAATGGTATTATCATCATTAATGTCTATTAGATTAATCTGAGTGTCTTCATCATCTTCGTTTTGGTGAGAAATTTCATCATAGTTCTCTTGGAAAGGTGGTTTTATTGTTTGATCAGGTGTTGATTCTCTATATTTACCAGTGTTGGTGTTTTTCCTAAAATTGGGATTTATTATTTGAGGGCCTTATTGTTTATTATCCCACTATTTCTTCCTTTCCATATTTTCTAATCTATCCATCATTATTTTTAAGGTTTTTTCTAAGCTATATATATTAAGGTCTGAGGCTGATGGTTCCTCTTTTATTGTCACTCTTCTTTCATTTCTCAATCTAGCTTTCTTGGCTAACAAGTTTTCTTCTACACTTAAAGCATTACTTTGCATATGGTCTAAGGTTTCTTGGTTTCTCTCTCTCGGTTGGTAAACCATATTTTTATCAAATCCATCAAGGAATTTGATCAGGGCAGAGTCTGGATGACGTTTAAGATTGACAAGGATTGGATTGTAAATATTGTTATATCTTGTACAATAGTCCTGAACTATTTCATTAGGTGTTCTTTTTATGTTTTCAAATTCAGACAAAATTTGTAATGGATTCTTATTTTTCTCCCATATATTAAGAAACATCCTATGGAAAGCAGCTAAATCAACAGTACTACCAGTAGGAAAACCTTTAAACCACTTATTTACATCACCAACAAAAGTATGAGAAAAAAGTCTCATTTGAACATCTTCTTCATCTATTTCATGTAGTTCAAAGTAATCTGTAATTTTGTTAACATGTTGCTGGGTAGTGTACTGACTAGTACCATCAAATTGAAATATTTTTCTTTGGTAATCTTGGGGCATGGCATGTAGAGGGGATTGTAGGACCAATGTGACATATCTGGCAGCCATGGCTTGGATTATAGCTTGGCTAGGAGGTAAGTTTGAATTTCTTGGTGATGAGGTTGAGATATTAGAAGATGTAGTTGGGATGCTAGAAGAGGTGCTTGGAAATGTTGTTGAAGTGCTTGAAAATGCAGCAACAGTGCTAGTGGATGAACTTGCAGTATTTTGAGTTGGAAATTAAACTCTAGGTTGAAGTGGAAGCTTAGGAATGAAGGATTATGTGGAATGAAGTGTGGTGGAAATAATAGATGAGGTGGTACTAAACACGGATGAACCTATATATTCTAAATGACTGGTAGAAGCTGGCTTACAGGTATATGCAGATAAGCACTCATTTCAACTAAAAGTTGAAAATAAGTTTTATCATTTTCTTTAATAAAAGTTGTAGTTAGAGCATCAAGTTTATCACAAACTTCTAGGGCTTTTTCATCTGAATCAAGTGAAACAAATTCCTTCTTACTTTCAATGAATGAAATGAAATCAGGATCTATTACACTATTATGTATGCCACTTTATAATTTAGTTTTAAAGAAATATTTCTCATAAGTTAAATCAAATTCAATGTCTTGTAAACTTTATAATTTATCAGGAAGAGAATTAGCCTTGATTAGTGGATTTTTATTACCTAAACTTTCTACTTTTTTGTTTTTCTTTAAAATTCTGTTAATATTATCTACTATTACAGCATATTCTGGATCTAGATTGGACCTCTTATAGTATACTCTTCTGGAAGCCAGAATTTCATTTTTTAATGAAAAGTTTACTCACAACCCTTTAAAACAATCTTAAGGTGAAAATGTAAGTAAAAGTATTTCCTTTAAGATTTATTTTAAACAATGAGGGCTGGTTAGTTCCCCAGTATGGTCGCCAGGATATTATCACTCCAATAATTCTCAAAGGATTGTTTATTTTTTTTTGTTTAAATAATATTAGAGGTAACCACAAACCTACTTTTAATCCTGAGGATCTAGCCTTCCTAATGCTCAGAAAGGGATCTCTCTATATTATTTATCTTTGTTCATTTTAGTTGATTTTAGGCTAGTTCTATAGGATTACTTGGGATTTTGATTTTGGATTTGGTTTGGTGGTGAAATAACTTACTCAGATGGATAGATGTAGGTTTTTATTTCATTGGGCTAATGGAGTCAAAGTGTCAAGCAGCAGAAGCGGGATCAAGGTTCTAAAGTGAAGTATTCACAGGTCAAGATATTTTAGTCACTTCAGATCCTTAGGATGACAGTGAAAATGGTTCTAATCGGGGTAAGAGAGAAATTAAGGGTTCTCAAATCCAGATAATGAGTGGAAAGACAGAGGTCAATCGAAACAAGGGATCAATTAAGAATTTCCTATTCTGGATATCAAAAGAAAAACATAAAATGGTAAATAGTTCAAGAGAGAGTGTAATTAAACATATTCTATAATAAAATCCTAGTTATGTCATTTAGATTAAGCAAACATATGAGCATGTGAAAACTTCAGAAAGAAAAAAATGAACAAGTAGAAACTGCTTCACTGTAGTGGCCCAACACATGAATCTTGTAATATAATCTCTTTATTGCTTTAATCCAGTCCGTTGACTTGAAATTGGCACAATCACCCTTAGGTTCCAAAATATTACAACTATAGAAATGTTCAACATTTCATCCACCCTCAATACTTTGAAATGAGAAGTATTTATACAAAAACTCTTACAAAATACCCTAAAAAAAACTTAGGAATTATTCATGGAAAAATAAATATCTTCATGCAAGAAGATAGAGACAACTATCTAACTAATGCAAGATGTCCCTGTTTTTATTGAATTTATTGTTTGATGTCTTTAATTGGTCGTTGATTTGTCTCTTTGTTGTTTTTTCAATGTAGGTTTTTTTTTTATGCAATGGAGTGTCCTCTACGTTGGCAGCTTTCAATCTGATTTGTAATTTCTACTTAACTTTAACTTTGAATTTTACTAATACTCTTTGAATTTGATACTCTTTAACCTTTTGACTGTTGTTTATCTTTTCATCATTCACTGTTCATTGTTCTGTAACTATAAAAATTTCCTACTCTTTTTACTGCCTAACTGATATATTTTTCATTTGACTGCCATGTTTCACTATTTGACCTTCATAGTAAATTAGTCAATTTCCCCCAAAATTCTGCTTTCGGTAATTTTATCTTCACCATTCTTCTAAATATCTCATCAACCTCTGTGTATTTTGAGAATGTAGGCTTGTTGACAAATAGGTGTTTTACCTCATCTTGCAGGTAAAAAAGGTTCTCAAATATTTTGTAAAGTACCTTCTCTGTTAGAATAACTTGCATGGCTAAGTTATTGGCTTGCTCCTTAGAAACTTCTCTCATTTTATTTCATAATCATCCTGCTTCATTAATCTGTCATGAATGACTAGTGGATTTGGAAGGCATTTTTGTTTGAGAGTGTTAAACTTCATCATGAACCTTGTGATGGCAACCTCAATGTTTTTACATTTTTCTTCTAGTTGTATCATCAGATTCCTTTTAGAAATAACCTTCCTGAATTTGAGAATGGTTTTTGTCCTATCGCTAATTCCAATTTCCTCTAATTCTTGTCTATTCTTGAAATTAAGGAATTTGATGATTTCAATTGCTTCTTCAGGTTTCTTGCCAATTTCTTCTTTTATCTTCTCAATGGCTTCTCCTTTTAATTTAATTAAGTCTTTATGTTCATAGATAACTTGTATGGTTGGCCAAATATCATTGACATATTCAATGATATTGGCCCATAGTTTCTCCTTGGCTTATGCCATTGGTTCTTTTAGTGTTAGATATTTCTATAACTTCTTCAATTTCTCATTCAACATGTTTTCTTTCTATTCTTCATTCTTGTGCATAATTTGTATTAGCTTCTTCTTATCCTCCAAAATTTTCTCAGTAGTTCTTTTAGTCTGTTGATTTCATTTGTCTGGATAGACATGTCCTGTATATATTTTACTCACTTACTTGCCTCATCTGTAGGCTGTGTTGTTGTTGTTGATGATTTTGTTGCTAAAGTTGTTGATGAGGTGGCAGGAAGTGTTGTAGCCATTGGGACTGTAGGAGCCAATTATTCTGCTAATGTGGAGGGTACAGTAGTAGTGACTATAGTGATGAAAGTGACAGGAAGTTCCTTTGCTCTGGCCTTTTTCTCATGGACCAACTTGTCCATTTCATTTTCCATTTCTTTTATCTCGGAATTCAACTGAAGAATGAGATTCATCATCCCATCTTTCTGTTTTGCATCCTATAATGCTTCCTTTTCTTGAGGATTTTCAGTGGGAGGAAGTTTTAGTTTCTTCTTTAATGTAACAATGTCTGCATTCTTCTTCTTCATCAATTCATCTGCAACTTTGACATTATTAGGATCATATCCTACTTCAATAATCAAATATTAAAATGATTTGATTATGTTATACTTAGCCTGTGAGGATACATTTTCCAATTTAAGCTGATCTTTGATGTTCCCAAGAGTGTTTTGCAGCTTCTGTATACTCATGGCTTTAATTGTCATTGTTGAATAAAGCATTTGACAAGCTTGTTTGTGAAATTATATATGATCAATAGGATGAAGATATTCTGCTTGAACTTAATATGATGTCTTTTTGTAGTCATCTGATGATTTGGGATGTTTTACTTTAGGCTACAGGAAGGTCATTTTCATCTTCCTAGTTTTATAGTCAAAAGAATAAATAAATCTTCTTTGGTCACTGGATGACTCCTTCCAATATTGGTTATATGTATCAGTCTTCAAGGCTTAATTTCTCATTTTTATCTCTTTGTATTTATGCATAATGTCCATCTCCTTATCTGCTGGTTGGATGGATGAGGATACTTCAACATTGTGTTCTTTCTGAATCATTTGAGTGTTTGAAGTTGAAGCCTGATGTGCTCTTTCAGCAATTGCAGGTGGAGCATTGTCTTTCACCATCGTTTCTGTATCAACTACTCCTAGTTTTTCCACTTCTTCATTGACAGGATTTAATTTAGGCTTCTTCCTGAACATCAATTTAAATTTAGTTTTAGTGGTTATTTATGCAGTGTATGATACTTCTTCTCTACTTATTTTTGAGTTTCTATCTTCTTGGGCAGGATTTTGCAAGATTTGATCAGTATCACCTTGCTTCTTTGCCTATGTTAAATTGTTCTCTAACCATTCAGGCTGGTTGGAGTATTTCTGAATGTCTGGTTTTTTCTCATGTACATAATGAGTTAATTTGCATTTAACTCTCAATTTAGTTATTACTCCTAGAGGATCATAATACCACAGAAAACTCTTACTGAATTTAAACTCCTGCAAATACTTTCAGCCTGTGGACCTGCATCTCTACTGTTACAAATAAAAGGGCCAACCTGATTTTTTATTTTGAATTGTGTCTTCTTTTTGGCTTCCAATAAAATGATTCCATTAGAATTAAGGATCTACCTTATGTACTCAAGGGTGAATAACCTCATTGGGAGGTATTTAGGCAGCCTATATGGAATAATATTTTATCAATATGCCCTAATATATGTATGGTTATGATAGAGATACCAATCTCCTATCGTGTTATGCTCTGATAATTGTAGGACCTTCCTAATTTCCTCACTAATTCTTGGTTGTATGCTGTTGTTCAAAATGTTGACCATAGGATGAATGAAAGAATCAATTGTCTCTGTGTAGGTGGATTGTGTGCAGTGTTTTCTGATAATTGGATTCCAAAATATAACTGACTGTGGGTTTGCTTACATCAAGATTTTGAAGGTTGATGGAAAATTTCTCTGATTGAAAATACAAAAACATGTGGAATAGGACTGATGAATGCTTGAAAACACCTTCTTCGGGAATTTTGACCAACCGTTCATGAATATTATCATCAACGTACTGAGAAAAATTGAAAATGGTAGCAGGAGGCTGACCAAGTGTGAAAGTAGACAGGAAACCTAATATTGTAGTATCAACATACTCATCTGTGAAATAACCCAAAATGGAAGACAACATGGAGATAATATGTTTGTCTCTCTCTGAAAAGATTGCAGATGGGTAAGGAGGATTTGTCTTGGGAGTTTGTATAGATGAAGGCATGAAATTTTAGAATATCTGGAACCTCTTGGGGAAATCCATATTCAGGTATAATTGTGTAAGAGCCTTAATGGAAAAAGGGGTTTCATCTGGAGTGGATTGGACCTACAGCATTTGATTGATTGACTCTACTGTAATGGTGAAAATAATTTCTTTTCTAAGGGTTATTAGGGCTCTTTGGTTAGGGAAATAGAAATATTGACAAATTTTAATTACTTATGGGCACTGGAAAGTCTGTGGGAGAACATACTTTGGAAAATAAGACTCCCAAATGAAAACTTCATCAGCTTGATCTATAGATTTGTTATGGCTACAACAGTGGAGCTCAAGAAGATTAAACTCAGTGACTGTGTCATTAATTTTAAAATCTTTGTTAGCCAAGGCAGTGTGTTCTACATCTACAACTGGAGGTCGAAGAGGATTGACAGATACAATGCTTTTAGAAGCCATTGTTTTGTTAATTTTACTCAATTGATTAATATTTTGACTCAAGAAATAGGCTACAGGCCTTTGAGAGCACCTTAGCAAGACCATTACAGTTTGCAGACTGAGTTAGGATGAAAAAGGGGTTTATCCTTTGGTCTATAATGATTTAAAATACTCAAATTGTACTCTCTGTGATTAAAAACAGGTTTAGGACCTCATAATTCTATAAAAGGACGCCTAGGGTCTGTAGAAAAGGATTGGAAGGCAAGAATTCTTTCTTCAGGTCTGAAAAGGCTTCTATTTTAATTCAATTACTGATTACTTTCTTTATTGCTTTAGGAACAGGCCCAAGCACTGAATAATACTGGAGAAAAATGAAGACTTTTTCTTTGCAGAAGGTTTTTGAGGTTACGTAAGCTTTTTGGGGTTCTTTTGGTCTTTATAGTGCTTCAATTCGATTCTGCAATGTATTTGGTAGAAAATTGGTTGAATTTTAGTTGAGTTTGGCTTGAAATGAGGTCGGAAATAATTATCTTAGGTCGGTAGTGCTCCTTTTGTGCGAATGATAAGAGAAAGTGATGAAAAAGGCACAAAAGGGTGGTTATATGGCTTTTTAACCAGTGAGGGTTAACATTGAATGTGCGGGTCAAAATCAAACGAGAGCGGTATGGTTGCAATGGGTAGGAATATAATCAATGGTTTTCGCATTGGAAAAGGCGGTCAGGTGGTATAATTCTCGAGGATGCGACGCAATAAAATTGTGACACGTTACATGGAGTGAAAATCTGAAAATCGTGCATTTCGCAAGGTTGGGGTGTGGTTAAAGGTTAGGCTTTCGGATGTGCAATAGGTGATAAGGGACATTGGATCTGATTGGTTTAAGATCCGACGGTTGGGCGGATGCAATAGATTCATCGAGATTTCATAGGCATGGGGCGCGAGACTTTAAGTTATGCAGTGGGGTTATAACATATATGATCGGGGCTTGTAATAGGTGGGTTTTAATATATAACCAATGGGGTTAGGAAAAGCGGGACATATATATAGGTGGGGTAATAAAATCCATAGGTTATAAATAAAACATGGGTTGGGATATACATATATGGGAATTATTTTAATACATGATAATGTCTTTTATATATGAATTAATACATAAAGTTAAATGTTAATAATGAAATATAATGCGGGGGGTTAAATACATTGAGTTTTAACTTTAAAAACTGATATCGAGAGGTCATTTTTTGAATGTGGGACTCAACATATCACCTTTTTTAAGGAAATACTTAGGGTAAAGGTATTTTTTGGGTTTTTTGAATAAAAATGGAAATTAATTAAGGGTTTTTTACTTTGCCAAGGGAAAATTTGCATTTTAACTTAGGAAAAGGGATTTTGTAATGAGAAATGAGTGACTAATGGGAGAAAAGGGTTAAAATGAAGGGGGAAAATGTATTTTTACAAGAGGAATGATTTTGAAAGGAAGTTAGTAAATGAAATGACCAATTTTCTGCTATCCATGCCTTGTGAAAACTGTTTGTACCCACCCATCAACTACCCTAACATTTTTTCTTCATTTCTTTGGGTGCATTTGAGCTTGTAGACCCTTACCATTTTATTTTAGCAAAAAACTAACTAACTGTATCCTTATTTCTTCCAAGGGATCAGATTAAAATGTTGAGCTCCTTATTATTTTCTACCTAACTATTGATATTCCAAGATTGAAATGTTTGGTTAAATCTTTATTCTCGATCTATCAGCATGAAAGATCAAGATTAAGCAGTTTGACCTTCATGGATTGTGGAATTTTTGACAAGTTACACACAATCATTATTTTTTCAAAGTAAAGTAAAAGTAGTGGCATTTAAATTTTCATCACTTTCATGATCTATTTTATCTCTTTTTTTTATTTCGGGTTCATTTTTTATATTCTTTTTGGTCTATTTTCTTTCAAGTACTTTGATTTTTCTTTTAGGACTTTTACCCTCTTTACATTTTCTATTTTTTAATATCAGAAAACAAATTTACAGAAAGAAAAGTATGTACATATTACAAGACTATTCAAGGTCAATTCAAAATTATGAACCCTATTATTATAGGACCCTAACACATGATACCTAGAGGAATTTTCGTGTCTCCACCCATTCATCAAGAATTTGAGGATAAATCCCATTTTGACCCTTGACCCTTGGGAATTTTCGTCAGATTACCTAAACCAGAATCCAAAATCTACCAACCATCCAAACCTAAACCAAAACCAAGAACCCACTACATCATGGATATCCAGGAAATGACAAGGTAATGTTGAAACCATTGTCAATCCAAGAAAATCTCATGCTAATGACAACAAAGTAACCAAATAACCAAATGCATGTACCTGCCTTCCAATATCAATAGGGAAATCAAATAGGCAACTTCTTACTTGCAATATCCTCCATTTGTACCTACTTTTCTAACCTTTATCTTCACTTGCCATAAGTTCCTTTCCTTGCTTTCTTATGTCCAAGTGCTCTCTCTCTCAAAGTCCAACTGAGAATGCATCAATGCCCAATTGAATGGTAGAATTATCCAAGAGTAACCAAAGGGTGATCAAGAGTGACTAAGAGTAGCTAAGAGAGACTTAGAATGTTCTCTCTCTCATTTTTTTTCCATTCCTTTTCTTTTTCCTTAAATTTCCTTCATTTTCCCTTGCATTCATATTCTTGTATCTTCATCTTCCATTTCTCCTATTTTTCTTTATTCCCTTAATTATTTTCCATTTATTTCCCTTTGAATTTTTCCAATTCCAATGTTGATTTCCATAGTTATTAATTAACCATAAGTGACCCGTAATGTGATTTTTCCCCCCTCATTCAACTTGGAATATGTTTCCCTTGACCTTTGTTGATATTTTCCTTTTTACATGGAAATATAACCTGGGGTTGTTACAAATATGCTCTGAGAAGGATAGGATTGTAGCTCTAGTTTCCCGACACCCTATTATCAAATGTATGTGAAGTTTTATTCCTCCATGATGTACGTAAGAAAGAAGTATACTTGGAGCTACCTCGCGTCATATGACACATAAGACAAGACTCATGATTAGAAAATGAAGAAAGTTCCATATGGAATAAATCTAGTCCCCTAAACTTGGCGTGCCTATATTGTTGGGAATATGATGTAGAATATAATCCCCCTTCAATTTCAGATGTATATATCTTATATTTGGTTACTCATATGCTAATAATTTATTTCTGACATGATAAAATCACTTAATCGAAAGCGAGTTGACCTTTGATCCCACGGTGATCCACTTATTGAAATTAAAAGTGTAACAAACTGATGATAAGAACTTCATTGTCAAGGGAAGTAGACTGACAAAGACTTTCTATGATGAATTATATTAAATAATTTGAGAGAGAATCCTCTTCAGAGTCAGATTTGAGGGATCCCAAGATGTGCAAGTAGTCATATGGATCCTTGCTTTGCATCATGTATCATGACCTTGATTGAGCCTAGACATGTATATTGGATTGCTACTAAACATATGTTAAGTTATTTAAATGAAATTATTAATATCATAGTGAGATACATTATCAGACTTCTAGATGCATTGACATTGTCTAGGCTGAAAAATGTTGTTGAAGGGAAGAGCATATATCTAGTGTTTCCTTAGCTTGGGATCTTCTAGGACTTCCTGGATTATCCATAGATATAAGTTTCTTTCTTTGAGTATAAAAAAGGAGAGTAAATTGTTGCTACCATGGCTAGGTATGAGGTATTTTGGTTGAGAAAGCTATTTAGAAATATGTTTGAGCATGTGTTGTGGACGACTATTATATGCAATGATATTAAAAGCGCTTTCATAGAATCCCATGTTTCATGACCAATAGAAGAATATTGAGATTAGATATCAGTATATTGGAGATATGGTGCAAAAAGGAGGAACAAGGCTCCAGCTTATCTCAGTTGGTGAGTATATAGTTGGTATTCTTTCCAAGCCTTTGCCATATAATTCATTATGGAAAATTTATAATGCAGTGACCTATAATGCATGGTCGTCAACTTGGTGTATGACAAAGAAATTTTTATGTATGAATTGACTCTTTGATGATGAGATGAAAATGAAATTGAAAATGATGTTATTCCTATGTGATTTGGAGGCATGCATACTATTGTATTGTCCTAGTCGGACTATGTGTTGAACAATGAAAGACTTATGCCTCATGATTATTATACTTTGTATCACAAGTGAACGTTTGATGAATATCTAATAGAAGAAGAATATATTTATGGGTTTTCCTATTTTTGGGGTTTTCCCCAGTCTCTGACCAAAATCCTGATGTCCCTGTATAGACCAATCTAGAGTTCTAGATTAGACTCAATTTATTGTCAACCAAGGTAGGTAATCTTAGAGGCACCTGTCTAATATTTATAGACCTAAAAGTATCTATTCTATCTGTCTTGGATAAATTTTTATTGTGACAGGCTCCAGCACTCTTTTACAAGAGATTGAAATGTGGTTCCTTTCACACTTTAAACACTTATATCACCTAATCTAATCTATTGTTCTAAAACAGAGTGCTACTAGTCTGAGTTTTCAATCCTCTTACAAGGCTATAGTTCACAAAAACTCTTTCAAAGTAACACACTAAGCATACTAAAAATCAAATTCATAAAAACAGTGATCAAAGAAATGATTTGAGATTCAATACTCAATTAAACCTCTTACAAGGACTTGTTCATTAATTTTGCAATCGAATTCTCAAATTACTACTATGAATCATAAAGTAACAATATTAAACTTCTAAATAAAATTGATGGACTCAAAAGAATGAAAATGAAATAAAATGCTAATGAGATTTGAATACTAAACCTTATGTAAATGGAAAGAAAGTGTACCAACTTCACATGGGGGCCCTTCCACGCTTTGAAGGCACACTTGAAAAACTTCAAGTGATAAGAACGTTAACTCAAAAACACCATAAATGATGAAATTTTGTCTCTGATTAAGTTCTGGGAATGAGTTACATCAAAAAAAAAGTTCTGAAACATGCTGACAGTCTTAAGTCTATTTCTTCCTTCAATGTTATCACTAGCATCCTTAGTCTATTACATGCTTTCATCCTCCTATTTATTAAAATTACAACCAAAGAGGCTATTTTCGTTCCCCCTAATCCTAACTGATCCCAAAATAGATCGAGTTAGTTTAGAGTTCCTAGTCTTAAGAAAAATATCAAGTACATTCATTATGACTTCAGATTTTTCTGTTGGATAAGCTGGGTTTGACCAACGTTGACCAGATATTCAGGAGCTTCAAATTCTATCTTGGATAGATTTTCCACCATGTGTGTACATCCTAGATGACGTCCTTGTCTTTTGTTTCGATTTTCCTGCTATGCCACATGTCAGAACATAAACCAATTACAGGAAGTTATCACATCCTGTAATTTTCTTGAAAATTTTCAATTTTTAACATAAAAATTCCATAAATTAAATTTAATGTAAAATAACAATTATAATCCTACATTAATCAATTTCAATAGATTATAAGGGATTTATGGA
Organism: Pinus albicaulis; assembly: GCA_034641835.2. Lineage (NCBI taxonomy): Eukaryota > Viridiplantae > Streptophyta > Pinopsida > Pinales > Pinaceae > Pinus > Pinus albicaulis. Next base: position 1,004,191,008 of record CM076581.1, read on the forward strand.
AGAAAATGGTGGATAAATGATGGAATTTTAGGAGAAAAATATAGCAATAAAATAGTACCAACATTTCCCCCAAACTCAATGATTTAGCATGTCCTCATGCTAATCCTGATGTGCTCCCTTTATGTTCTGTTTTTGCTTGTGCCTCTGCTGCTTGTAGCAATACATATACATTCTTCTAAACTTGGAACTCATGCTTCATATTCTTATATTTTTCTTGAAGAGCCATTTTCTGAGTGTACCATTTTGTTGCCCATTTGCATATTTCAATTTGATCAGTTTTAAGTTCTTTGACTTTCTTCTTTAGTTTCTCATTTTTCTGTTGAATATTCTTACTCTGTGCTCTTAACATTTCATTTTCTTTCTTTATGACTTTCTCTAACATATTTTCTTCCATCAATTCCTCTTTTAGCTCTTCAATTTGTTTCTCTAACTTTCTATGTTTCTTGTTTGTAGGTACTAGCTCTTTCCTTTCTCCTTTGTTACTTTCAGTTTCCATCTCTGCTTCTTGTTCTGGCTGTGAATTAGCACTGCTTTCAATTTCCATTGGTTTATTTACATTTTGCTCTGGTTGATCATCCTGTATTTGATTTCTTTTTATTCTTCTTGATCTTCTTCTGTAAGTAGTGAAAATTTTATCTTTTGCAATTTTCTTGGCATCTTCTTGCCTCATTCTTCTTGTCTTCACACTACTACTGGGTTGAGCAACAGTACTTGAATTAAATTCAGGGGTTTCCTCATCAATATCAACCATAAACTCTGTGCTTCCTTGTTTCTCCTGTTCATCTTCTTTGGTTTTGATTTGATTGGCAATTAAAAATTCTTCCCATGTTTTCCCTCTCTTCTGTAGCTCAAATTCAATTAGAATTTTGATCAAACCAAAATGATACAGGCTTATATCTTCATTACCCTTTTGTTTCTGAATGGTCTTTGACATTTTACTCAAACTTTGTAAAAGAAAATAGGGCAGACTGATAGTGCATTGACCCTTTAAGTGCAACAAAATTTTTATGTGATATAGGTATACTATGTTGTAATTCCCTTCACATGTAACAAATTTTTGAAGAATGTATACCATTTCATCCCATGGGTGGATTAACCAACTTCTAGGAACACCCTTTTTCCAATTGACAGAAGAAAACCTTGACCTAGACATAAACTGAGTCCATGATTTTTCTCTAAATTTCTTAGTTTTGAAATACTTTTCCCCTTCTAGACTAATGTCTAATGACTGAGCTATTGTATCCTCTGAGATTTTGAAAGAGAAATTTCCTATCAAAGCTTTCTCTCCATTAAATGAAATGCAAATTGTTTCATAACTTCTTCATTGTTTCCATTAAATTTCTCTAGAAAAGGCAACCAGTGTTTTTCCCTCAAAATCTTAACACAGTCTTCATGGTATTTTGAACTATCAAATTTCTCAGGCTTTGCTCTATTTGTCATTTAAAAAAAAAAATATATATATATATGTTCTAACCCCTTTTTATGCTCTATGAAACAAAAATTCAATCAGGATTTTTCAACTTGTTACCTCTCTTCTCGCGTTCCACTAAGCTGACCTGGCTAACTTCCTCAATTTTCTGAGCTTACTTCTTCAAATGTCTAAGTTGTTCTTCAAATTCTGAGCGGAAGTCAAAATTCCGAATAAGCCTGTCTGCTATATTTTCTCCCTTTTTAGCACCTACTATCTCGGCCTTTTTAAGAAACTCAGGGTCTGAACATTAAATCATTAACTAACTTTAGGAACTCAAAGTTTTATAAAATGAAAACTCAACGACCGACCTTGATTTTTCTTGATGTCATATGATGAGATTGTTATGATGATAACGCAGAGAACAGAGTCTTACTGACAGAGGCCGTGAGCTTGTTTGCAGAGTCGGAAAGCGTGTTCAAATCATTAATACAGAGGAGCAATACTGATTTGTAGAAGCATAATCATGGTAGCACAATATTCAAATCGTTATGAAATCATATCAGATACATTCATAAGCAGATTTGGGTCAGAAAATCGTTTTTGTAACTCTAGCAGTCGAAATGAATGAAATCATTTGAGGTCATGCGTTTTAACAAATGTCTTTCCATTGAGCAGACTTTTACATTCAGTATCTATTAAGGTCACTACTTGTTGGTACTTTGTTGGCAAAGTTCAATTGTAAAAAATGATGAGTTTATGAAAAGGTTTTAAGGGCGTAGATAGGAATAGAAAATAGGAATAGGTTAAGGTTTACAATGATGTTATGTGTGATAGAGAAATGGAAATTAACATATAGAAATAGGTGGAGTGGTAATGAAGTGAGTATATAGGGACATTACGAAGAATATGGGTATAAGGATTATAAGAAGTCTTTTTGAAATTGATAACAAGCAATCATAATTATTACTTTTAACACTAAAATAATTTAAGAATTTTAAATGCTAAAAACAAAAATTTTCAATACATTACACTTGTTGGCTGATCAAATTCTGATTCTGCTTGTACAAGTGTGACTGATCTACTTGTACAGGTGTGACTAATATTTTTCTTCTAAAATAGGTTCCTTTGAAATCGAATATAACAGGTCCCTTAAAATCTGAAGAACCATGTTTGTGAAGCTTCATTTATCTTTAGTGTTGATGTAGCCTTGATTATAATTTTGATAAGAAACCTTCGAAAATTTGTTGAAGTAGCCTTGTATATCTTTGATGCAGTCTTCAAACAGGTCCCTCTGATATTGGTAGTATTGACATAGCCTTTGAACACGTCCCTCTGTATAATCATGTTGAAACAGGTCCCACTGCATATTTTGTTGCTTGAACAGGTCCCTTTACTGATCAAAACAACTCTTTGATTGAATGATTGAAACAAAAATTCTTTGAAAAATTGAAATTGAGGAGATGAGATAGGGAAAAACCACTATTTCTTCTCCCCCACTAAGTCTTTGACTTGTCCTCAAGTCATTATTGAATTTGTGAAAAATAGTAAAAAAATAGAAGAGTGAATTCTTACCAGCCAAATGATTGGTTTTCTAATAAGAATTCTAGTTTAGATTGTGCTAGAGTCTGGTTTTCACATCTAAACCATTATTTTTTACATTTTTTTTTTTATTTTTTAATTTTTTTTATTTTTTTTATTTTTTTAAAAATTTCATTTTATTATTTTAATTTTTTGAAATTCAAATGACTAAGGTAGAGAGATCATAGCTGAAGACTTTGATATCTCAACCTCCTTTTGTTGAGAGACAATTTGAATAAAATCTTCCTTGTTGATGGGCTTATGATAGAGTTTCAACCTATGTCCATTGAAAATAAAGGTGTTGCCTTCTCCATCAATTGTTGTTAATTTGATTGATCCATTTTCATATACTTGATCTATTTCATATGGGCCCATCCAATGTGTTGTAAATTTGGCTTTATGATCTCTGAATTTAGAGTCGAAGAGTAAAGCCCAGTCTCCTTCTTTAAACTGCTTCTTTTTAATGTGTTCATCATGCCATTGCTTCCTTTGTTTCTGGATTAGGATTGTTCTCTCCTCTGCTTGCTGCCTCATTTCATCTAACTAGTTCAATTGCATAATTCTCTCCTTTTGTGCTTCATTGAGATCAATTCCTAAATCTGCAGCCATTTTATAAGTATGTATCTGAAATTCAATAGGAAGCATTACCTCTTTTCCATACACTAGCTGATATGGTGTAAATCCTGTAGTGTCTTTCCACGTTATTCTGTAAGCCCAGAGTGCATCTTTGAGCTTTTCCTCCCAATTCTTTATGTTCATTGCTACTGTTTTAGTGATAATTCCTTCCAAAGTTTTATTTTTTGATTCCACTTGGCCATTGGCCTATGGATGGTAAGGTGTACTTTTTCTGTGCTTGATTTTATATTTTTCTGTGATATCTTGAACCAGCCTTGAAGTGAACTGGGTACCTTGATCTGTCACTATCTCCCTAGGTACTCCATACCTTACAAAAATTTCTTCAAAGAGGAAGTTTACCACTGTTTTCTCAGTTGCCTGGAAAAGTGCTTTTGCTTCAGCCCATTTTTTCACGTAGTCAGTACATACTAGGATGTACTTTTTTCCCTTTGAAGGTGGATTGATGGGTCCTACAAAATCTAGAGCCCATTTTTCAAATGGCTCTAAATGTACTTGGGGCTGAAGTGGCATTTCATCTGAAGCTGTTGGTCTACCCATTCTTTGACAACTGTCACAAATTTTCACACACTTCTTTGAATCCTTAAAAATAGATGGCCAATAGTAGCCAAGACTGAGGATCTTAAATGCTGTCCTTTTTGCTGCAAAATGCCCACCACATGGTTCATCATGACAAGATTTTAAAATATCAATTATTTCATCATTTCTTACACATCTTCTAATAATCATATCATAACCGGTGTAAAATAAATCTCCATTGACCCATGAATATCTAGCACTTTGTTTGATGAGCCTCTTCTTTTCCTTTGTAGTAAAATATGGAGGTATCTTCCCCGTGGACAAATAATTAGCTAAATCAGCATACCATGGATCTACTACTGAAATTGAAAATAAATTTTCATCTGGAAAAGAATATTCAACCGGAACAACCTCACCTGAATTCTGGAGTCTAGAAAGAAAATCTGCCACCTGATTCTCCTTACCTGGTCTATCAAACACTGTAATATTAAATTCCTGTAGTAATAACATCCATCTGGTAACTCTGCCATTAGTGAATGGTTTGTTCATTAGATATTTAATGGCAGAGTGGTCAGTATGTACAAAAACCTCATAACTAGTTATATAATGTCAGAATTTATTCACAGCGTGTATGATTTCAAGCATTTCTTTTTCAGTGACTGTGTAGTTTAATTCTGCAGGTGCTAGATTTTTACTAATAAAATAGATAGCATAATTCAAAGACTCTTCTTTTTGGCCTAATGAGGCACCTACTGCAGTATCATATGCATCTGTTAAGGTGTGAAAAGGTAGGGTCCAGTTAGGTCCTTTAAAGACTGGTGTGGTTGATAATTTTTCTTTGAATGTTTCAAAAGCTTTCTGACAATCTTCATTCCAATTTAAAGGTGTATCTTTTGCTACAAGCTTAAACAGAGGTAGAGATATTTTACTAAAATGTTCAATAAACCTTCTATAATAGCTTGCATACCCAAGAAAGCTTCTTAACTCTTTTTGAGTCTTTGGAATTGGCAAATTGACAATGACTTGGATTTTTGATGGATCAACTTTAATGCCTTGAGAAGAAACATAATGACCCAATACTACCCCTTCATTTAGCATCATAAAACACTTTTCATTGCTGAGGGACATATTAGCTTCAATAGATCTCTTAAAAACTTTCTCAAGATTTTCTAATGAATGCTCAAATGAGTTACCATACACTGAAAAATCATCCATATAAACTTCAACACACTCATGAACTAAATCAACAAAAATATCTAATACAGCTCTCTGAAATGTAGCTGGAGCATTACAAAGTCCAAATGGTAAAACATTTTAGGCATAAGTGCCCCAGGGACAAGTAAAAGTGGTTTTGTCCTGGTCCTCTAAGGCTATCCTAATCTGGTTATAGCCACTGAAACCATCAAGAAAAGAGAATGATGATTTCCCAGCTAATGTATCTAACACTTGATCAATAAATGGTAGTGGGAAATAATCTTTGAGGGTTGCTTTGTTCAATTGTTTGTAATCAACACAAATCCTCCACTTACCATTTTTCTTGGGCACTACTACCAATGGGGATACCCACTGACTGTCAGAGATAGGATAAATAAAATTGACTTTAAATAGTTTTTGTAATTCATCTCTAGCAATATCCTGAAGAATGGGATTCATTCTTCTCTGTGGTTGCCTTACTAGTTTTATATTACTATCTGTGTAAATATGGTGAGTGCATGTTTCAGGGTGGATTCCATGCATATCGGTGTAGTCCCAAGCAAATTCTTTCTGATATTTCCTCAATAATTGAATCAATTTTTCTTCTTTAGATAAGTCTAGGTGAGTGCTAATATTCAATGTTTTTCCTGGACTAATCTCTATGGTCTTGCTCTGTGTGTTTGTGATAGATTGAATGGGAAAAATGTTTTAAAATGATGTTTGCAAAGAATGAATGGTGCATATTTCTTGAAAACTATGTGCTAAAAGTTCATCTACAGCATTATATTGTTCATTTCTTAATTCTTCAGAAATATCAGGTTGAGAAAGAAACAATTCTATCAAATCATCATTATTATGTTCTTGAAAATCATAGATTTGATTGATGCTGAAAACAGATTGAACTTCTTCCTTATCATTGTATTTATCATCAAGCCATAAGTTGTTTTCTACTGCTGGTGATTGTGCTGATGGGTACAGAGTGAGTTGTTTCCTTTCAATTCCTCATTAAATAATCATATTACCTGATCTACACCTTATGAATGCATCAGCAGTTGCTAACCATGGTCTACCAAGGATGATAGGGTGTCCTCCTAAATTGGATTTTGGCTGAAGAACTAAAAAGGTCACTGGATACTCCCAAGAGTCCAGTGAAACAATTATGTCCTCCAAAATCCCTTCGGGAATCACTTTAGACCTATCAGCTAGTTCTAGAAGAATTGGTGTGTATTGCAAATTTGTGAGCTGCAATGTTTTCATTGTTTCAAGAGTCATCACATTTATTGTTGCCCCAAGGTAAATTAAAGTATTTGGAATAGGTATGTTGTTAATGATTGTAGTGACTCTAGGAATACCGGGATCAACATACTTTTCCATTGAAATGGTGTTTGTCATAAGGCCAGCTAGATGTCCAATAACATGAATATTTTGTGGATCAAATATTTTTCTTGTAGGCTTCTTGAGGCATAGTTCTTTGATTGCTTTAGTATATATTGGAATGTCTTTTATGGCTTGAAGTAGTGGAATTTTTATATAGACATTCTTTAGCTCATCTAAAACATCAAACTGTGGTAAAGACATGGGAAGTTTTGCTTGGATCAATCTTTCTGGAAAAGGTGGTGGATGCACTGCTTGCATTTGTTTATTTTTGATGTCATCATTTTGTTTCTTTTGAGTTTGAGTTTCATTTTCATTCTCTTTGTTTTCTTCTTGTTTTTCAGCTACTGGAGGTTCTTTTTGAAGTATCTTTCCAGACCTAAGCTCGATATTTTGTAGAGGTAGAGTGGGATATGATGGTCCCTCATCTACACTATAAGCTGGTCTATCTACTCTATTATTTGGATTAGGTAGAGGTTGAGCAGGAATCTGAGTAGGTCTAGGAGGCTGGTTAGATGGAAGTTGTAATTGAGATGGATTTATTGGTGGAGGAGCAGGCAATGTTTGTTGAGTGTTTTGAGGTTGATGGAAAACTTGCTGCTGAGGATATTGTTGATATGTTTGAGGATACTGCTGATATTGCTAAGGATATTGTTGGTATGGTTGAGGATATGGTTGGTATGGTTGAGAGTATTGCTGAAATGGTTTCCATTGTTGCTGTGGGTAAGTTTGGGGTTTCCATGGCATGGGTACATTCCAAGAATTCTGAACATATATATGATCTTGTGTAGGAAATTGCAAATTTTGGTTTGGAAACATAACTGGAGGTGGAGGTCTCAGTTGCCATGGTCTCTTAGCGCCCATGAAATACACATTCTCCATATATGCGTTGGCTTCCAAATTACAATTCTGCAAAATATTGATTTTAGAGCAATGAAATATATCATGATTTTTAGTACAAAACGCACAGACTTGAACGTTTTCTAAAGGGCAGTCTTTCAAAGCATGTTTCTTCTAGAATTTTGGGCAAAAGACAGCCATTAATTAATCTTCTTCTTCCTGTCTTTTCTTTGCTTTCAGGGTGTCAATTTGATTTCCTAAGGTACTTAATAGATCTGTTTTGAATTCTTCTAATAAGTTTCCTATTTCAGCCCTTGTAACACTAGCTGAAGAAGATTTTGTGGCTTTGGATAATATGGTTCTTTTTCCATTTCTAGCTTTGCTCCTAGAATACTTTTCACATAAATCAACAATTTAATCGAAAGGTAAGGTGGAAATATCACCTTTTCCCATCAAATTAAGATCATCTAAGTATTCTTCTCGAATTCCCTTCAAAAATATTGTTTGGATCAGATCAAGAGACATGGTTCTATGTTTTGATTTTTGTAGATTGTAAACAAATCGTTCCAAATACTCTTCTAAGCTTTCATCCTCTTGTTGATTCATTCTAAAAATATCATCTTTAGAATCTTTTGATCTACAATAAGGTTGGTATTTCTTTAAGAATATTTTTCTCATGCCATCCCAATCAGTTATTGCATGTTCACCAAGTCCCATGAACCATCTTAATTCCGATGCTTTTAATGTTGCTAGGAAGAGTCTAAGCATATGAGCATCATCTGTGTAACCATATGTTCGGCATACTATGTAAAATTCAAACAAGAATGAATCTAGATCTTCTGAAGCCATGCCATAAAATTTTGGTAACATATATGGAGGTATGTTTTTCATTTTTATTTCCTCATCATTATTTTCTCCTGGTTCTTGAATGGGAAATTTAAAGGTTGAATCTTCCTCTTCTCTTCGATCTTGATCTTGCCTTTGTTTTAGTTCAGCCTCTCTTTGTCTTCTTCTTTCCTTTGATGTCTCTCATATTCTCTAAGTTGTTCAGGAGTGGGTCCTCTCGCTGATCCTCCTCCTTCCTCAGTCATTTTGATAGGTTCCTCTGTTAATTTAAGTTCTTGTTCAGTGTCACTTGTTTCAAAGAAAAGTTGTTCTGCTGGTTTTTCTCCTTCTTGAAGTTTTTCAAAATCAATAGGTTCAGGGAGAGATTGTTGAGTTGTTTTTCTACATTCTCTTGTTATAGAGGTTTCAGGGAGATATTTTTTCTTTGCTTCGTATGCCAACAAAATTTGTCTCTCTATAAGTGTAAGTCTTTGCCCTGATTTTTGTTTATCCTCTAATTCTTGTACAGTGACTTTCCTAGCTGGAGTTGTGTGTTCAATCCTTTCTAAAGGGTTTGCTCCTAGTGGTGGATAAGTTCTTGGATGGGGCGTTTTTATGAATCTACCTTTATCATCTCTAGGTCTAGACATAAGTAAGCATGACTTCCAAAATGATGAATTAAAATTAAATCTGTGTTTTTGTTTGTTTTTTGTTTTTTTTAGAGATCCTCTAGTTGCGCCTCCCCAACAACGGCGCCAAAATGTATAGACCAATCTAGAGTTCTAGATTAGACTCAATTTATTGTCAACCAAGGTAGGTAATCTTAGAGGCACTTGTCTAATATTTATAGACCTAAAAGGATATGTTCTATTTGTCTTGGATAAATTTTTATTGTGACAGGCTCCAGCACTCTTTTACAAGAGATTGAAATGTGGTTCCTTTCACACTTTAAACACTAATGTCACCTAATCTAATCTATTGTTCTAAAACAAAGTGCTACTAGTCTGAGTTTTCAATCCTCTTACAAGGCTATAGTTCACAAAAACTCTTTCAAAGTAACATTGAGCATAGTAAAAATCAAATTCATAAAAACAGTGATCACAGAAATGATTTGAGATTCAATACTCAATTAAACCTCTTACAAGCACTTGTTCATTAATTTTGTAATCGAATTCTCAAATTACTACTATGAATCATAAAATAACAATATTAAACTTCTAAATAAAATTGATGAACTCAAAAGCATGAAAATGAAATAAAATGCTAATAAGATCTGAATACTAAATCTTATGTAAATGGAAATAAAGTGTACCAACTTCACATGGGGGGCCTTCCACGCTTTGAAGGCACACTTGAAAAACTTCAAGTGATAAGAACGTTAACTCAAAAACACCATAAATGATGAAATTCTGTCTCTGATTAAGTTTTGGGAATGAGTTACATCAAAAACAGAGTTCTGAAACACGCTGACAGTCTTAAGTTTGTTTCTTCCTTCAATGTTATCACTAGCATCCTTAGTCTATTACATGCTTTCATCCTCCTATTTATTAAAATTACAACCAAAGAGGCTATTTTCGTTCCCCCTAATCCTAACTGATCCCAAAACAGATCGAATCAGTTTAGAGTTCCTAATCTTAAGCAAAATATCAAGTACATTCATTATGACTTTATATTTTTCTGCTGGATAGGTTGGGTTTGACTAGCATTGACCAGATAGTTAGGAGCTTCAAATTCGATCTTGGATAGATTTTCCACCATGTGTGTACATCCTAGATCACGTATTTGTCTTCTGTTTCGATTTTCCTGCTATGCCACATGTCAGAACATAAACCAATTACAGGAAGTTATCACATCGTGTAATTTTCTTGAAAATTTTCAATTTTTAACATAAAAAATCCATAAATTAAATTTAATGTAAAAATAACAATTATAATGCTACATTAATCAATTTCAATAGACTATAAGGGATTTATGGAAGAAAATGGTGGATAAATAATGGAATTTTAGGAGAAAAAGATAGCAATAAAATAGTACCAACAGTCCCTATTGTGCATGTATATGTTCTACTTTTCTTTACTATTTTGTTGCATTGTTGATGCTATTATTCTTTCTACATAGTTTCTTATGATGATAAGATGTTATGGGGTAAATGTAATGTGAAAATGTTGAAAAATTAAAAAAATACAATTATCTACATCAAAGAACAATTATCATAGGAACAACCTTTACCAGTTGTTTAACCTTGGTTTTCATTTTTTAGCTTTGGTTCCTCATCACTTTTAGAACTTTATTCCTCACTGCTCAGTGCTTCTTGTATCGAATTTAACATAGTTTTCTCAAGTGTCTTCTTTATAGATTTTTATTTCCAAACTTCTTTATTCATTGCTAGTTTCTTTCATATATGTGAGCGTCTATTGTTAGGTGTTAAATATGGTGTTTCAAAATTCTCTAGCAATTTTGTAAGTAATCTTTTTATTTCCTATAATAGTTCTAATTGGGATTCATAAAAATCCCTTAATCCCTTGAAATATTTGTCCATGATTTTAGGACCTAAGAATTTAGTGGTAGCCTTAACAACATAACATGGCTTTAATACTAATGTAGAAAACAAACAATGCTCTATTTGTTATTGAAAAAGAAATAGGTTTATAATAAATATTTTGGTAGATAAATTAAATTATTAAAGGATAGAATGATAATATTACAAATAAAGATTCCCTATTATAATAATACTAGATGGGATTTCTTTTCATATAAAAAGTAGTGTCTTTATGGAGAAGACACATATTCACACCTTTTATATATATTATTTATTATTATTATGTTACTTACAAAAAATACAATAATTTATATAGAAAATACAATAGAACATATCAATATTATAACAAAGAGGTCTTCCAAATATAAATAAGCATAAGCAGGAAAAAATATTTTCCCTATTTCTTAACTATATATATAAAATCACTACTCGCGAAGGACAAATTCTCCATAGAAAATAAATTCTTTTACCTTTTAGCAAAGTAAAAAAAAGGAAACTCAAGTCATTATTATTTAAAACATAGAGGTGAGGTTTCAACTAAAATTAAGGGAAAGTGCATACCATACTTTAAAGAATAACAAAGAGTACTCTGAATACCTATGCACTTACTACTTAGCTTAGCTTTGAGTTTGAAAGTGCAAATGATCAAACTAAGGTGAAAGGAAAAACCCTAAGTTCATATTAGGAAAGAAATGATAAAACCCTAATGCTTTAAGAGGGCACCAGCAACTCTCTATTTATGACATACGGAAGAGAATATGGATAGACATAAGCCCTTATCATAAATCACCCTTCGTTAATCATGTTTTTGGATGACTCACTCGATAAACCATTGACTTTGCACTTGCCTCTTTCATCTCGATCAGAGATTCGAGTTATATTAAAGGTTTACGAAATTAATGAAATATGATCCCATCACAACAAAAGACAAACTAAGCTCTATATACATATAGACATGTTGCAAGATTAATCTAATAATTTATATTATACAAAATATACTCGTCCATAATACGAAATATACTTGTCCACAACCCAAAAAAATCCATAAATTGAAATAGAATAATGGATCTTTAATTATTCCAATAAACAAAAGTGAATGAGGCACACTGCCCAATTGCTCACCATGTAAATTCTGGTTCGCTGAAATTCTCTAGAGGAAGTTTGATTGACAGTTCTAAATTTAAAAAAGAATGGAACTAATTGAATTTGAGAACAAAAGGTCTAACAACAAAGTGGCCTCAACGGTCTAACAACATATTGTTGAATTCCTCGTATGTTTTTGGAGGCATGCCTCGAAGTTCATGGCCATGAAACCTTAAATGGCTGGGTTTAAAAATATGACATTCACGCTTGTTCACGTCTGTCCTCTTCCACTTGCTATGGACAGCCATTATATACTCCCGGCGTCTCGTTTCATGCATTATATTATAAACCCATACACCTTGTCTGGCGCCGATGTACAACACGGCCTTGCCTCCAAACTTATAATCAGTAATTTCATCCTTGCACAATAGCAGCGGAATATCTTTAACAAACTCATGGGGCCGTTCATCCATGTACACTTTCCATACCTTTAATTCCCAATTATCTGGCTCTGTAACAATGCAGAGTTCCTCTTCAAGTTCCACCAAACATACAGGTTTGTTGGAGCACTCTCCTTCTAGAAAAATGGATTTGTTCCACCGCTCGTTTTCCACGTCAAATACGATCACCATATCCTTTTCATGTGTCTTCGACCATCCCAGCCAACAAAAAAGCCCTTTGAACACAAAGGGCTCATTCCTCCGTGGCAGAAAAACCATATCGAGATCTCCAATTCTTTTCCACGTTCTTTCATTGGCATTGTAAATAAAAGTCTTCATTATCTTCTCATTCTGGCCTTCATTACGGTGGGGGCGTCCCACGACGACCACCTTGCATGCACCGAGTTTTCTGTCAAACGCGATACCGACTACGAAATCCTCGAACCGCTCTGGCAACGTCAAGGTATTCCAGATGTTGGGAGTCGTGGGATTGTACACTAATATCGTGTCGCGGCCGGGTACTCCCTGCCGACCGCGGAAACAGAGGAATCCGTCGTTCGAAGCCACCAGCCGCAGCATCGTCGACTGGCCAATCACATAGGGTATCCACAGGGATGCGCTACGAATATCGTCTAGTATGAAGTGTATGAAGTGCATGAAATTCATTGTGTCTTTGCCACCTGACGTATCCAGTTCAGGTCTATTTACACGGATGACGTACTTGGTTTGCGAAGACATTACATCTTCGCCCTCGCCATCTAGGTTTTGTGTCATCTTTTTTACTAGTATAGACTAGTTTTTAGCCTGTAGAAGTTAAAATAACTCTTTTTTCGACTTTTTCTCACAGCTGCTCAGAGTAAAGCAAATGCAAAAAATACTATAATTTTCTAACCTTTTTAACGTTAAAATAACTTCTTCGACTTCCTCTCACCGCTGCTCAGGATAAGGCAAATGCAAAAACACCAGAATCTCTTCTCAGCCACAGATATGGAGAATCTATAGCGGTCCCTCCTTAAGCAACGGCAAAGAGAGAGTCCAGGATTTCATCATGCTCTGGTTTGCCGCACGTCTATAAATTGAAAACAAATTCCATGGTGGGTCGTTTCCCATTCTGTAACACCTAACGCTTACTCTTCCTTAATTGCATATTGGCCTAAGCAATTTTTCGTATTCCATAAGCCTGATTTGCCATGTGTATATTCCAAACATGGGTTACACATTCGCAACTGGCTTGCTGTTGTGACCTTAATCCTTAAGGTCGTGGACTATTTGCGAAGGAATTGAACCGTTTCTGGTTTTTCAATCTATAGAGATTTTGATGTGACCATATTTTCCGGTTCCTATTTAATATAGTGAAAACTTTTACTGGACTTCATTTGTTTCTATAACTTTATATTCATCTTTAGTCAAAGTTTTAGAAAATTATATCATTTTTTTTATTTTCCGGTTCCTATTTAATGTAGTGAAAAGTTTTACTGGACTTCATTTGTTTCTATATCTTTATATTCACCTTTACTCAAAGTTTTAAAAAATTATATCATCTTTTAAGTGAATGTTAGTTCATTATATAAAACCTTTTTTTAAGAACTACAAGTTTTATATGCCTTTGTAATGGAGTATGTAATGTTATATAGAGTTAGATATATACCACTTCACTTAAATACAGTTTAACGATTTAGATATATATTATTTGATTTACCTATACTATAATGATTTAGAGATATACTATCCTATCTAAAATATTGATATATATCATTTTACTTGATATATAATATATTATGATGAGAATTACTACTATGTAATTGCAAATGATGAATAATGATACAAGATGATGTTATGATTAAAATATAATGTATTATGATGAGAATCGCTATGTAATTTCAAATGATCAATAGTGATAGAAGATGATGTTAGGTTTAGATAGGTTTTAGTTGATTTAATTTTAACAATATTAAGTAGAATTTCAATTATTAGTATAATAATAGCAATTTTAAGTAGAATTTTAATTATTGGCCTATTGAATTGAATAATGAATGAATAATTTTAGATTTTTTACCTTTTCAAATTGTATATAGATTTAGTGAGCAATTAAGGGGTTTAAATGTTTATTGGGTTATGAGGGATTCTTGTTTACTTAAGACTTTTAAGGATAAAGAAATACTACAATTATGTAAGACAATAACGCTAAAATTATGTAAAACAATATTGCATGTTGAGTTTTTAACACCTTTATTCTTCATCTACCAAAATCACATTCACAATTTTATTACTTAAGCAATTTTAGAATTTGAAGGTAATTCTTTTCAAGAATTTGAAGAGAAGGAAAACTAGTTTTTAATACCTTTATTGTTCATTTATCAAAATCACATTCACAATTTTATTACTTAAGCCATTTTAGAATTTGAAGGTAATTCTTTTCAAGAATTTGAAGAGATATAAAACTTGCAAAATAAAATCATGGATGAACTATGCTTTGCTCTACCTTATTTTCTCAATGTGTTCGATTTGTTTCCAAATTCTCATCTCATATCACTCTTGCTTCACAAAATGTGATTGGATCCTCTTTTTCTTCAAACTATCCTTATGTATAGTCTAAACTCTTTTTCAATATATGTGAATAACAAAACCACAATAATGTAGAAATTATATAACATATGGATGTATATATCCATATTCTCCTGATCTAACAATATTTATCTTCTTGCTAAATGTTGTGTAACCAGCTCCAAAAATAGAAGAAAAGAGATATCAACACCTTAGAAATGAGCCACTTCGAGGGGGCAACCTCCAATACATTACATAAATGAACAATTCTTGGATGATACAATTTACAAAACCTCCTTTCTATATATAGGAGTCCATGGGGCCATAATGTAATCCTAGTGGGCCATAATGTAATCCTAGCCGACCTAACAAAAATAATTTAAGGGCACAATAATCATAAAATGCTGGTTACAAGGGTACAATGATAACAATAAGGGGGTTACACTAACAACAATAACGGACTATACTAGTAATATAGGGACCTAACATGCCCCTCTCCTTCAAAAAAGTGTTTTCCTCAACACTTGAGTAGCTCTGGGTGCTTCTGTATAAAATTCTCATCCTCCCATGTAGAATCTTCAGTGGGTAAGTTCTTCCACTTGATGAGATACTTTGAAATTGATCGATTCCGTAGCTGTCGAGTTCTTGTTTCCATGACCACTTCAGGTTCTAATATTATTTTTCCTTCCTCATCAAGTTCTGGCAATATTGTTTGAACTGGAAGATTTTCACCTATAACCTTCTTTAAGCATGAAACATGGAAAACTGGATGCACTCATGAAGAAGCAGGAAGCTCCAATTTGTATGCCATAGTACCAATCTTTTGCAACACCTTGTAAGGACCATAGTACTTTGGCGATAATTTATTATCCTTCTTTGCTTGCTTGAGGGACATTTGTTTGTATGGTTGTAGCCGTAAAAATACCCAATCTCCTACATCAAAACTTCTCTCGCTACGATGTTGATCTGCCTGTTGTTTCATTCGATTTTGTGCCAAATTCGGGTTATCCTTTAAGAGTTGGAGAACTTCTTGCTGATGCTCGATGTGATCTTCCACTGCTTGAACCTTCAAATTTTCCCTTAAAGATGATGTGATCGATGGTGGATGATATCCAAAAGTGCCATAAATGGGGTCATTTTTGCTGCAGTATAGAAGGAAGTGTTATACCACCATTCAGCGAGAGGTAACCACTTGACCCATTGTGTTTGTTTATCAGATACAAAACAACGAAGATATCCTTCCAAACATTTATTTACGATCTCAGTTTGACCATAAGATTGAGGACAATAAGATGAGCTATGAACTAATTGAGTACCCAAACAAGAAAATAACTCCGTCCAAAAATTTCTAGTAAAAATGGGATCTCTGTCGCTCACAATAACCCTTGGGCTTCCATGTAGCTTTTGAATTTTATCCATAAATGTAGTAGCAACTATACTTGCTTTAAATGGATGAGATAATGCACAAAAGTGTGCATACTTGGTAAGTCTATCAACTACCACCATGATGACACTCTTTCCTTCGGACTTAGGTAAACCTGTGATAAAATCCATTCAAATCTCCTCCCAACGTTGACTTGGAATGGATAAAGGTTGTAGAAGTCCCGGGGTCTTAATTGTTTCCACTTTATTCTGCTGGCAAACCAAACATTCCGCCACAAACTTTTGAATATCAGATTTAAGGCCATCCCAAAAAAATTATCTCTTCACCCTCTGGTAAGTTTTTAAAAATCCCAAGTGTCCTTCTAAAGGAGAAGTGTGCAATTCCAGAAGAATATTTTGCTTTAGTTGGGAATTATTGCAAAGATTTAAGCGATCTTTGTACCATAAGGAATCATTTTTCCAACTAAATGTATCAGATGTACTAGGATCTTGCTGCAACTTTTGAATGAGTGTCCATACATCTTTGTCCTTCTTCCATTCATCTCTTGCTTCAGTTATCCAATCTGGTTGGATAATAGAAATGGCACAAAGCAATGCTTCCACCTCTTCATTCTTCCTTGAGAGTGCATCTGCAACAACATTAAGCTTTCCTTTTTTGTAGATTATTTCAAAGTCATAACCCAACATCTTTGTGACCCATTTTTGCTGCTCTTCTGAAGATAGTCTTTGTTCCAAAAAGTGTTTAAGACTATCATGATCAGTTTTTACCTTGAAGTGTCTTCCCATTAGGGAAGTTCGCCATTTCTTTAGTGCATGTAGTATTGCTAACATTTCCTTCTCATAAATAGGTTTCTGTAAATACTTTCCTTTGATTGGACGACTTTCAAAAGCAATGGCTCTTCCTTCCTGCATTAAAACTGCACCAATTCCATTTCCTGAGGCATCACATTCCACAATAAAGGTTTTTGTGAAGTCTGGCGTAGCTAAGACCGGTGCTAGGCACATTGCCTCTTTAAGATGTTCAAAGGCCTTAGTTGCTTCAGGAGTCCATGAAAATGCATCTTTCTTCAATAACGTTGTTAGAGGTGCTGCTATTCTCCCATAATTCTTAACAAACTTGCGATAATACCCTGTTAACCCGAGAAATCCTCGCAACTTCTTTATGGTTGTGGGGACTTTCCATTCCTTAATGGCTTTAATTTTGTTAGGTCTACTTTAACACCCTTGTGAGATACAATATGACCCAGATATTCCACCTCTTGTACTCCAAAGAAACATTTGGATTTTTTTGCATATAATTGTTTCTCATGTAATAGTTTGAGCACCCTGTCAACATGTTCAACATGATCCTTCCAAGACCTGCTGTAGATTAGTATATCATCAAAAAATACTAGCACAAATTTTCTAAGGAAGGGTTTGAAAATGGAATTCATCAACCCTTGAAATGTAGAAGGTGAATTGGTAAGGCCAAAAGGCATGACCAAAAATTCATAATGACCCTCATGAGTTTGAAATGCCGTTTTTGGAATATCTTCAGTCTTCATTCTAATTTGATGATATCCTGAACGAAGATCCAACTTGGTAAAATAAATTGCTCCATGTAATTCATCCAATAATTCATCAATCACAAAAATGGGAAATTTATCTTTAATGGTGAGCTTATTGAGCTCCCTATAATCCGGACACATTCGCCATGATCCATCCTTCTTGTGTACCAATACTACAGGAGCAGAGAAAGAACTTTGACTAGTTTGAATTATACCCGCCTCTAACATTTCTGCAATCATACGTTCAATTTCTCTCTTTTGGAAGTAAGGATATCTATAAGGCCTGATGTTTGGAGGAACACTTCCCGGAATCAAATGAATAGCATGATCATGATCACGAATAGGTGGGAGTCCTTTTGGAGTTTCAAACACCTTGGAATGATTGTCCAAGACTTGTTGGAGATCTGCAGAAATAGATGATTTTGATGTCGGAACTTCTAGTGAGCATAATTGTGCAATTACTCCTCGTTGTTCTTTCTTTAGAAGTTTTGTCATGACATTAGAGCTTATTATCCTTCCTGGCTTCCCTTCAATACCCCGTAATTCGACTTCCTTTCCTTCTGAAAAAAATTTCAAGAAAAGTTCTTGAAAATTAAAAGCTACCGTCCCCAAAGATTGTAACCAATGTACTCCTAGTACAACATCAGCACCTCCCATAGGAATGGAAAGCATTGGACTAGTCAATACATATTCCCCCATGGTTAGCTTAATATTATGGCATTTTCGAGAGAAATTTATAGTTCCTCCATTTGCAACCATCACTTGACATTCTGGTGCTGGGTATAGGAAATAATTTAATTCCTTGGCTACCTTACAATGAATAAAATTATGGGTGATACCTGAATCAATCAACACTATTACCTTTTTATTCTTGATATGTCCTTCTATCTTGAGAGTTTGAGGAGTGGTAATTCCTGCCAGTGCATTACATGATATGGTCGGATTCATTTCTTCCTCTTCTAGGGCTGGTTCCTGGTGTATATCCTCTTCTTGTTCATTTTCTTCTTCCTCTTCACAATCTATGTAAAATAATTTCTTCTCAGCACACTTATGACCTTTAGTGTATCTGCTATCACAACTGTAGCAAAGCCCTTTTGCTCTTTTTTCTTCCAATTGTTGTGGTGTCAACCTTGTAGGTTGTGGAAATCTAGGCGTAGCAACACTTCCTTCTTTATAGAATTGAGTGCTAGGCTTCCTTGTCGCCATAATTTTACATTCAACTTTTCTTGCCAACCTGAATGCCTTCTCCAATGAATCAAGTTCCAAAACACGAACTTCATGTTGGATGTTATCCTTTAGAGTACCTATGAAGATATCAATCCTGTGTTCCTTTGGAATATCAGTTACCCTTATATTCAATTTTTGGAAGTCCTCAATGTGCTGCCCCACTAAACCCTTTTGTTTGAGATTTATCAATTGGCTAAAGAAGGTGTTGCTCTTTGTATCCTCATAATGTGCTATCATTTCCTCCATAAAAATTAACCAAGTGACAATTTTTTTACGGGAGCAAAGCCATCGATACCATACAAATGTATTTTGTTCTAAATGTAAAGTTCCAATGCGTACCTTTTGTGTGTTTTGCACATTATGGAGATCAAAATATTGCTCCATCTGTAGTATCCATGTTACAGGATCCTTTCCATCAAACTTCCTCATATCAATTTTTGGAATATGGTGGTTCTTCCCGCCAACATTAGAGGTTATGAAATCACGATTAACATTTATTTTGTTCTCATCATGAGGTTCTTCTACTATATTTCCGCAATTAGGAATCGTTTCTTGTTTTAAGCTTGTCATCAAGCCTTCCATGTATGCTTTTAGATCATTCTTCATGTTTTCCATGTTGTCTTTCATGTTTTCATCGATCTTAGCTTCGATGTCATCAATATTAGCTTCCATGCCCACTTCCATGCCATCCATCTTAGCTTCCAAACCATTCATTTTAGCTTCCACGCCTTTCTTCAAACCATCCATCTTAGTTTCCATGCCTTTCTTCAAAACTTCCATTTCATTTTTTGTTGTTCTTTGTGAGAGCGAAATTTGTTGTTGCACTTGCTCTTGTAATTTTCATATGTCATGTTGCTATTCTTCGTCTTCATGAGTCACAGTAGAGCCTTCTAAAGACTTAATGGGAGTTGAATTATTTTTAGGGGCCATAATACTGATATATATTCTACAATATTCCCTTGGAATCAATTCAACTTGATTCTTCAAACAAGACTTATGCAATTCGGAAAAAAAAAAATACACACCTTTTACTTGCTTTTTAGGAGCTCTGTATTGAAATTGAATTATATATGTAATTGAGAATCTTCAATATCTGTAATTCACTACTTTAGTAGCCTTCTGAACTTTATTTCAAATGCCACAGGTATGATCTGATATGGATTCTTCAAGACAAAGTTATTTCCAATCTCCCACAATGACCCAATTTTGGACTGGTTCAGTAGAGCGAACTTGTACGACTTGCCACATGTCATTGTTTCGTCGTTTGTCTCTGAAATTGATAGCCGAGAAACTTCAGTCCATGTACTTGCAACCAATTTTTACGGCACTCCAATCCGATGCCCAGAGAGAGAGTTATTGAACTTTTCCCACGATCACCTCTTTGAGATGAAATTCAGGAGCCTGAAAAAGCACTACCTTCCACAGATCATATCTCCAAAAATATTGCGAACCAAGCTCTGAAGTTTTTTGAAGAATTTCCTCAGGCTTTCAGCTTCGCACCATATGAATTTCAGATTCTGAACCTTCGTAGAAAATGTTTTATAGTGCAAATTCCACGATGACCTATTTAGGAGCCAGAAAAAAGACATAACTTTCACAGATCATATCTCCGAAAATATTGCGAACCAAGGTCTGAAATTTTTAGAAAAAATTCCTCAAGATTTCAGCTTCATATCCTAAAAATTTCAGCTTTTGAAGCTTCGTAGAAAAAAATTTATAGCGAAAATTCCACGATGACCTGTTTGGAGCAGCGAAACCCTAGAATCCAAACCTCTAATACCAAATGTTGTGTAACCAGCTCCAAAAATAGAAGAAAAGAGATATCAACGCCTTAGAAATGAGCCACTTCGAGGGGGAAACCTCTAGTACATTACATAAATGAACAATTCTTGGATGATACAATTTACAAAACCTCCTTTCTATATATAGGAGTCCATGGGGCCATAATGTAATCCTAGTGGGCCACAATGTAATCCTAACCGACCTAACAATAATAATTTAAGGGCACAATAATAACAAAATGGGGGTTACAGGGGTTCAATAATGACAATAAGGGGGTTACACTAACAATAATAAGGGACTATACTAGTGATATAGGGACCTAACACTAAATACAAAATATTTATTTTCATGCTAAATACAGAATCCTTCGAATGTTAATCTTTTGCGGAAATTTAAAAAAGTCAATTGCAAACACGTGAAGTAATAAAAACAATCGCACATAACACAGTTGTTTAACGGGAAATCCTGAAGCTAAAAAACCCAACTATCATATATTATGTATCATGGAGATCATGTAACAATCTCATACAAAGCTTAGTACATCAAGCTCTTAGTACAATCAATAGTCACACACTAACATGAAGAAATCTGTAAATCCATGCACTGATTTATTTCCAGTTGATAGTGTGCCTCCACTGCACAATCCCTGTTGAATAAGACCCCTGAATGAATTCGAATTGGCCTTGCCTTGACTGTGCAATACTCATTGGCAACTCCAATGTGTGTGTGATGCAATCAATGCATCACTATAGTCAAAACAGATAGTCCATCTCACCCTTTCACTTATCTCTCCACTGGGTCTCCACTGAAACTAACATGCACTGTAGTTAACTATTGTTTCTAGTCAGTTGTTAGTGAGTTATTAGTTGTGAATTAATTAACTAATTAATTCACTTAACTCTCACTAGTGTATCTTTTAGTTAGAATAGATACAACTAGCTTAACCATTTTTAACTCACTTAACTGAGTTAAACTGAACAATAAATCTATAAAATACTCTTCCAACTCTGTCATAACTTTGCCACTTCAATTCTAACTGAGTCCTCATGCATGAGCCACCAATAAACCCTAGGAATTGCGCAATTCCTTCAGCCCACTTATTTTCCAAATCTGTATACTAAAATAAATTTCTCCAAGAGAATAAGTTGATATTTAGAGTCTGATTATTATTAAGGGCTAATGATAATAATCACTTCTATTTTTAGATCGAAGATCTATAAATAGACTTCGCCCAATATTCTAAAAATAGAATTTCATCTATTTTTCCTACTTGACCAACCATCCACAAATAGCATCTTGCAACTTCTAAAATATGATCACCATGTCTAAAAATAGAAATACTCTAAAAATAGACTTACAGCTAAAAATAGCCTACGGGCCCACTTAGTGAAGGTGACTGATTTTCACTAAGCTTCATCATCTTGTTGAATCTCAACACTTCCTCTCAACAAGATAGGGATTATCCTTCACCCCGATCTTGCCTCTATGGTATTCGACTTTGCTCCTGGTGAGCGCCTTCGTCAGAATATCTGCATCCTGATCTTCCGTAGGAATGTACTAAAGGAACATGATCTTTTGCTGCACACAATCTCTAATATGATGATACCAGATATCAATATTCTTAGATATACCATGAAACACATGATTAATCGAGATTTTAATGCAACTCTGATTATCACAATGTATCACTGTAGGATCTAAATGTGAACCGAACAAACTGACTAGGATATTCCTCATCCAAATAGCCTCACATGCAGCTTGACTTCCTATCATGTATTCTGCTTCCATTGAATTGAGTGCCACTGATCTTTATTTCTTGTTGTACCAAGAAACTGTTGTAGATCCAATACTGAAAACCCCTCATGATGTGCTCTTTCTGTCTATTGGGTTGCCTGCCCAATGTGCATCCGTAAAGCCATGCAACTTCACCTCATCCATCTGTCTGTACCATAAGGCATACTCAGATGTGCCCCTAAGATATCTCAGGACATGCTTTCCTGCCTTCCAAAAGAGCCTAGTAGGCTTAACCATCACTTGTGAAAGTTGGTTCACCCCATAGCATATGTCCAGTCTAGTATTAACTAAATACATGAGCAAACCCACCAAATGTCTATAAACAATGGCATCTACTACCTATGATGATGTAGCATCCTCTTTCCTCCGATGTCCTGGAAGAGGAGTGTCGATAGGCTTGCAGCCTTGCATGTGAAACTTCTCAAGTATCTCTCGAGCATACTTGCCTTAAGACAAAACCAGTTCACCTTCCCGTTACCACATTTCCAATCCAAGGAAATAATGAAGGAGGCCCAAATCCTTCATCTCAAAATCCTTTTCAAGATATGCCCTGCATGAGTGTATCAAGTGCTCATCACCCATTAGTATTAAATTATCAACATAAAGAACAATGATTAAAAGCTTACCCTCCACCACAATTTGGTATAGTTTTCCATCCGCCTCACCCTTGGTGAAGCCAAGTCTGGTGAAATAGCTATCGATCCATGTGTACCAAGCACAAGGTGCTTGTTTCAGCCCATACAACGCTATTTTGAGTCCCCACACATCTGACTCACTGTCAAAGATCTCAAATCCTTCAGGCTACTCAATGTACACTTCTTCCTCAATTATCCCATTAAGGAACACAATTTTTACATCCATCTGATGAATTTTCCAACCCATCTGCGCTGATAGAGCAAGGATGGTCCTTATGGAAGAATACTATGCAACAAGTGCAAAGGTTTATTCATAATCAATCCCCTCTATCTGCGAGAAGCCCCAGGCGAAAAATCATGCCTTATAATTCTCGATGCTCCCATCAACAACTTACTTTACCTTGTAGATCCATCTTGATCCTACAACTAATTTTCCCACCGGCCTTGGAACAATCTCCCAAGCACTATTTATGACAATGGAGTCATACTCCTCCACCATGGCATCTACCCGTGTGGGCTCCTGCACTGTTTCTTCAAAAGAATATGGCTCTATCATGACACACTTGCTCATACAAGCCATGTATCCAGTAAATTGGTCAGGTGACTATCTCTGTCTACGCTATGATGTAGGGACTCCTACATTCTATGCCACATCAAGATTTAACCTATTAGATCCTGTGGTACGCTTTCTACCTTGTATGATGTTTGGTTTTGCATGAGTGGACTCCTCCACTCCATGAATCTCCCCCTATGGCTGATCCACATCTAGAGGCTCATATTTTGGAACAAGAAGTTCCTCCTCTACATGCAAGTGTAGCTCCCTCTCAAGCGACAACTTGTTGGTCTTCACCTCATTGAATTTTATATCCTATCGCACCACAGTCATTTGACTGTTTGGCAAATACACATGATAATTATGGGGTTTTTCTATGTACCCCACAAATATCCCAACTTTTGTAGTCGGCTCCAGCTTCTTCCTGGCATCCTTTGTCACATGAATGTAAACAGATGAACCAAAAATATTCAAATGAGAAATATCAGGCTTCTTATCGGTAAAAGCTTCTTTAGGTGTACTCATGCCAAGTACTCTATGAGGACAACGATTTTTCACATAAACTGCATTGTTTCATGCTTCTGCCCACAAGTGCATTGGTAGGCTGTGGTCATGCACCATAGCTCGTGCAGCACCCATGATCATTATCTTCTTCCTCTCCACGACCCCATTCTACTGTGGGTTATGAGGTGCTATGAGTTCTCTTCAAATTCTTTCTTTTCTACAGAAGTATTTCAATTTTTTTGAGATATATTCACCACCATTATCATTCCGTGGAGCCTTCACTTGCTTCCCAGACTCCTTCTCCACCAATGTTTTAAACTCACAGAACTTTGAGAATGTTTCACTTTTATTCTACATTAATAAGATCCAGCATCTACGAGAATAGTCATCAACAAATATAACATAATACCTGTGTTTTTCTATTGAAGCAACCGAGAAAGGTCCACACACGCCTGTGTGAATTCTCTCCAGGATCACCGAAGCATGGTTCTCCTTCTCAGTAAAGGTGGTCTTCACAAACTTACCCATAGTACATCCCTTGCACTGATTTTACTACACAAGAGTGCCCTTGGGAATTCCAGTAGAAAACTGTTGCAAAATCTTCAAGGTGCCATGGTGAAGATGGCCTAAACTCCTGTGCCATAATTCGCCCTCATCCCATCTCACCACTTCTTCTACTTTGCCCATCATTGAAATGCAACCATCTACCTCTAGGTTGTAGAGATTCTTAACTTGAATCCATATCCTCTTGGTTTGACCCGTTGTTTTATGTCACAGGAAAGATTTTCCCTCGCTAAAAACAATGTCATAACCTCTGTCTTCCAACATTGCGACAGAGACCAAGTTCTTCTTCAGACCTGGAACATGCATAACATATTTCAACAGAAATGGATTACCTGAATCCCTCTCAAAGGAAATGGTCCCAATGCTGGTCATACTGTATTGCCATCGTCGCCCATCTCTACATGAATTTGGAGGTCCTTCTCCTCCAAGTGACTAAACAAATCCTTGTCTCCCGTCATATGGAAATACGCACCACTATCAAGATACCACACTGATCCCATTGAGCTTGAAACCAAGCATGCGATCAAAGAGAAATCAAGTTCAAATTGTGAGGCTAAGGCCTCTCCAGCTATAGCTCCTGCAGCCTTCTTGTTCTTCTTTTTCTGTGGGCAGTTAGTGACGAAATGCCCATGTTCGTGACAGTGAAAACACTTCACCTTTGACAGATCCTACTTCTTACATTTAGCTTCAGATTTTGAATGGGATTTCTTCCCCTTCCCTTTCCTTGCTTTGGCGGCCAAAGCACAATTCTCTTCATCATCATTCTTCGATGAAGAGCCATCCCTGGTACTTCGATGTTATTATGAATCTTAATTCCAAGCATATGAAAAAAGACCACTTTAGTTGTGCATAAAAAACAACTCTAACAGAAAATATGGCTGCCAATATCTTCAGATCTGCAGTCAAATGATCAAGATAAATGCTGCAAAAATCTAGATCTATGCATTAGAAGACATTAAATAGTAGAAAAAACAAGATTTACTCCATGCATCCAACAGACAAGACAAGAATATGTTGAATGAATTTTGTATTAATGGCACCTGGGAGGAAAACACAGGAGGGTGTTCCCAGTTCTCCTCAATGGGATGGGTTCTTGTAAGTCCTCAGCACTTCAGATCTAAAATTCCTCTCTCTTGATGGTGTAGGAAACCTAGACAAAAATGGTAGCACAATATGACTATGATGGTGGATCAATAGTCAGACCAAAAGTATAGATCCAGAGTGATCTTTAGGAAATAAAAGGCGGTAAATGAATGGGAAAACCCTTCTATTTATAACAAAATATTGAGTCTATCTAGATAATGGTGCATAATTAAAATATTATTAACCAAATCAAGGTCCAACTTTTATGGAATATTTTATTATATTTATTCGAGGGAAAAGGAATTTGACTTGGGTCAAATCCCTTTATTTGTAAATAATAAATAAATAAATGATTTATTTATCATTTTAAGGATGTGGTTGAGTAATAATCAAATAAATAATGATTTATTTAATTATGTAAATGTGATTTAGTCATATTCAACAAATAATATTATTTGAATAAGGTTTTAATAATTATTCTTAGGAAATAATAAGATAAATAATGATTTATCTAAATAATTTCCATGTTTTGGGTTAAATATAACCAGGAATATTAATTAAATTGTTGTTTAACTAATTATTCCTCAAGGATAATAAAAAAAATGTAGATTTATTTAATATTTCCTCATGGGGTTTCCTGTTTAGACCATAAACAACTTAATAGAGGTGGTTTACTAAGTTATTTTTCATAGTGAATGCAATTTTACTTAGGGTAAAATTGGTCTTACATGGTGTACTTGGGTCCATATAATAAAAATGGGTTAGATGACCAAAAAATGGTGTAGAAGATTTCCCCCCAGTGTGCGAGCGTTAGGAGCTAATCATATGACTGAAGTACGTTGTACGAACTCAATCACTATACATCGAAGGGGAATTCAAAGAGAGAGAAGTATAAGGTAGAACAAAGTGCTGAAAGAACTAGACCCTAAGGAGGTGAGAATTACATGTGCGACAAGTCTCTTTGATGAGTGAGTACCTGTGCTATAGGCGGCAGGAGAGGCATACCTATGCCCGCTGAGGCAAAGTACAAAAAATAAGGCGTCCAGTAAACAAAGGGACTGAACAATATAGTACATGCTGGCATAAACATGATATAGATAAACAACACAACAATCAATCCTACATACATATTATGTCCGGAATAACAACCAAGACTTATACAATGATATCTGAGTACATGAGATATAAATACAACCTAGATGCCCATGAAAACAGGAAAGGGCTTTGAAAATATGACTGATACATGCAAAAAAAAAGGCTCTGCAAGCAGCTGAGGCTAACGTCATCAAATGTATGGAGCTGCATCAAAGGCTGTAATGAAGAGGTCATTTGGGTATGTGGGGGGCTACCTGTAGGGCCACCCCCTCATGAGGGCTGAGACATCTCACACACAACTAGGAATCACTTATATCAGCTGCTGCATCACTGAACCCTCAAGTATACAGATCTCGATCATGCTGAAAGGGGCTAGAGCTGAGAAAAAATCAAGTCAAAGGGAAATAAGAAGTCCCTTTACCTGATCTGAGGCACCGAACAAGAGTGGAAGCTGGAACTAAGGTACATCGCCCTCTAGACCTGTCTTCTAGAATGACTGAGCTGATATCGATAGAAGGAGATCTGCCATAGGTGAGGCAATAAGGGATCCTCAACTAAGGCACGAGATAAAATAATAGAGTGACTAACAGACTCACACCAATGATGATGATGAAATGGGGGGTACTGAGTAGTGAACATAAGACTTCCCTTGTTAGAGCATAAAGGGCATGGATGACTTGGCAGTGACTGACACAATATCATGAGGGATAGGGGACAATGGGACTGAAGGCCATAATGTGAGACACGAGAGAGGGACCAAGAAATGAAGGATGGAGGACTATAGCGGGATGCAAAGGGACTCAAGATAGACTCCATGAATGTAATGATGACTCAACTCGGATGCTCTAAACAAGGGTGACTCAATGGTGTTGCCACACAAAAAAGGTCCAATGGGGACCATAAAAACATGAGTATAAGATGGTAACTCACTATGAAAGTCAAAAAAAATGTGGACTAGTATGGAGGCAAAGTGGTGTCCCCAGTACGAGTGTTGCAAGTGAAGAAATTCAATTTTGAGGAGGGTTGAAGTGACGCTTCTTGGGAAAAATGTGTCCTAGTGAAATATCAAATCACTAAAAACTAACAAATACCCATTTGAGGGCTCGGTGAGAGGTTTCCAATGGTACAGATGGTTTAGTAAACGAAGCTATGGTTTGGCCACAACAGGGGAAAGAAAAAATAGGGGTCTCTCTTTTAATATGACATTTTCCCTCCAAATTCACTCATTTGTATGTGGAGCTGTGGTGAATGCAGAGAGGAGAGAAGGCCCTAAATCTTGTGTCGATCATAGCAGAAAAACCGACCGTTGCAATCGAGATCCGTCAGTTACAGGTAAGAGGCCTAACCCTACTCTTTCTTTTTAGTGGATTGAAAGTTTAGATTAGGTCCCTAGGGCTCAAGAATAGACCCCTAATCCTCTTCATGAATGAGTCACACTTTTTGGTGCAAAATGTGCAACCTGGGTAGCAGGTTTTGAGTAAAAAACTGTGACCTGTCCCAGGTTTGGGCCTGAAAAGTGCGACCTGTTAGGGATGGTTTTTCTGTGTTATTTTTTGGCTGAGTACTGGGTTTTTATGATGAGATATAGTCTTTCCTATATGTATGCTAACAAATATGACGGTTTTGTGTAGATATGGCAGAATTACAGATCAACTGGAGAGAGAGAGTCCTGGGTGCATTACGGTCGGAGATCCAGGAGGATCAAGCTGTCCGTAGTGAATTGGCTAGGTTTTGGGTTCTGAATTTTGTGGAGAACCCTTTGATGAGAGCTAGAGAGCCCTTAATTGCCTGGATTTTCAGCTATTGGGACCCAGACCACGAGGTCTTTATAGTGCAGGGGCACCGAATCTAGTTGACGGTCCAGGATATATATTTCCTGACTGGTCTCCCACCACCTGGGATGGTAGGGAATACTCAACCAGTATTACCACGAGGGTTTAATATTATAGAGTTTGTAGAGCGCAATTTTTTGACTAGTTCTCCAAGTCAAGTGGACTCAGATACCCATTGGGGATTTTGAGAGGTTAGAGACCCATACTATGGCTGCAGCGGTGCTGCAGATCCTGGGAAACCAGACACTCCATCACATCACTAGAGGGCAGATGATGCTTGTGGAGAGTATTTTGAGTGGGACCTACTATGGGTGGGCCCAGATGATGTTGTCGTCGTTGAAACGATAGTTGTCGCTATGCAAGTGGCAATTGAAGCATGAATATGCATATGGTACAATTTTGTGCTCGTTCTTCTTTGAGAAGATCCTGACCCTTTGATCTCACATACAACTCCAATATGGGGGCTCGAGAGAGCCTAGGATGCGCTGGTGGAGGCAACTACTATGCAGAGGACGAGGTGGGGCGATTGGACGGGTGTTCGAACCTGAGTTTTTTGCTCATTGGGATCAGATGCCACTATATATAAACAACTATCCCTATAGTGGGATGAGTTATTGTGGGGACCCAGATTTACCACTACCACCTAGTCAAATATGGGGGCCTGATGGTAAGTGAAACATTGCTAACCTTTTATGTGCATGTAAAGGTCTAGAATATTATATGTGGTACTGATTCTTTCACTTTTGGTATGTGGATATAGCACCGGTAAAACCGGCCGGATATATGGGACGACTTGTAGTATTGGGGACTGCAGAACCTAGTGGAGCAAGGGCACAACAAAATGAGGATGTAGTAGCCTTCCTGGAGGACATCTGTCATAGATGTGAGAGGCTTCTGACCATTGTTTCAGATAGTGGCTAGCAGGACTTAGATGACCAATACATATAGCCATGTATTGGTCTACCCTCTGAGTGGCGAGGGGTCATGCAGCGCATGGCGATGGCTGGATAGGTTATGCGTGATCTACGAGATGCCAGAGCAAAGCCATTAGCTAGGGATTCTCCAAATAGTGATTAGTGTGTAGGGGCAGGTGGTGTCCCAAGTTTTGAGTTTTGTAACATGCTATGGGCATGTCATATGTATCAGAGTGGATGGAATCTAAAACATTTTATACGAAACATATTATGGATATGCATTGTTATGATATTTTTATGCTATTGTCTTGTGTTAAGTGCGTGTGCTAAATGCCAATATAGAATATGGTTTGAAATTCTATCTACATATTGATTTTGTGCTTTAGGTACATGACTAAATTTAATGATTTGAAATTCACGCATCAAAATCTTCACTCGTAAATATCTTCTAAAAAGGATAGGATTATGCACACGATAGACACCATTCAAATGCATGACAAGAAGCAGGGAATCTAAATGAACATGAAGGTGGAGGATGCGATGTGAAAGGGAATCGGCTAATAAACCTCGTACTACATCATATTCAGCCTGGTTATTGGTAGCAGTACCAATGCATACCCCATTCGAAAGAGCAAGGGAGTGCAGGGGGGTAAAAATGGCCCAACCTGCTGAGGCTATATTCTTGGTGTAGAAACTTAAACCATCAGAAAAACCAATATAAGGTGTGGATGGGAGGTCCATATTAAAGGTGCCACAAGACAATAAATGGGAGGATGATGAACAATGCTGGCAACCTGAGCACAAACTAGAAATCAAACACACTTTGCGGGAGGGAGTGATCTGGGTAAGATGTCTACTACTCACACGTTGATGGTGAGGTGGAGTGTGGGAGCTACCAGAGGTGTAGCTTGTGCTAAGATTAGGAAGGTCACCATAGGCACGAGTGGTGCTATCCCATTTATGGGCAGGAAAGATGAATTCAGGGATGGACATGGCTTCTACGATTTCATCATCGCAATAGAAGATGGAGTGACTGGAGGAAGTGAGACCACATGATGCGGCAAAGCTACCTGACTCATCATCATGAGAAGAAAGGTTCACATGCACATCGTTAGAGGGGATGATGAAAGAACAAGTAGATAAGGGATCTACTGATGTTGAGCCCAGGGTGATCACTGAAGGGAGGTCAAGCGAAAGAATAGGGGGAGATTTTGAGGGAGATTCCACCCAGGGTCTCATGGATGATGAAAGGTAAAGGATGGTAGCCGCAGGCTCCTTCATCTCAACATTAGGAGGGGGAATGTCAATGGGAGCGGGTAAATCCTTAGTCTAGCCTACATCATACTACGCAAGTACGGGAGTGGAAGATTAGTTTTGTTCAATATCGTACTCCCAAAATACCTCTAACGAGGCATGGTAATGCTTAAGGCAGGGACAATGGTGAGAAAAATGGCCATGAAGATCACACAACTCACAAGGTTGGTTACTGTGAATATTTTTAGGATTCTTGGCTGCAGTCGAGGAAGAAACAAAGGCTTTAGAGACCGTAGACTCAGGGAATGCAACTTTAACCATGCGCTTGATATGGGGCAGTTCAGGACAGTTATGGGTGGCATGGCCGATGAAATCACATAAAGTATAGGGCTTTGCAGGCAGGGGAGGTGTAGGGTTCCTCAGGGAAGCCTTGTCCTTGGAGGCCCACTTTTGAGATTTTCCCTTCTTACTCGAAGCGGTCCCAATAGGAGGTGGTTCTTATTGAGGTGGTTGAGGCACTATTGCAACGGGAGACGTCATGGGGACCGGTTGAACCGGGGTCAAAGAAAGATAAGGTTTAGGTTGACCTGGCAGCGTAGAAGCTGGAGGATCAAGGTTCGAGACGGGAATCCCAAGGGTCAAGTTAGGAAGAGATAGGGTGACCATGACAGGTTCCGTATAGACTCTTGGTGGGGGAGCTAGGAATGGTATCTGACCAGAGGGGTAATGGCCAGGAAGGACGACTCCTATATGGTTAAGGACTGGAGGAACCATTCTAGGAGGGTAAGGAGGCTCATGAGTACCAGCTGAAGGGCTAAGAGGAGGAGGTACATAAGGCTAAATCGAAGGGCTAGGGGAAGGCTGCGGAGGGCGAGGAGACTGCTGACTAGCCAAGGCGGGTAGTTTGAGGGCCGCCTGAGATGATTGCATCATGAAAACATTCGATGAGCTGGGATCAAAGACAGGAGTAGGAAGACTAGGGAATGTACCAAGAAATGAGGAGCCTTTGTAGACTTCAGGTGAAACACTGGTCCAAGGAGCGACAACTTTCTTGTTGGTCACCGAAGAGATAGTAGAGTCAGGGGAGGTCTAAGACTTCGGTTCGTAATATGTCAACTGGTCAATGGTGATTATCTTTCCATTATGAGGGAAGGACATCTTGTGGTGGACCGCAGAAGGGACAACAGACATTGCATAAGTGTAGCTATGACCTAATATAATTTTGTAATCCAAGGGGGCGTCTATGACTTCTACGTCAACGCAAAGAGTCTTGCCCGCAAGAGTAATAGGAAAATTTCGGAATAAGCCAATGGGCTAGGAGGCATGGCCATCCCATGCTCGAAGAGTGATCGTGGAAGGAGCCAACTCAAGTGATCTGAGTTGCTTCCAAACTGAAGCATACATCACACAGCTAGATGCCACCTCATCAATAATGCACCGGGAAATGTTAGCATTTCAGATTTTGACTGGGATTTGGAAGGCGATAGAAGCAGGGAGAGGATGTTCTAACCAGTCAACATCAAATACAATCAATCAATATTTGGAAGGATCTAAAATTCCCATGGAAGATAGTAGATCTTTACGTTGTGAAGGGCGCGACTGGAGGAGTTTGACCATTGAAATTTCAGCAGGGGATTGTGCCAAATCATCTCCTATGCTATACGAATGTGCAGCTTTTCCAGAAGCAGCATTTCGGTGAATTGATCCCTTAGGGATCTTGGTATGAACCTTCGCCTTAGGCTGAGAGATCTGTAAGGGACCATTAGGTGTCGAAATAGGCTCCGTAGAGACTAAAGGAGGTAGCTTGGGGACAGACATAGCAGGAGGCTTGTTGTACTGACGGGACTGAGTTTGAAGATTAATGTCTATGGTTAAAGTTTGATCAGAGTTCATCATGAGAATCTGGTAATCAGAGGTAGAAGATGGAAGAGGTTGAGTGGCCACCTGACCTTCAGGTGGTTAGGTAACCACAAATCCTTACTGAGGGAAAGGATCGGTAAGCACAGCAGGTTGACTAGCTGTAGGATTGGGAGGAATGGAAGGGATGGCTTGTTGTCCTATAAAAGTTCCTTGAGACTCCCATAGCTACTTAATCTATGGCAAAAGAGGACAATCATGTGTGTAATGACCATAAACACCACAATAATAATAGGGCTTGTTCGTGCGAGAAGGCTTGTCTTACTTGGGCTAAGTGCCCTATTATTGGTTCGTAGTGTTAGGAGCATTACCTTTATTAGGTCCAGGATTACCAGTGGTAGCTTGATTTTGAGTGCCTTTCCTTTTCTTTTTTGAAGTAGGAGGATTAGTCACACCCTTCTGTGCCTACACCTGCCCCTGAGGGGGTGGTGGTTGTTGTTGCGGGGATTGAGAAGGTAAGGGAGGGGGAGGTGCTAATTTTGGAGGAGCTAGAGCACCAGGCTATGGATATGGATAATAAGGAGGTTGGGAAAAAAGAGGAGGTATGTCGTATCCTAGATATGTGCTACTGGGAGGGGGAAAAGTGTAAGAGGTGTTGCCCCCACCCCCCCAAGGAAAACCATAGCCCATGGGAGGTTGAGAATACGAATTAGAGAGATCTACAATGATACCGTCGGTAGTGTGAGATGCCCCTGGTTAATTGGCGCCATTGGGCCTAGGAAGATTAGGTAGAACGATATAAACATAACCCGATTAACCGTAGATCAGATCATATTTTAACGCAATTTGGAGAGCGACTTCTTCTGTTTGAGGAAAGTGAGACGCGACATATTTCCCGAGAGGTGGCAAGAGAGATCTAAGGAACTAGTCCATGTAGACATGGTCTTTGAAGGTAGGGGCTCAACATCGTCTCTTTCTTCTCTGCCATTCCTGGACATGGTCAGATAGGCAGGTTGCAGACGATTGACGGAAAGAAGTCAAGAGTTCAGTACCAGTGTCATAATGAAGGGGAAGCTATAAGTAGGACAGAAAATCCCAGGAAAGAGTTGCAAAGGTGGTATCAGAGGAAGGGGCTTGATCAACATACCACTTAGAAGCTTCACCTGTAAGCATTCATTGGAACAACTAAAGATGGACAGTCATCGATAATGGAGTTAGATGAACACAACATGTGGAAAGATCGAACATGATTTGAAGGATCTTCTCCACCAAGGCCCTCAGTCTTTGGGATGTCAGAAGGGAGCTTTGTCAGCATGGCAGGAAAACTAGTGTCATGGTGTATAGGGTTGTTTATCAACTGGTAAAAATCAGGGAGGCTGAGGCCTGCCATGAAGGGGAGCAAGGGCACAGTCGGAGTAGTGTCCATTGTAGACCCACTAGTGGTATTCTGGGCATGAGGGTTGGGGTTACCACCAACATTAGGTCCTGCACTAGACATGATGAAGGTGTCACGGGGAGAATCGAAAGTGGAACGAAAAGGAGAACCCAATGGACTAGAAGAAGAGTCGGTGTGCAGACTCGGTGGAGGGATAACTCGAATCCTACGCGGAGGAGTAAGTCTTCGTACCGAAAGTTGAGGATGAAGGCCAAGAAGTCTTTGAGATAAACACCTTGGCAGTGCAATGATGATGACACAAACACAATACAAAGGAAAAAGAGATTGACAAAGGCAGGGAGGTGTAGGATCAACTGATTAAAATGTCGAAACAAGGGTAAAGAGGTGAAAGATCAATTGATTTCAATATTTTAGAGTCTTTGTTTGGCGGTGTTAACCAAGCCATTTTTCACTTAGGGTGTGTGTGTGAAGTGTGTAAATTTTAATTTTTAAACCCAAATGTTTTTAGAGAAAAATAAAGAGTGTGTTGTATAGCTGCAAATAAACCTGCAAATGACAGTATATAAGCCTGCAAAAACAGAAAATAAACAGCTAATAATGCAATAATCTAAACCCAAGGAGGCGGGCCTCTCAAAAAATAGTCTATAGGTGAGTAAAAAATTAATCAAAACACACTAAAAAATCCAATAGATCTAATGTCAGGAGGGACAGGGATCTAAAGGACAAAATCTGCTGGAAAACGGTGCAGAAAACAACAAAAAATCAGAGGAAAAATTGTTGTAAAAAGAGGTGGCGAAATGCTATCTCCAGGAGGGAACGGGAGTGAACCCTAGAGAAAAACCCAAACAAATATAAATGAGGTGATTTGGATGGATAACAAGTCGATCCAAAGCGGATCTAAAGGTGAGGTATCAGATCTAAAAAAAGGTTGAAGACTCTAAAATTTCAGATAACCTGCAACATCAAAAACTCTTCCACAAGAAGTGGAGGGTACTGAAGCCCTAGGGGGATAGGTTCCCACTTATTTGAGAAAAAAATAATAGGTACAGGTCCAAAATGGGTGGAGACAGACGTCAGACAACCCTAAATAGATGCTTAAACAAACCTAGAAAACTTTCAGAAAAATCCCTTCAAAAAATCCAGGTCGCAGTTTCTGACATGTTTTCAGTAGAGGTCACATATTTTGGGCTGATTCCTGCTTCCTGAAGCTGCAGGTTGTGGTTTTTGGGCCAAAAAGTGTGACCTGCACTTCCGGCACTCTCGGTGGCAGATTTCAGAAAAAAATTGTCATGTCAGCTGTGGCTGATGTCTGTCACCTGCGCAATAGGTCTGAAAACACACGGAAGTTGGAATTTTTAACATTTTAGGGTTTTATAGGTTAAAAACAACACGAAGAAAAGCAGAAACAAGGGGCTGAAGAGAAATCCTTGGACTTGACACAGCTGGATATACAAGAATTAGAAAAACAATAGTGGTCATATTCGTAAACCCGTGTGGAGTCGCCAGTTGTTAGTATGAAGCTCAATTCCAAGCGTATGAAAAAATACCACTTTAGCTGTGCATAACAAGAATCCCTAATAGAAAATATGGGTACCAATATCTTCAGATCTACAGTTAGGTGATCAAGATAAATGCTACAAAAATCTAGATCTATGCATTAGAAGACATTAAACACTAGAAAAAACAAGATTTACTCCATGCATCCAATAGACAAGACAAGAATATGTTGAATGAATTTTGTATTAATGGCACCCAGGAGGAAAACACAGGAGGGTGTTCCCAGTTCTTCTCAACGGGATGGGTTCTTGTAAGTCCTCAACACTTTAGATCTAAAATTCCTCTCTTAATGGTGTAGAAAACATAGACAAAAACGGTAGCAAAATATGACTATGATGGTGGACCAATAGTTAGACCAAAAGTATAGATCCAGAGTGATATTTAGGCAAAAAAAGGTGGGAAATGAGTGGGAAAACCCTTCTACTTATAAAAAAATATTGGGTCAATCTAGATATTGGTGAATAATTAAAATATTATTAACCAAATCAAGATCCAACTTTTATGGAATATTTTATTATATTTGTTGGAGGGAAAAGGAATTTGACTTGGGTCAAATCCCTTTATTTGTAAATAATAAATAAATAAATGATTTATTTATCATTTTAAGGATGTGGTTGAGTAATAATTAGATAAATAATAATTTATTTAATTATTTAAGGGTGATTTAGTCATATTCAACAAAGAATGTTATTTAAATAAGGCTTAAATAATTATTCTTAGCAAATAATAAGATAAATAATGATTTATCTAATTAATGTCCTTGTTTCGGGTTAAATATAACCAGAAATATTAATTAAATTGTTGTTTAGCTAATTATTCCTTGAGGAGAATCAAACAAATGTATATTTATTTAATATTTCCTCATGGGGTTTCATGTTTAGACCATAAACAACTTAATAAAGGTGGTTTACTAAGTTATTTTTCATAGTGAATGCAATTTTACTTAGGGTAAAATTGGTCTTACATGGTGTACTTGGGTCAATCTAATAAAAATGGGTTAGATGACCAAAAAATGGTCTAACATTTTCCTTATATCCTCATGCACAAGATCCGACCAAAGTCGCTCCCATCCCGACAGTTTCTCCCGTCGATTGACAGAGTCTTTGTAGCTATGCCAACTCTTAGGAAGCCCAAGGAGAGCTAAGCTCACCAATTCTTCATCATCAAAATTAATCCCGACACTTCCTAGTTCATCCCTACAGTGGACAAACTTCGTGAGATATTTTGGAATACTGTCTCCCTTCTCCATTTTTATTTTTTTGAGCTTATCTTTCAGCGCCAACTTCCTCTGGTCGCTGCTGCTTTGGAACAAATTTGTCAAAGCCTTCCACATTGAAAATGGAGTGGCTTTCCCATGAAGGCTGGACACGATATGGTCCTTCACACCTTCCAACATAATTCTTCTTGCCTTTGCTACCTTCTTTTACCATGCATCAAGTAATGCAACATCGCAAGAACCACGCTTAGGAACATCACTATCGATGAACTCCTTCAGTCCATTATCTTCCAGCACTGCCTCCATCCTATCCTTATAGGCTATGTAATTTAGAGTTTCCCTCAAGGGCATACTCCAATTGCAACCCATTGAAAGACATTTCAATGTATACTCAACTATCGCACCAAGAATTTTAAGAAGAAAATTCAAATTGTCCACCAACAAAAAATCAACAATTCTTCGCAATTGCAATCTTCAAGAATTAACATTGCTCTAATACCATGTAGAAATGATATAAGATATGAATATATATATATATATATATATATATATATATATATATATATATATATATATATATATATATATATATATATATATATATATATATATATATATATATATATATATATTCTCCTGATCTAACAATATTTATCTTCTTGCTAAATACAAAATCCTTCCACTATTAATCTTTTGTGGAAATTTAAAAACCCAATTTCAAACACATGAAGCAATAAAAACAGTCGTACATAACACAATTGTTTAATAGAAAACCTGAAGCTAATCACCCCAAATATGATATATTGTGTATCATGGAGATCACGTAACAATCTCATACAAATCTTAGTACATCAATATCTTAGTACAATCAATCGTCGCACACTAACATGAAGAAATCTACAAATCCATGGAATGATTTCTTGCCACCTGATAGCCTACCCCCACTGTGCAATCCCTATGGAAGAATACCCCTAAATGAATTCGAATTGGCCTTTCCTTGACTGTGCAATCCTCATTGGAAACTCCAATGTGTGTGTGATGCAATCAATGCATCACTATAGTCAAAACAGATAGTCCATCTCACCATTTCACCTATCTCTCCACTGGGTCTCCACTGGAACTGACATGCACTGTAGTTAACTACTGTTTCTATTCAGTTGTTAGTGAGTTATTAGTTGTGAATTAATTAACTAATTAACTCACTTAACTCTCACTAGTGTATCTTTCTGTTAGACTAGATACAACTAGCTCAACTGAGTTTAACACACTTAACTGAGTTAAACTGAATAACAACTCCATAAACTACTCTTCCAACTCTATCATAACTTTGCCACTTCAGTGAATCTAACTGAGTCCTCATGCATGAGCCACCAATAAACCCTAGGAATTGCGTAACTCCTTCAACCCACTGATTTTCCAAATCTTTATACTGAAATAATGTGCTCCAAGAGAATAAGTTGATATTTAGAGTCCAATCATTATTAAGGGCTAATAATAATCGACCCTTCTACTTTAGATCGATGATCTATAAATAGACTTCGCCCAATATTCTACGAATATAATTTCAACTGTTTTTCCAACTTTACCAACCATCCACAAATATCATCCTACAACTTCTCAAATATGATCACCATGTATAAAAATAGACATAGTCTAAAAATAGACTTACACCTAAAAATAGCCTGCGGGCCCAACTAGTGAACGTGACTGATTTTCACTAAGCTTCATCATCTTTTTGAATCTCAACAAATAAATATATGGTGATGATAGTGCACATTAAGATTGTGGGGGCATAATGGAGGCACATAGATAGTCCTTGGGTTAAGAGTGGATGATGGAAATTTGAGAGGACATGGCTATACTAGTGGACATTAAAGTTACATGGCCATGGTGGAGGCATGCAAGTAGGCCTTACATTTAATAGTTTAGGGTGGAAAAACTACACTATGTGGTGGATTCCATTCACATTATTTTTGTTTGTTAATGAAAAAAATATAATTGTTGTAGATATTTATCGTTGAAAATTTGCACTTTTTGGAAAAGTAAGCAATGGTGCATATCCAAGGATAAATTCCATATAATCTTAATATTATTTAGATTAAAAAATGCATATCCCAACCTTTACAAGATTTATTTCTTTACTGCAAAGTGTATATTATTTATCATTATTCTATTCTAATTAGAAAACGTATATACCAAACTAGATAACATTTACTTATCTACTACAAAGTCTGTATTTTTTATCATTTTTTCATGTGGATGATTGTCATTTACACATTTTCATACAATCCTCTTCAATATTTTGGTTCATCAAATTTACACTTCTATTTTTTTCTAATTTTGTTTGATAGCATTGCAAATTTTTATATATTGATAAATTAATATTTTTCATTTTTCATTTTAAAAGAAACATATATGGTTAATAATATTATACACTTCATAGTAGGGTAATCCGATTTTTTATAGCATCCTTTGTCACACCTTGATTTGAAATGCAATATTGGCCTATTTACTATCAATATTCCCCATCATAGACTTCATGTTCCCTAAAAAGTTATTAAAAACTATTATTTTTAAATCCATACACTTCTTAATATGTCATCCTACGTATTATTACAAGGACTAATCCCTTTCATGGACAAGAGCGATCTCCCTAGTACTCCAATGAGTAACTAGAAACAAACATCGATTGAATATATCTTTCTCTAGATTATTTGTATTTGAGATTATTACAACCATGAATTAAATAGGATATGCTCCTACCTTTCAATCAAGATGTCTGATGTAGTCTTTTTCCTTTTTCTCCAAGGTAGTTCTTCAGTAAGAATCTGTAGTCACAAACAAGACAAACGATCAAAGCACTTGTAGTATATAATAATCATAAATACTAATTGAAATTAGTGATCATGGAATCTAATTATTGAAATCATTCTCATGAATTCATAAAAAGGACAATGAGAAAAAGATATCCATATGTATTATCATAAATTAGAAATAGAAATCTTACAACTGGATGCCTTGATATTGTAGTAGTCATTTTCCTTCAGTCTGATAAGCCTTCCTCTCTAGAATGACCAGTATGAAGTCATGGGCACAAATATGTGATCTTCAATGTGTCAAAAACAACTCACTAGCATAGAAACTATGAACTCTATGAACTCTCTCCAGTTTACAAACAATACAAATCAGTCTCTATTCACATTGGTATCTACCCTTCAACCTGAAACTTGAGCTCAATTTATAGAAATATTGAGGTAGTTTCATATCTATTAAGAGAGGGATGGATTCCTACCATGAAGGGATTTGAGTTCCTTGGACCAAGGGATAAGATCCATGAGTGGAGGGATAAAGCACAAACTGGCGTGACTCTAGAGGCTTCCAATTAGGAGAATATTCGACCAACTAGGCATCTAGAACTTATTTTTTATTTTTACTTGCTTTTCATGGGGGTTCACAAGTTTTAATGGTGAAAAAAGTGGCAATTGTCATGGCTAATGGAAGAAGCATCAACGCATGCCCAGGAAAAGCCTATAAAAACTGTACAGGTAATATTTTGAGGGTTTTACATAGCCTTTCTCCAATTTTGAAGACATGATTCAATAACATGAGTGTTTTTTTACCTCTAAGGGAACATGATATGGATAGTCATAGACCCATATGAACAGTCAAATTTCATGCTGAAAAAATGACGTGTAACATATTTCTCCCTAAAGTGTGAAGTCTGGGAAATTGTTTCTGAAGAGTGAAGTGCTTTATCGTCCTAAGGATTGGGTTAGAGACGCCAGTCGAAAACCTGCAAAAACATTCAATCCAAATATATATCATCACTGAGGTAAGCATTCCCATACTTAGAGAAAAATTAACTAAATTTTCTAGTACATATATGATTTCAGTATTACATCAAAAGTAGACATAGTATGGGTGAAACCATCTGCCATAAGAAGTCTACTATATTATGAATATAAAACTCCTCATAGCTTGGATGGTCGAAACTAGATCTAGGGTATTGATTTTTGCTTCTCAAACTAGTACGAATCTATCAATGAGATTGATTGTGTCAAAGTTGAACATGGAAAAAACCACTTGATTACCAGTCAATGATTAGAACAGTTAATAATTATGAGAGAAACCATCAATAATAACAATGGCTCTCAAAGTACTTCACACAATCTACGAGGTTTGATTGAATTATTTTTAGTCGAACACTCATAGCATCATTTGATCGAAGGTCAATGATGAGAACCTATCATTGAAGGTAAGAAACCTGCCATGAGGGCATGCTAATTCCAAGGTACTGATAAGATTCTAAATCAAATTTCTAGAAAATGATCTGATGTCGATAGAAAGTGACCAGTCACAGGAAAGCCTACAACACGAAACCATTAGATCAAGTTTTGAAGAAATGTTTTGCAAGGACTGACTTAGGTATGGTCAATGTGAATGGAGACAAATGTTTGCAATGAATGGTAAATTGTAATTTCTCTTGAAGACATAACGACACCATAAATTTCTTGGCAGCATTTTACTTAAAGAAAATGCCCAAAAACCGGCTGAAGACTTTCGATGTCGTTTGATTAACTGTAAGATAAAGGATTTCCCAAACCAGGTACAAATGTGACAAAGTTTCATTTTCAAGAGCGACATGCTGCTTTCTAAAAGAAGGACAATGAATGGATTCATTTTATTACTTTCTCCCCCACCATTACTAGCAAGTACCTCTTTTATTTTTTCAAGCTTGAGGAGGATAACATTTTCTTGCTGTGTAATCTGATCATTCAGATTAGTCCATCTTATTATTAAAAATGAACCCTAAGAAGGACTGGTTCGGCCTTGTTGTGATTGACACGCCTTGTACTGTTTAATTTTAACGAGTCCAACATAATATTAACTCAGTGTTTTTTAGTTTTAGGTAGTCAGAAGAAAAACATAAGCAAACTACATGTTGTTCTTTTTCGTAAATTTAGTCCCTCAAGCCTAAAGAAGGATAAAATAGTGAAGGAGAGAACTCTATTGAGCATGGTTAGTCAATATATACCTTTTTCGTAAATAGTCCAATTCAGTCCAGAAAAGGGGTAAACTTATATTGAATGGAGGACTATTCATTTAACTTTAAAGAGTTTGAATAGTCAAGGACTCGACAATATTTTCATGTTTAAAGAGTCTGAAAAGGGCTTAAAAGAGGATTCCAGGGTTTCATTTTTTGGATTTTTATAGAGCCCAAAAAAGTGATAAAAGTGTACTCAATGTAAAAGAGTTTCTTCCAAAAAATATCTTCTTTCCTGCAAAAACTCAAAAAATTACGAACATCTACTCCCAAAAAAAAAAAAAAACATTTCAATTTCACTTATAAAGTAAAAAAATAAAAAAATATTATTTTATTAGTTTAAAAATACAAAAAGAAGTTTAAACAAGTCATTTTCACCTTTTGGTTTTTAGAGTAGAGTAGAAAGAGTTTTTTTCCCAAAATCTTCTAGAGCTGATATTAGAAGAACCAACCAACCATTTCGGGAACCATGTGCACCACATAATCCACATCATCATTATCTTTGTTTCCATTCATTTAGTTTTCTACTTTAAGCTTTTAGGGCATTTTTTAGAGGGAAACCATGTTTTAAAATCTTCCCTCGCAGGTGCACAAGTTTTCTTGGAGAAAATCAGGCAACCCAATGATTTTTCAATAGAAAAATCATCAGGCCACTACGCGTTTTGTGTAGAAGGTGTGTGAAAAAATGCACTATGTACACAAAACACCTGCGCAAGCACCGTGGGGTTTTGAAAAACATGTTCCTCTCCATAGAAATGGCTCGAAATTCTCCCAACTGATTTAATGATTAAATTGATGGTTTGTAGGTTTATAATTATGTTGGAATGACGAGAAAGAGATCATTAACTTATAGAAAATGAAGACATGGATGATCCAGTAACAATGCAATGATTGAAAAATTGTGGCTTGTATAAATTATGGGTGATTCGAGGTATGAAAGCACATGTTGAGTTGATGACCTAGATAGTGAATGCATGGGATGTTCGAGATGAATGTTTCATTATCGGATATCATAGGCTTGTGATAGAGCCAGAGGTTATATATTTTCTCACTGGATTACCTCGTAGAGGGAGGTACATTTCCTTATTTGGGACTATACCAAGAGGCCTTCCCACTGCTTCTTACATGGCTAAAAAATGTAGCTGAGATTCAGAGTTAAAGGATGGTCGCATTGATATCAAAAATATTGTGCAACTGGACATCAATATCATTGAATTCATTGTTACCAGGTTGTGTGGGAATGAAGCTCCGCATATGGCTACCAAATCATAGATGCAAACCATAGTTCAATTTTTTGGGGGAACAATTTTCAACTGGAGTGAAGGATTGTTGACTAACATGAAGCGATAACTCAAAAGAGCTAAAAATGGGAAGTTGAAAAACTTCAGGTATGGGGTTATCTTTTGTTTTATAGAGGATCCCACTCCTTGTGCCTCAGTAGTCTCTAGTGGATGCCAGAGGACCTTGGGAACCACATATGTTGCGTTGGGTAGCAATGATGGCTCGCCATGGTGGTGATGGTGGTGCAATGGTTCGCTTTACTCCTAAGTTTTTTATATGGCACAGAACTTTTAACTTCATTAGAACAAAATATATTTACATACATTTCAGATCACATACATGAAGGGCGATGTAGATGACATTTAGTGAAATTTTTTTATTCCGGACCAAATTTTTGAATGGTTTATTAAATCATTACTTCCAAATATCATTGAAGATGTATCTAAGGGAGGCATTGTCACAGAAGAACAGGTCATATTCCAAGAGCAGTACTTAGACCTTTAATACACAGAGTCTGGTACCATATATGAAAAAATTCCTTATTTACTACGCCAAGGTCAACTTATTGCAACTCCTCTTGGTTCTCATTCTGCAAATGGTGTAATTGGTGATTTCTTGTAAATGATTTTCAAAGTTTGTTAGGTTGAGCAGAATTTTTTTACAGTAGAATATTTACACACACTGGCTTCAAGAAGATACACCAGGGCTAATCCAGATCCAAATCCTCCCCCTGTACTTGAAAATCCAAATCTTATCCCAAGAATTGTCAGAAGACAAGAAGGATCGTTGAGTCCCAAACCTGTCTTTAGATCCTATACTTGGCCCAGTGAGTGGTTTTTTGTAGAAGATCTTAATTT
Organism: Pinus albicaulis; assembly: GCA_034641835.2. Taxonomy (NCBI): domain Eukaryota; kingdom Viridiplantae; phylum Streptophyta; class Pinopsida; order Pinales; family Pinaceae; genus Pinus; species Pinus albicaulis. Next base: position 1,004,235,363 of record CM076581.1, read on the forward strand.
TGATGAGAATTTTGAGCTTTATTTGTTTAGAAATAGGTCTAAAACTGACATTGATGATTCAGTTTTAGATCCTAAGTTCCTTGGAGATATTGAAGTCCAGAGAGAAAATTCCTCCATTGATGATTACATTTTGAATTCCCCTCAATCCATCACTATAACAAATATTCCTGAGCCTTCAGAGTCGTCAGGATCTGCATTGCCTCCTCCTAATTCATCAGCAATCCCATCAGTCAATTCCCAATTGTCATCTCCTCCATCAACACCTCCCTTAAATCCTACAAATCCTGTTGTAAATCCCCCTAGATTTATGGCTGCTAGGTATGCACCCCCGGTTTTACCCCAAGTCCTCAATAATATGCCTGTTGAATATCAAAGAAAAATTACCATCTTTGATGCCACTCAGAGCGTTACAACTCAGCAGCATGTTGATAAAATGAATGACTTTTTTGATTTGCATAAGGTTGAACCAGAGAATGTAACAACTAGGCTGTTTGTTCAAAGTTTCAGAGGTGAAGTCAGAAAGTGGTTTACAGCCTTAGCGCTAGGCTCAATTCGCACGGGAGGTAAGAAAGAACCCACTCCAAATTCTGTCTGAATACGAAAATATTAAAAGAAATGTGGGTGAAACTATCCAAGACTAATGTTTAAGATTAAATGTTGTATATAATGCTATCCCAGCTAACTTGAAGTCTCCTGCAGGATTAGCATTACTGAAATTTCTCGATGGTTTTGATGCCAACATGGCATATTAGCTGCATGAAAGAGACCTGTCTTCACTTGAAGACATGTAGAAGATAGCAGTAAGAGTTGAAGCTAATCTGCTGGCTAAAAGAGAAGGAACCAGAGATGCGAAAAGAGTCACTGTAAAAGAGGAGGCCTCTCCTTCAGACAGAAAAATGGACACTCTAATCAGAACAGTGGAAAAAATGGTTGATATGTTGACCATTGCGGATAGACCTGAGCCTCACACAAGAAATCCAAATTTCAGAGGGTAGCAGCTGCAGTTCAGAATCAAGCAGAGAAAACAGAGAATGCAAGACCAAGCAACGCCACCACAGTAGCAAATTAAAACTCCATTGTAGCAGAACTACGTGCAAGGGACAGATTTAGATGACGATGATCCTATGATTGAGGCTAATCACTTTTTCACAGCTGATGGTGCACCAATTTTCCTCACAGAAGACGAATAATACACAGTGGTGACTCCAGACATTCAAAAAGACCAAAAGTTCATTTTGACCAATGACACAGCATTGGAAGAAGAGTTCGATGACTACCAGAGAGGGTATATGAATGCTCTGGTCAGAGGCAGTACTCTTTAAGGAGCATAGACGTTACAATCAGTCCCATTCAAAAAATGAAAGAACTCCAAATGAAGAACGATGCATAGAAGAAAGGAAAAGAACCTGCAAATCCTTCCTCTAGCAAAACACCTGCAGCTACTAATGCAGCAAATGAAAAGAACCAGTAGAGCATAGTAAAGGAGCCAACAGAGAAGAAAGACCTGCCCTTTAAAGAGGTAGAAAAAGCTCCCTCCTTTAATTTATAAAATGAAATTTCTAAGTTAAAAGTGTCTATGCCCCTCACAGAGTTGGTGAAGAATAGTGTATATAAAGCTCAGGTGTCCAAAGTCTTGCAAATAGACTCTGTCTCTGATATGGTTAATGTAGAAGATGACTACCCTGAACTTATTTTCAGTCCAGCCACAGAATAATCTAAAGAAAATGAAGTCCCTCATTTTTACTTGAGTCTTAGAGTACATTAGTTTATCCTTCATAATTCTATGTTGGACTCTGGAGCCTCACATAATTTGATGCCCAAAGTTGTCATGGAAAAGCTAAGCCTTGATATTACTCGAAAATATCATGATTTGTATTCCTTTGACTCAAGTAGGGTCCACTGTATTGGTCTAATCAAAGATTTTGTAGTGTCTTTAGATCAGATTCCGATAAAGAATGTCTTGATGGATGTAGTTGTTGTTGACGTCCCACCAAGGTTTGGAATGCTTCTATCTAGGTCTTGGGGTGAAAAACTTAAGGGAACCATGCAGCTTGATTTCTCTTATGCCACTATCCCTGTATTTGGCCAGTTGAGGAAGTTATATAGGGAAAAGAAAATGAAATATATGATTACCAGCAAAGACAAGCCAGTAAATCATCCCATTAATGCAGTTCACACAGATCTAGAGTCCTTTGTCTTGTATTCAGATGGTGGTTTAAATGATGATAACGTTCAGTTGGTACAAGTTAATGAAATACCTGAGATTTCAGAGAATTTCAGAGAAGTCCTTAAATAGGAAAAGGATAAAGTAGCAAACACTTCTAAGCCTCCTGCCTGCCAGCAATAAAAGGACAGTGAACAGCTAGAAAATAGCCAAGGTAAAGAAGAGAAAGAAACAAATTTCTTGCATCTTCAAGAAGAAGAAGAAGGCCTGTGGAGTATGGATTTTGATGGAGCTGATGGTAAGGATGGAGCTAGTATTGGAATATGGATTAGGAGCCCTGTTTTCCAACCTGAGAAGGTTCCAAGTAATGTTAGAGTTTGTGCTTATAAGTTAGATTTTGATTGCTCTAACAATGAAGCAGAATATGAGGCTTTGATTGCAAGTGTCAAGATTCTGAAGAAGTTGAATGAAAAAAGGATTTCTGTGTATGGTGACTCCAAGTTGATAATCAAACAGGTGAAATGAGAATACCAAGCTAAACATCCGAGATTGGGGGCATACATAAATGCAGTCTTGGGCATTTTGAATACATTCCCAGAGTATACTTTGACAGCAGTGCCCAAGATGTAGAACATCATCATGGATTCACTTGCCACTACTGCAAGCAACTTGAAGATTCCAATGAACTCCAACAATAAGTTTGAGATCTATGTCAAACATAGGCCTATTTTTCCAGACAATTTAAGGTATTGGCAAGTATTTTGGGATGATAATGAGATTAATGCATTTTTGCAGGGTGATGGAAAATTTAAAGATACTCTAATAGAGGGTGAGTATGAGGTTGATGACCAGGAGATAGAATAAAATCAAATGGAAATATTGCAGCTAAAGGATAATGTGATTCCTAGAGGTCTCATACCTCTTGAGGAGCTTTTTGACCGGGATGATGTTGCAAAGAAGCCAAGCTTGGTGCCCATGGAGAAAGGAGTTGAAGATGTGAATATTGGAATAGCTGACCAGCCCAAGTTTGTCAAATTGTCAAAGGCATTATCCCCTGAGGTAAAGGAGAAGTATGTTAAATTGCTTTCTCAATTTTTTGATGTATTTGCATGGGATTATTCATTTTTGAAAGTGTATGACAAGAACATAATCCAGCATACTATCCCAATCAAGCCAGAGCACAAGCTTTTCAGACAGAAGCTGAGAATAATAAATCCAAAGCTGTTGCCATCCATCGAAAGGAGGTAAATAGGTTGTACAAAGAAGGTATGATAGTTCCTATTAGATTTTCTGACTAGATTTCAAATTTGGTCCCAGTGCGTAAGAAGACAGGAGAAATAAGATTATGTATAGATTTTCAGAACTTGAATAAGGAATCCTTAAAGGATAATTATCCACTTCTGAAAATGGGCCATATTCTGCAGAGAGTAGTTGGAGCATCCAGGATGTCACTACTTGATGGCTACTCAGGCTATAACCAAATCTTGGTGCATGAGAAGGACCAAGATAAAACTTCCTTCAAAACATCCTAGGGAACCTTCTAGTATGCTAAGATGCCCTTCGGACTAAAGAAAATTGGATCCACCTTCCAGTGTGCAATGGACATTGCTTTCGCAAATGAAAAAGATGTTTTTCTGTTTGTTTATTTGGATGATTTGACAGTATTTTCAGGTTCAGATGAGGAGCATTTTCACCATTTCAGAGTTGTTTTTTAGCGTTGCAGAAAGTTTGGGATTTCTCTCAATCCCAAGAAAAGTCTTTTGCCATGGATGAAGGAAAATTGCTCGGGCATATCATCTCTAAAGATGGAATCCGCATTGATCCAACCAGAGTGGAGGCAATTCAGCTCATAGATCTGCCACGGAATAAGAAAGAGATTTAGGCCTTCAATGGTAAGATGAATTTTTTACGTAGATTTATACCCAACTTGGCTGAGCATTTGAGAGAAATGACCAATATGTTGAAGAAGGACATCACTTTTAAATGGAGTGAAGAGGCTATCAAGTCATTCAATTTGTTAAAGTTTGCTTTATCTAATGCCCTAGTTTTGATCAGTCTCGGCTATACTCAAGATTTTATCATATTTTCATTCACATCTGAGCAAACTATGGTTGTTGTTTTAATGAAAAAGAGAGATGAAGTAGAAAAGCTAATTTCCTTTTTCAGTATGACTATTAGAGATGCTACTTTAAGATATAATATTATTGAAAAATAGGCATTGGCCCTAATCAAGGCATTGAAGGATTTTAGGTTCTATATTATGCATTCACATACTATAGCATATGTCCCTAACGCAGCATTGAAGGATGTGTTGATGCAAACTGATCTAGAAGGTTGAAGGGGAAAATGGATAGTAGCTATGTTGGAGTACGATCTAGAGATCAAGCCCACAAAGTTGATCAAAGGCCAAGTCTTGGCGAAATTTATGGCTCAATCAAATCTGCATGCTTTAGATATAAACCTCATAACAGCAGTAGCAGAAGATGAAGATGAAGGTTTGTTGCTTCCAGTTTCAGATATTTTTCTGCAGTCCCCTTGGTATTTAGATATTGTTTATGTTCTCCAGCATTTTTCACCTCCTATAGGCATGTCTAAGAGTAAAGGTAGATCTTTGAAGCGTAAATTTGCGAAATATTGTATTTTGAATATTTCTCTATATTGGAAAGACCCAGGAGATGTTTTGCTAAATTTTCTGGTTGAAGAAGAAGCTCAAAAAGTAATGCATGATTTTCATAAAGGTGACTGTGGCGGTCACTTGTTTTGGAAAACTACAACCAACAAGGTATTGAGAGCTGAGTATTATTGGCCCACATTATTTTCTGATTTATATAAAACAGTGATGAATTCTCATGAATGTCAAATTTTCCAAGGGAAGAAGAATTTTCTTCCACTTCCTTTGAAACCAGTTTCAGTGACGCCCTTTCAGCAGTGGGGGCTCGATTTTATAGGAGAAATTCACCTTGCGTCCTCAGCACAACATCGATGGATATTGAATGGGATAGATTAATTTACAAAATGGATCGAGGCCATCCCTGCCAGGGAAGTGACTGACGCGGTAATTTTTCAGTCCCTTGAATCAAATATTTTATCTCGTTTTGGCTGCCCATGTAAAATTGTGACAGATAATGCATCCGCGTTCAGATCAAAGAAAATGGTCGATTTCTATGAAAAATACAACATCGTTCTGGGCCATTCAATAGCGTATTATCCACAAGGCAATAGCCTGGTAGAGTCATCGAACAAATCAATGATGAATATAATTAAGAAAATGCTGGAGGCAAACAAAAGAAATTGGCACCGAAATCTCATCAACGCACTGTGGGCAGACAGAGTTAGCAGTGAAAAATTAAATAGGTATGTCACCTTTTGAGCTAGTTTATGGTATTGATGCTATCTTTCCTACTTCTCTTACAGTTCCAGTTATGATATTGTTACAAGAAGTTGGTAGCGAAGATGATGACAACCAGCGAAGGATCAACCAGATGATCCACCTTCAACAAACAAGAGAAGAAGTGTCACAGAAAGCGAGTCAGTTGTAAGACAAGATTAAAAATATCTATGACAGGAAGACTAAAGCAGATAAGTTTCAGCTGGATGATGTAGTGTTGAAATGGGATGCAAGAAATGAAGACAAAGGGAAGCACAGTAAGTTTGACAACCTTTGGAAGGGACCATACAGAATTACAGCATACAGGGGATAGAATGCCTTCTTGCTTTCAGAAATGGATGGCCAGGATTGTCCGGGTGGAGTAGTAAATGGCAGGCTATTGAAACACTACCATTGTTGAATATAGGGATCAGAATCTATCTCATCATCATCGTATATACCATGTTATTTTTTATCAGAGTTCAAATGCACAGTCATTCAAGTTTGGGGCCCAAGGTGAATTTATAAGAGATGCAGCTCTGATTTGTGGGATCCATGTGGTATGATTTTTAGCATTTGTTCTCTCCTTTGTGTTCATATGTAAACTGTTATGTTCATTATTCATTCATAAACATCTTTTTTGAATGCTTTCAAGACAGAAAGGTAGAATCCATTTTTATATGCTCTGCCTTGGGGAATCATTCATATTCTGTGTTTTTATTCTGTTTGAAAAGGATCCATTTATTGTGCCCTTTTCAGCTCCTCACCAGTCTTTCCATTTCATCTTTATTTAAACCTTAATTGCTAAAATTTCCTGCCTATCTTGCCCCATGAAATATCCTATATCCTGATTTAATTTCCCAGTTTCAAACTGTCCCATTTTTGTCCCACACATCCCTGAAAATTCATTCATTTTATTAAAACATTTTTCCCGTCATTTTACCTAGCCTAATATCAGTCCATTATTATGTTTTATTGAATATCTATATTTACGGAGATAGCCCTCTCCTGTTCTTGTAGGGCTAGCTACAATACTGAGCGTGGTTTAGTTGTTACCATCTTTTTCCCTTTTTAGCTTGGGGTCCAATTCGGGAGCTAACAATTGGTACATTTAACACTACAAAGAGTAAGAAGAAATCATTTAAATCTACTTCTCCAATTATAAATCTACCAGATTCACCTAAAGGGGACTCTTCCCTTGAAATTTCTGCCGAAATTCACATTGTAGACTCATCCACAACTAAAGCTAAATCCAGTAATAGGAAGAAAGGGAAGGGTAAAAATAAACAAAACACTTCTCCCAAAGACAAAGCTGAAAAAACTAAACCATCATACGAAAATCATAAACCTCATTATCCTTTTCTAATATGTGATGAGGACCACTACACCAAAGAGTGTCCACATCGGACCGAGGTATCCAAATTTGTCAAGGGCACATCCATACCTGTTGTCTTAAAAGATCCTTTTCCATCTCAAGATAGAAAAATGATCGAATCTTCTTCCAACTCATTGACATATATTCTAATGATGTCTCAGGTCATGGTTGCGATACGATCTCAAGCCTATGGATCTAAGAGTCCTGTAACTCATAAAGAGACTGAATCATCTAGTCAACCACCAACAATATCTCTTCAGTTTCCGAACCAATGGAAATCAAGAAACCTAACCCTAATTTAGTGATTAAACCGCCTTCCAAAGGTGTACTTCGAAAATTAGCTTTCAATCCACATGTGAGAGTCACTCAGAATTACAATATTGTTGAAAATTTGGCCATATCCCCTTTAGAAATGTCAGTCGTCGAGGTGCTGCAATCCTATCCATCTCAGAGGAAATTACTATTATCAGTGATAGGAGCTATTAATCCTCAAGACTCAAATATGATTTTCTTTGATCTCAATTTTTTTTTACCAAGACTCCCACATCAAATGGCTTTTAAAATTCTAGTATTAGTCAAATCAAGGCGAGTTTTTCGCAATTTAATTGATGAGGGAGCATCTACGTATATTATGCCATTAACTGGTTGGAAAACTCTCGGTTCTCCAACAATCAACCAGTCACCAACCATCCTTAAAGCCTTTGGTTGAAGATGTTTTAGCCCATTCAAAATACTCCAGGATCTACCTATAGAAGTAGAAGGAAAAACTGTAACGCTAGAGGTGGAAGTTTTTGATGCCCCTCTTGATTATAACGTTCTTTTTGGGTTGCAGTTTTCCTTATGCGATGACTATTTTTGTTTCATTATCCTTTTGGACGATAATGTTTCCTCATAAAGGAAATGTTGTTAAAATCTGTCAATTGTCATACTTCACTTTAGACACTACATCTACAGATAGTATCCAACATGTCAGAAAAATGGTTATCCCTTACAAAGATGTTAGCATAGGACTAGTTAACGATTCCTCTCTCATGGGAGCTTTTTCTATTCCTTCTCCCAATGTACCATGAAATATTGTCAATATCAATGAGATCACATCAAGCACAATCCCATTTTATGACACATGGAATGTTCCTTTAGAATCAGAATTGGACTCTTATGGTGGCGAGATGCCTTTAAGTCCTTTTGAATCAGCATAATTGTGCTCTGAAACTACATCAAATTCTACTGATCAAATGAATCTGGTCAGTGAATAATAATCTTATATATCAAGCTCAACTTTGACATCATTTCCAGATCCTTTTTAACGCATATTTCTAACTAATGAAAATATTCGATAAATCTTGTCATCGGACGAATTGACATGGGACAATATACATCATCGATCTTATTTTTTTCCTGACCTTGATAAACATGAAAATGATTTTTCATCCATCTTTATGATTGATCATGTCAAGAAACCTAAAAGTCCTACATCGATTATACTTTTGGATTCTGAGAAAAATTGGGAAATATTTCTACAACAATTCGTCTTGACATATTGATTAAACCTAGAATAATTGAGAAAATTCATATAGAATTTGATTTGTAATGATATTTGATTTCTTACACTAGATGCGTTTATTTTAGTGTAGATGTTGATTTCTAATCCTATTTTATTGTTTGCACCATATGCATTGATTTTAGTGTGGATGTTTTCTACTTATATTTGAATTCTTGCACTAAATATATTGATTTCAGTTTAGATGTTGATTTCTAATTCTATTTAATTGCTTAAATTAAATGCATTGATTTCAGTGTAGATGGTTAGTTCTAATCCTATTTGATTACTTGCACTAGATGCATTGGTTTAAGTGTAGATGTTTATTTCTATTCCTATTTGATTTCTTTCACTAGATGGATTGATTTTCGTGTAGATCGTGATTTCTAATCCTATTTTATTACTTCCACTAGATGCATTGATTTCAGTGTAGATGGAAACTTCTAATCCTATTTTATTACTTGCACTAGATGCATTGATTTCAGTGTATATGTTGATTTGTAATCATATTTTATTGCTTTCATTAGATGCATTGATTTTACTATAGATTTCAATTTATGATCTTATTTGCTTTCTTGCACTAGACGTATTGATTTTGTTGTAGATGTTGATTTCTAACCTTATTTGATTGATTGCATTAGATTCATTGATGTCAGCGTAGATGTTTTCTAATCTTATTTTATCATGTGCATTAAATGCATTGATTTTAGTGTAGACGATGATTTTTTATTTGATGTAACTCAATGTATGATGGTACATTAACTTAAAGTGAATGGATTAACAATGTGCATTAATTTTAGTGTAACCATGAAAAAATGATTGACAATGTGCATTGATTTTTTTATTATATTAATTCAACATTAGTATTGGAGAGCAAGAGAGACAAGGTATGATGTTTACTACAATCGTTCAAGTTAAAGAATTGAATGGTTTATGATCTCAACTATCCTTTTCATATAATTGATATGAAAATATGGAAAAACTAATAAATAATGTAAATATTTTTTAAACATGATCACTCATTAAAAAAAATTCAAAATTACATTATTTCTTGACTTTTGAAAACCAAACTATAGTTTAAAAGAAAATCATCAAAATATTTTGGAGGAAATAAATTGTTAAAAACATTCAAAATTACATTATTTCTTGACTTTTGCAAACCAAACTATAGATAAAAAAAAAATCATCTAAATATTTTGAAGGAAATAAATTATTTTAAACATTAGCAATGAAACAAATGATTTCAAGAATAACATTGATGCATTAAATTATTATTTAGTAATACATGGATGGACACTATCAAGAATTATTAATCGTTAGAATTTGTCATACATAAAAATAAATGAAATAAATGTGAACTATCAATCCTGTAGCAAACTATTGAAAAGATTGTCTCCCTTTTTCATCACCATCTAATTAATACCAGATAACTACATACACATATAAAAATATAACACACTAATGCATTCAAGGGAAAATAGGGAAAGAAACACAAAAAAAATTAAAGAGGAGAATGATATGGTTATGTCAACCAAAGAAAACATAATGTAAATTCTAAAGTATTAAATCTATCTTAAACATATAAATAATAATGGTAATAAAAAACGTGTCATTATTTCCCGCAACTAGATCCATCTAACTCCATCTAACTCTGGATCTATCATGCCCCCATAAGGATCAAATCCCTTGAGGTGCAAACCTAAATTTTTGCACCTCCAGGTATTTGATCCCTCTCTGGGCATGATAGATTCAGAGTTAGTTGGATCTAGGCTAGTTTTAACAAGGCTGCATAGCTAGCATTCCCTTCCGCTAAATTTATATATATCTAAATTAAAATAATTATCTTTTTGTAAGGTTAATAAGAGTAGGGCTGAATTGAACAAGTAAATTTAAAATGTAAAAAAACTAAACTTTTGATTAGAGTAAAATAAAATATTTTTATTTGATTGAAGAAGTATTTGGATAATATTGACATATTTCAAATTTGATTTTTCTATTAATTAATAATTTCCAGGTATATGTAGAGCATAGTGTTGTCCAAAACAAAAAGAGAAAAAGTAGTTGACTATTGTGTGTAAAATTAGAAACATTCTACCCAAAATAAATTATCATTTGTTGGTAAGACTAGAACATTCTACCCAGAAAATCTATCATGTAGTTAATTGTACTATTGAATTTATTGAGTATGAGTGAGTGGGCTAGATTGATTATTGTAGTGTGAAATTGGTCCATTTTTCCAAAGAATGTGTGGCGCGGTGGACTATGTTATATATGTAGATAAAGTAGTATGTTATAGATGTAGATAAAGTAATATTCTTGGTGTGGTCCTATGATCTTGAATTTATTTGATGTTTTAATTGGTTAGTTGCTTTTGTTGGTATTAAATTGTTTAATAATATTTAGGCATAATATGCTACTAGCATTACCAAATCTATCTAAATGGTTTTTATGTTGGTTGACTTGCTTAATAAAAAACGAGTATAACAAACTAAGAGAATTTCCCAACCCATCAAACGTTTTCTCTCCATAAATTTACTTTTTATTAATCTATATTCACAATTGGTTTTACAGAAGATTATAAGCCATAAGCCTATATAAAAATAAGTATGAGTTCACTTAACCTAATTGTAAGATGAGAAACATGACACAATATCACGATACTTAAGTAGTTCAAATTTAATTAAACAAAAATTTATTTAAATCCAGTATTTATTAAAAATTGAAAAAGAACAAATCTTTTAAATTATAAATATATTGATATATTTATATATAATTGATGTATAATATTATATGTATATAAAAATATAATATTATTATTAAAACCATATTTACATAAATTTAATTTAATTAAAAAATGAAAATTAAATTTGTAAAAAACCTATAAAGCTTAGAATACAATTTTTTTTTTCATTGATGATTGCACAATAAAATATTTGCATCTAAAACCACTAAAATCCTTGAAATTAAACTAGTTTTTATAAACAATGAGAAAATTTCATAGAGTTATAAGTGAGTGTTTGTGTTAAGACTTTAGTTGCAAGGCTTCAATCAATATTCACTACCTAAGTTATAAATATATACATCATTGGTTTAAAAAAGTTGATTGGTCTCCTTGTTTGCATAAAAAATATTGGTCTCTTTGTTTTCATTACATAAAAAATACTCCTATATGTAAACAGACCTGGAATATGTACCCTTGATATTAGCTGATGGATTATTCCTCAGATCATATGAATAGTAGATTGTGATTTTCATAACACATGAACTGGCATGGCTAGTGCTTTATCACTAACGCTTCATCACTAGCATGGCTGACAGTATATCAATAAAAATATATCACAAAAAACATTACATATTTAAATGTAAGTTAATCCATATAAATGAATTGAATTATTAACAAGGATGGCTGCAACGCAGCTAGTCCCTGCCTTGAGCCCCCGAGTTGGAACACTGAATAGATAAACAGGACTGAATTATTTGCTTCTCCAGACATCGAATTTAGAACAAAAAAAAATAGTTTCCTGGTTTGAGCCCCAGTTGGAACAGTGAATAGATAAACGAGACTAAATTATTTGCTTCCCTAGAAAAAAAATTTAGAAAAAAAATAAAATTCATTAGTTGTTGAGACCAAATTGTATCTATAAAACTTGACAGCCTTGAACTTCTTCTCAGATCCATCAACAACAAAATTCGAAACAAAATTTGAAATGAAAAGAGTGGACATTAACAGAATTGAAGCCGAAGAACTTCAAGCAGTATCGCCTCTTCATTCGTTCGACTCTAGTATCTCAAACTGCACAACATAAAATTCGTTCAGCTCAGAAAAAAAAGTGATGGAAATTTCTGAATATTTCGAACAAAACAGAGGAAGAAAAGTTCCTCCACTCAACATAAAGAAATGATAGAAATTTGGACAAAGAGAGATGGAGAAAAGCTCTTTTTCATTAACCATAAAAATGACTATTAAAAATACAAACTTCTTCAGAAGTACAGTTCTGGAATAAACAAAATACTCCTTACTCTATTTTTTCAATTTCTGCTTTTACACAGATTTGTGTTTCAGCAACACATAGATAGTTGCTGAAACTCCACACAGTATGTTGCTGAAACACAAAGACAGTTGTTGAAACACTCTGGAAAATGCATTGCTGCTCCAAAACACAACGACTCTGTTTTTCCTCTGTTTTCTCTGCTCTGTCTTCTTCTCTGTCTTTTTCTATTTCTCTAACTCTGTATCTATTAAAAATCTACTGATTTTCATTAAATTTATATGTTGAAAAAAATATTTGACTTAAAGTATTAAAAATAAAATATATATCTTCTAATCTTATCAGTGTCTTAAATGCAACAAGTGGTGGGAGTTAACGTGATTCCTTTTGAAAAAATGAAGTTGGCTGTTTGCAGGGTCATTAACTCTGAAAATTTAATGCATGAATTTGAGGCATCCATCAGTCTGAAAATATCCACAGAAATCTGATTTCTGTCCAGCTGTTTCAGCTTGCAGTTGGAATTAAATTCCAACATTCCTCCTTAATTTCAACTACTGGGTTTTTTCTGCATACCCAGGAATTCTTTGAAATGATCAATGCTTTTCTTTCCCAATGGTTTTTTCAAGATGTCAGCAAATTTCTCCTTTGTTCTGCAATGTTGCAAAAAAATCTTACCATTATTAACCAATTCATGTATGAAGTGAAACTTGGTGTCAATGTGCTTTGTCCTTTTATGAAAAACAGAATTTTTAGACAATGCTATCGCTGAGCTATTGTTAGAGTAAATGGTTGTGCCCTTTTCTTGTTCATGACACAAATATCTGAGAACTCTTCTCAACCATAATGCTTGGCATGTTGCTGATTTTGCTGCCACATACTCTGCCTCTCCTATTGACAAATCCACAATTGGTTGCTTCTTGGAAGCCCATGAGATGGCTCCCGATCCCATATGAAACACATATCCTGATGTGCTTTTCCTATCATCAACACTTCCAGCCCAATCACTGTTAGTGTAACCTATCAACATGAAAATTTCAGAAGAGGAGTATAAACTACCAAACCCCTTCGTTCCATTCACATACCTTAGAATCCTCTTAGCTGCCTGCGAATGAGTTTCTTTTGGTCTTTCCATAAATATGGAGATTAAACTCACAGAATGCATTATATCCGGCCTAGTTTCAGTCAAGTACATGAGGCTACCAACTATGCTCTTGTACAATTTTGGATCAAAATCCCTGCTGCTGTCTTCTTTGCTCAATTTCAACCCCATTACAGTTGGAGTCATAGTTGCCTTGTTGTTCTACATGTTAAATCTCTTCAACACTGCTTCTACATATTTAACTTGGGAAATGAAAACACCATTTTCACTTTGGTCTACTTCAATTCCAAGAAAATATCTTAAGAAGCCCAATTCAGTCATTTCAAATTCACTTTTCATGACTGCTTTAAAATCAGCAATGAGAGAAGCGTCATTTCTAGTAAAGATTAAATCATCTACTTATAAAACAACAATAAGAATCTTACCGTCATTCTCCTTTATGTAGAGTGTGGGTTCACCATCACACTTCTAAAACCCATTCTCAATCAGGTAAGCATCTATTCTGCTATACCATGCTCTTGGAGCTTGCTTCAACCCATAAAGAGCCTTCTTCGGTCTGCAAACTTTATGCTCTTGGCCTTCAACTTCATATCCTGGAGGTTGTTCAACATAAACCTCTTCTTTTAACACTCCATTCAGGAATGCAGATTTAACATCCATCTGATAAATCTTCCATTTGTGTTGTGCCGCAATAGACAACACTATTCTGACTATTTCCATCCTTGCTACTGGTGCAAAGGTTTCATCATAGTATCTGCCTTGTTGCTGCTTGTATCCTTTCACAACAAGTCTTGCTTTGTGCCTATAGATCTTGCCTTCAGCATTGCTTTTGGTCTTATAAACCCACTTAACTCCAATGACATATTTTCCTTCAGGGAGGTCCACTAACTCCCATGTTTTACTCTTCTCAATTGCACAAATTTCTTCATTCATTGCTTCAATCCATTTATCTTCATTTACAACATCTTCAAAATGAATTGGGTCATCATCATGACAATATAAAGAGAATATTAATTCAGACTGGTATTGTTAATTACCTCTCCTTGTTCATAAATCTCATTCAGATTTCTGAATCTTGGTCTTCTTGGTGTGCTTGGAGTTCCATTCGAACTTGAGGGCGTTTCTGATCCCTGCGGTGTGCTTGGAGAAGCACTTCCTTGACTTCTCAAGGATTTTCAAATTCCAGCTTGTGGTGTGGTTTGTTGTACTTGCTGTGGTGGAGGAGGAGCCACCAAGGAAGGATTATTTGCTGTTGTGCCTTCCTCTTCTTCTTCGTGAGACACAATTGTCTTCACATTCACTGTCTTCTCTAAGCTTCCATCCCAAGCTTCATCTTCAATGAACTGCACATCTCTTCTTACTATCAATTTCTTGGTGGATGGATTATAGAGTTTGTATGCTTTTGACTCATCACAATAGCCAATAAAGACACACTTCTCCCCCTTACTGTCAAGCTTCTTCTTTAGCTGATCTGCTACATGTGCATATACTACACAGCCGAATACTCTCATGTGAGTGACAATTTTCTTTTGTCCACTCCATGCTTATTTTGGTATTTTGTTCATGATAGCTTTAGTTGGGCATCTATTCAATATGTAAACTGCGCAAGCGACAGCTTCAGCCCAATACTCATGCGGCAAGTGTTTTTCCTTCAACATACTTCTAACCATGTCCAGAATGGTCCTATTCTTCCTTTATGCAACACCATTTTGCTGAGGTGTATACCTCGTGGTGAACTGCTTTTGTATGCCATTCTCTATGCAAAAACGTAGAAAGTCTTTGGAGATGTACTCTCCACCTCTATATGTTCTTAGCACTTTGATATAATGCCCACACTGTTTCTCAACAAGAGTCTTGAAGTGGCAAAATTTCTCAAACACTTCACTCTTTTGTTTCAGCACATACACCCATGTCTTTCTGGTGTAATCATCAATGAAAGTTAAAACATATTTATTTCCAGCAAATGATGGTATTTGCATCGGTCCACACACATCACAGTGAACAATTTCCAAGGGTGCTTTTTCCCTTATACTCTTTCCTACTGGAAATCTTTCTCTGTGTTGTTTGCCTAAGATGCAGCCTTCACAAAGGCTGTCCGGCTTCTAAATCAATGGAAATCCCTTTACAATTCCCTTTCTGTGCAACAGATTCAAGCCTCCAAAATTGAGATGTCCAAATCTCAAGTGCCACAACCAATTCTCATCTTTCACTTGTTCTTGAAAGACTTCTTGTGTTACAATTGCAATAGTTCTTCCTTCCTTCAAATCTGCCCTGAGTTTGAGAGGAAACATTCTATTGCTGGTCATCTACACTTTTGCAATGATCTTTTTACTTGGAGGTATGTCTCTGATTGTACACACATCATCTTTGAAGAACACATTGTAACCTTTGTCAATGAGCTTTCCAATGCTCAAAATATTACATTTCAGACCAGGTACATAGTATACCTCTGTCACAATCATCTGTTCTCCATTTCTTACTCGGATAATGACTCTGCCTTTACCCTTGACAGATATCTTACTATCAGTTCCTGTTGTTACCTTATATTTCACATTTTCATCCAGACTGGAAAACATTGCTATGTTTCCAGTCATGTGATTACTACAACCTGAGTCTAAGAACCAAAAATATTCTTGTTTGTCTTATGCAATGTTACATGTTAACAACACAATGTTTGGATTCTTATCTTCTTCATTTGCAAAATTAGCATTTTGCCTATTATTCATGTCATTTTTTTTTCCTACATTCATTGGCATAATGGCCATATTTCTTACAATAATGACATTGGACTTGGGATTTGTCATACCTTTGTCCATGAGCTTGTTGTTTGCTTGAACCTTCATCTTGGTTCTGATTGCAGCTCCTTCTGCTTGTGCTTGCAAGATTATTTATGCCTTTGTTTTGGCTTCTTCCACGACCTCTATTATTTTCTCTGCCTCGACCTTTTCCTTGGCCAAATGACATCTGAGACTTGAATGCTTGCTCAAAAGAGGAATCTGTTCCTCTACTCTATCTGTGCTCATGAGACATAAGAGAAGCACTCAGTTCATCTACTATGAACTGTGAGAGATCCTTTGTCTCTTCTATTGCTACCACAACAGCTTCAAACCTTCAGGGAAAACTTCTCAAGATCTTCTCTACAATCCTTCTTTCTTCAAGAATTTCACCATGTGATATTATCTGGGTTATCAACCCAATAACCTAAGTGAAGAATGAATCTACTGTATCAGATTCCTTCACGCTTAGTGTTTCAAAGTCTCTCCTCAACATCTGCAACGTTGCAGTCTTCACCTTCTCCATGCCTTGATAGGCAGGTTTGAGAATATCCCATGCCTTTTTGGATTTTGTTGCTGCTAAAATCCATGGGAAAACACTCTCATGTACTGATTGAAAGATAAAAAAGAGGGCTTTGGCATCCTTCTTCCTGCCGCTCTTCAAAAGGTCTTTTTCTGATGCTGTCAAAGCAGCCAATGCTGCTGCATCTGTAGGTTCAGGGTAGCCAGTTTCAACTAGCTCCCATAATCCTTAAGAAGCAAATAATGCTCTCATAGTTATGGACCAATAACTGTGATTCTTCCCATTAAACTGTGGAAGTTGGGAATTTTTCAAACCAGTTCCAGCATCTGCCATCTTAACTATATAAGTAAAGAAAAGATACTAACTTTATAATAAAACAAGAAAGAACTTTCTCTTCTGAAGAAATATTCTCAATAAGCTTCTTACAGCTCCTGCAGTGGAAAAACAAACTCTTTTTTTGTCTCACTGAGTGCCTAGACCAGCTCTAATACCATGATGGAAATTTCTGAATATTTCGAACAAAACAGCGGAAGCAAAGTTCCTCAAATCAACACAAAGAAATGATAGAAATTAGGACAAAGAGATGGAGAAAAGCTCTTTTTCATTAACCATAAAAATGACTATTAAAAATACAAACTTCTTCAAAACTATAGTTCTGGAATAAACAAAATACTCCTTACTCTGTTTTTTCAATTTCTACTTTTACACAGATTTGTGTTTTAGCAACACATAGACAGTTGTTGAAACTCCACACAGTCTATTGCTGAAACACAAAGACAATTGCTGAAACACTCTGGAAAATGCATTGCTGCTCCAAAACACAGCGACTCTGTTTTTCCTTTGTTTTCTCTGCTCTGTCTTCTTCTCTGTCTTTTTCTATTTCTCTAAATCTGTATCTATTAAAAATATACTATTGTTCATTACATTTATATGTTGAAAAACATATTTGACTTAAAGTATTAAAAAAATAAAAATATCTTCTAATCTTATCAGTGTCTTAAATGCAGCAAGCGGTGGGAGTTAACGTGATTCCTTTTGAAAAAATGAAGTCATCTGTTTGCAGGGTCATTAACTCTGAAAATTTAATGCACGACTTTGAGGCATCCGTCAGTCTAAAAATATCCACAGAAATCTGATTTCTGTCCAGTTGTTTCAGCTTGCAGTTGGAATTAAATTCCAACAAAAAGTTCATTAGCTATTGAGACCAAATTGTATCTATAAAACTTGACAGCCTTGAACTTCTCAAATCCATCAGCAACAAAATTAGAAAAAAAAATTGAAATTAAAAGAGTGGACATTAACAGAATTGAAGCCCAAGAACTTCGAGTAGTATGGCCTCTTCATTCATTCAGCTCCATTATCTCAAACTACACAACATAAAATTATCAGATGTATGAGCTAAAGAAATTTAAGGAATTGAAAATTTGTTATTTCCAGTCATTGAAATATTTTCCAAATTCTATTTGATTGTTGACTCAGTTACAATTCATCGTGTTCTTGAAATGTTTTTTCAATTGTTTCGTAAACAAAATTTCTCAAACAGAAATTGGTTTATTGAGTATCCTGACATGACTACATCAATAGGGCTCTATTTTATTATGTGGTGAGACAACAATAGGATTACACTTAGGTGTGACTACAGTAGGACTGTCAAATGTTGAATTATACTAGTGACAGAGAGATAATATCGACTCAAATTTATTGGCTGTGATTGAGGTTTGAAAATGGCCAATCCTTCTCATATCATGGTCAAGGGAAATCAAAAGTTTAATGGGTAAAATTTTGACACTTCAAAACAAAGAATGATGGCGAATTTTTAGTACAAATGTATAGATAGAGTAGTACCCAGAAAGCAGTTGTATGAATCAAATGTGGAGGCTCAAGTCAAGTATGATGAAATAAATCGAGAAGTTTCAATGTTGATTAAGTTTTCCGTAATTGATGAGATGCCACCTGAAGTCCAAGATGGAGATGATGCATTCAAAAGTTGAAGGTGCCAAAATATATTGTTGGTGGATTTTTGTTACAAGGGCCTACCAAAAACCCTGCCCTAAATTTTTGTTAAACTAGACATAAACAATAATGAAAATGAAAAAGAAAATGCAAGAATGTAACAAATAAAAATGGTTCATTATATATCAAAAATATTAATATTTGGAATATTAACATATTTATGGCGATACTATTAACGAGAAGATAGTCGGAAATGCTAGAATAGAAATCTTTCTTTCTGTCTGTTCATTAGATCCGGGCATCGAGTGGATATATAAGGGCCTAGCCCATGTATATATATAATGGAATTGGGCCCATTACCTTTTATTCATTTATGCCTAATTCGAGAAACTCCTTATGTATGTGCATAGCTAGGTAAATAACATGAAAACCTTATGGGTACTCACGCTCCTTATGTATGTGCGCAGCAAGGGAAATAACATGACAAAATTATGGGTACTCACACCTTAATAACATGCAACCCACGTTGCAACACGATTATGAAACTGATACTTGATACATGATACCTAGACATGTCACTATGCTTCGCACGCGCAACCCCAATGGAGCTCCCAGCCATCCAACAAACAGGTTTAAAGTCTCTATGCTTTACATAAACTTTCAGTTTTATATTCTTCCCCAATGGCGCTCCCAGCCATCTAACAAACAGGTTTAAATTCTCTATGCTTTACATAAACTTTCAGTTTTATATTATGAAGAATACTGGGTACTTGAAGGAACAAACAATTTCTTTTTCTGGCATGTAGACATTTATCTATTATATTATTCAGAAGCATGGCCGAGCATATACTTCAGTTTTATATTATGAAGAATACTGGGTACTTGAAGGAACAAACAATTTTTTTGGGCATGTAGACGTATATCTATCATATTATTCAGAAGTATTGTTGAACATATACTAAGACATGTACTGGAATTTTTATCATATAATAAAAATCCAACATTTTTTGCTTTATGGTTGGGCATGTATGTGTGTAGAGTGTGTGAGGAAGCACAGCTGAATTCCAAAATTTCTTGTGAGAAGTCAGACTGAATTATTTGTAACATGCATATTCCTACCTGAACAAATAGGAAGCAATAACTGAGTTTTATGAAACATTTGTCTTTTATAGAGAAGGGATATTGCAGTGGAGCAATATAAGTCTTATATGTCTATTAATCAAACTTTTCTTAAGGATATTTTTGTCATGAAATGTGCTTCACGGAAAATTTGGTATATCATGGAATTGGTCGCCCTAATTAGTTCAAAAGGGGTCATATTTCAAAACCAAGCTATGTGAATCAGCGTATTATGCCTGGAATGAAGGAAGTTACCCAAAAAATAGCAAACAGATTTAAAGCATATTTAAAGTGTGGAATGCAAGAAATTACTCAGGTTCAAAGCCTGGAATTCAAGCAATTACCCGGGCATCCAGCAAACAAATTTAAAGCGTGGAACGCAAGAAATTACCTAGGCATCCAACAAACAAATTTAAATCATGGAACGCAAGCAATACCCACCCATCTGGAATGCAAGAAATTACACTGACATCCAGAAATAGATTTAAAGCATGGAACACAAGAAATTACTCAGGTTTAAAGCCTGGAACGCGAGAAATTATCTATCCATCCAACAAACAGATTTAAAGCCTCGAACGCAAGTAATTACTCAGAAAAAAAACTACACAGGGTGCATGAATAGGTCATATCGCACACCAGTGGACCAACTAAACCCATTGCCAGACTGTTGGAAATATGATGCAGAGTGTTGTCCTTGATGGCAACCCACTGAATGAAGATGAAGACATGAGATTGTTGGCATGGCAATACACCTGATGAAGTTATTCTTGACTTGATGGACTTGGTAAATGATGTAAATCTGATGTGATATGATGTTTGTTGACAATATGATGTAGAGAGTTGTTCTTGAATGGCAACCCACCTGATGAAGATGATGGCAACTTACTTGATGAAGTTGTACTTGATAGAATGGCATATGCTGATGAACTTTGTTTAAAGATGAAAAATATATGTATCTACGAGATTATAAATATTATAAGGTAATGAAGAAAGGAATTCAATATGTGCTAGATCTATGATGAAAAGAGTATGTCTCAAGGCATACGCGGATTTTCCTAGGAGAAGTCGTGTATGCACGCGGTAAAGTACGTGCCAAGTCGCGTATGGGAAAAAGCGCTCATAAAGTGCAAAACCAGGGGTAACCACCATGGTATTGACCCATTGTATTAGGTAATGATTCGTCTAAATGACCCCGTCCAGGAATACCATCGGAAGTAATGTAGTTTTGGGCTCATGGTATTGTTTTGGCTCATGGTATTGAAAAAGGGGCTCATGGTATTGAAAAAGGGGTAAACCTATATAAAGAGAAGAAATTCATTGTGCAAATCATGAGTGTGGGTGCAAGATGTCTGAGCTTGAATGAATACTTCTCTTTGAAGTATATCTGAATGGAAAGGGTTACAGTTGAATGATAGATCTGAATGTATGATGCACCAATGATGAAGAAGGGGGTCTAGATCTGAAATGTACTTGTATTTGCTAGATCTGTTTATGGAATGATTAGATCTGTGATGAGGCGAACATCTGTCTGAGGTAAAGGGTAAAATCTGAGGTAATGTATCTGTGGTGAAAAATTGCAATGACATAAAATTCTGAAGAACCATACGCTAGTTTTCCGAAGAGGAAGCGCGTATATACGCGGCTTCGCTGAAGAGAAAGTGCGTATGCACAATGAAATTAGCTCTATAATCTGTACAGAAGTATACGCGGGTTTGTATGGCAGAAGACGCGTATATACGTGGTATCAGTGAAAGGAAAGCGCGTATGCAAACTAAGGTTTGCTGAAGCATGGGGTATGAAATGTCTGATCTATTCTGCTATGTTGCTGCTATCTGTATTCTACAGTTCTGAGTTGTCTGTTTCAGTTTGGTTGTATGATGGAGCTTAAATATATGGAGTGGGTCCAGTCTGAAAATATGATGAAACGTGGCCTGCAAGTGGTGTCCTAAAGGAAGCCTTGGATCCAATGTGAAAATTGATGAAACGTGGTCCATAGAGGTGCTGAGGGTTGTAGCCTTCAGTCAGGGGGTTGTAGCTCCCTTCCAGGTGAGGCTGGTAAACGAGATCGGGGGGTCGTAGCTCCCTTCCAGGAGAGGCTGGTAAACGAGTCAGGGAGTTGGAGCTCCCTTCCAGGAGAGGCTGGTAAACGAGCGCAGGTGGGTGCCTGCGTGCTGGTAGGAGTCTGCACCAGCACATATGTTGTAAGATGTTTTCTCTATAATAAAATATTGAAGGCTGAGCAACTGTAGCGGTGGTTTTCTCCCGACTTGGGTTTCCACCTAAAAATCCTGGTGTTCATGTGTGATGCTTTGTGTGATGGTTCATTCTGTGGTTACTACACATGTTTAATGGCTTAGATGTTTCCTTGATCTCCATGTTTTTGCCTCTCTTGGAGTTCAGTCTTCTATGGCAATGACCAATAATGAACTGGTGCTTCTGCAGTTTCCTTTGTGCACTGACTCCTTTGTGAGGGAAAGTCGGAGATTCAAATCTTTCTCCGCGCTCTTTTCCCAATTCAAACTTAAAACACGGGTAACGCGTCTCTCCAGTGTAAACAGAGCGTTGCCCTAGCCACTAACGCGGCCAATGTATTGCTTGCCCGCGTTATAACGCCCTTGTTCTGTTTTATATATGCGTTACCCTGGCAGAAATAGGTTTAATTTAGGTCTTTGTACTTCTTCCATATTTGTCTTCCCCTCTGAGCTGATGAGGAGGTATTTTGACCTATAACAGATGCCCCCTAAAGTGTGAGGTCAGAAACGAAGGCGATGGCCAAAATACTTTATAATTTGTAGAGAGAGAGAGATTGAAAGACTGAGGAAAACCTGAAACAACAACATATGTCAGAAAATATAGTATTTGCCAAGAGTCGGGCATGTCCCATGCTTAGTAGCTTTAAACAACATGATTTCTCTAGAATAGAGATATGAAGAATCTATCCACCAATAGGCACAATGTGGAAGTGTCTGTCATAATAGGATCAGGCTGAAGAAGCTGTCTCCATAAACAATATCGCAGCTTGGGGAAGGGAACACAACCTTAATGGTGTAGCCTTTTGCCCCAAGGTCTTGACCGTTGATTCACTTAAACTGCATATTTCTCAACATGTGAATGAGGGAGTTGTCGTCGAACATGTGAGAAATCGTCTGATTACCAGTCAATAATGAAAACTGTTAACAGACGCGAAGGTGGCCACCAATAATGATGATGGTCCCTAAGATGCCCAGTACAATCTAGCGAGTGTGAATAAAAGGAGTTGAAGTCGAACACTCGTAGAATCATTCGACCAAGAGCCAATGATGAAGACCCTTGATCAAACACAAGACTACCTGCCACTGATGTCTACAAGTATCCGGGTACTGATGGGTTTCTGGATCAACTTCCTAGATAAGATGTTGAAGTCGATAGGAAGTGATCTGTCGAAAGGTAGGCACTGAGGCGTCCTACATCAGTCAACATGAAACGGAAACCAACTGATTTTGTTTATGATTTGAGATAAGGAAGAGTAAATGGGAAAGTCAGACGACAAATAATTTCTGGCATAATGAACGGTTTGGTTGATAACAGGAGCAGTAGATAGCGAGATCTGCTTGAACAATAGAAGGCACTCTAGCAGGGTACTAGGCAGCTGAAGCGTGTTGAACACCAAAGAGTGTGGTAGGATTTTACCGGTGCAGGGACACTGGGAAATGAAGGCTAATACTCATAGATGGTAGGGTTCGGCTAACTGCGAAAGAGTTTTCTGGGAAGTGCCATGTTCAATAATTTTGCTGCCAAATCGACCTTTTTGAAAATGTAACAGAGGTAATATCCATTTTGTCCAAATTTTTCCCCGTCTGATTAAGTTTAACGAGTCCAGACGAGTAAACTCGGTGAATTTTTCATGTTTAGAGAGTCCGAAAAATGTCAGGAAAGACAACTCTGTGCCCCATCTGATTAGGTTTAACGAGTCCAGATGAGCAAACTCGGTGAATTTTTCATGTTTAGAGAGTCTGAAAAATGTCATAAAAGACAACTCCATGTTCTGTCTGATTAGGTTTAACGAGTCCAGACGAGAAAAATCGGTGAATTTTTCATGTTTAGGGAGTCTGAAAAATGTCGTAAAAGACGGCTCCATTGGGGTACCTTTGTCATGTCTTGATAACCGGGCACGGAAAAGGGGTAATAGTAAGCCCGAAACAGTTCATTTTCCGTAAGTTAGTCCATCGAATCCGGAAAAGTGAGAAATCTGTGTTCAATGGACGTCTACCTCGTTTTGTTATGAGTACGAGGAGACGAAGTAAACTCAAACTTCTTTGTGAAATTTTAAGGAGTCCAACAAAGAAAACTCGGTACCTCCGTGAAATTTTAACGAGTCACGCGGAGAAAACTCGATACCTCCGTGAAATTTTAACGAGTCACGCGGAGAAAACTCGATACCTCCGTGAAATTTTAACAAGTCACGCGGAGAAAACTCGATACCTCCGTGAAATTTTAACGAGTCACGCGGAGAAAACTCGATACCTCCGTGAAATTTTAACGAGTCACGCGGAGAAAACTCGATATACTTTTTCGGTTTAAAGAGCTTTGAAAAAGAGGAAAAGAATGGCTCCTTGTTCTTTGTCTCAATAGTTTAACGAGCCTGACAAAGGTGACTCGGGATTTTTTCGGTTTTATGAGCGAGAAAAAGATTCCTAAAAAGAATGCTCAGTACTTCTCCATAGTTTTAACGAGCCTGAAGAAGAAAACTCTAGGTTTTTCGGATTAACGAGCAAGAAAGACCAAAAAAGAACGCTCGATGCCAACTTCGTGTAAGTTTAACGAGTCCGAAGAAGAGAACTCGAGGTTTTTCGGATTAACGAGCAAGAAAAATACCATAAAAAGAATGCTCGATAAAACATGAGTGTGTCTGCTCATAAATCTTGATCCCTTATTAGAATCATCGGTACCAAATCTCAAGAGTTGCGACATGTGTACAGCGAGGAATCACGACTTTGCCTACTGACTTAAGAGAGTCATGCCCCAAAATTTTCTATAAGAAGGTCAGAAGACATTCATTTTCACTGTTTCGAGTGCTGTGAAGAAGCTCTGGAGTGCAAAAGGGGTAAAAACTTCAGCTGGTGATTACGGTCGATCCGGGCAACAGTTTTCTATTCCGCGAGATCCAGGTAAGAGCTAGAACCTCCTGTTATCATTTAATTGCCAATTTTTTAGTTTTTACTGGTTCAAAATTAGGAAATTTTGAGGCCCTAGAAAAATATTTGCGCCTAATGCGGGTCAGGAGTACAACATCCACGTTAAACGCATAACCCGTGAGGGATGTAAGCGTTAGAACGCTCTATTTTGTATTAGTGACCGCGTTAGGTGCAACATGCTTTCTAGAAATTCAATTTTTTCATTTTTGAAGTGGTCCAGGCAAATTTTAATCGGTTGAAAATGTTGCATTTGCAGGTGTTCAGCTGTTAATCATGAGTATCTGGCGAGAGAGAGAGCATGAGCGGGAAGAACGAGAGATGGTGACGGATGCGGCAAGTTTAATGGCTCTCTGGAGGTGCAGATTGCTTAAGTATGCCCGTTTAGAACTGATGAGGGGTCAAGAGGACCTCCTGAGGTGGCTGATCTAGCAGTGGGACGAGCGGCATCATGTCTTTTGGATTGGTGGCAACGAGCTCACCATCGAAAAATATGATGTTTACTTTTTGACCGGCTTGTCATGTCGTGGGGCGAGGCCCAATTTGACGGGGTCCAGAGATGACCCTCGTTCTACTACTGATTTGATCCATGCGCACTGCATACGTGGCACCCAGGCTATGAGTAACCGGATACCTATTGCACAGGTGACTTTGAGACCCTTGCGGTCTATTCTATGGATGATTGTTCGCTTGGCAGGTGCCAAGAGTCAGCATGTGGCTACCAAGGCCCAGATGCTCCTAGCCTTGGATTGTATGCAGCCTCAGGTTTTCGACTGGTGTGACGGTGTAGTCCGTCGGGTCCAAGCAGAGCTTACTGCATGCAAGACCCGTACTCAAAGAGAATTTGGGTACGAAACACTGATTGTTTCTTTCATACTGGAGTGGATACCACTGATGAGGCCCAGGATCCCAACAACGCCATTGGGTCCACACGAGCCGAGGCAGGCTCGGTGGGCCACTTTGCTTCCACGGACTGGAGAGGGTCCCGTCCGTCACTGTTTCGATGAGGGATTTTTTGATTGGCCGGACTCTCAGATCATCATGATTGAGGATTATCCCTATGCAGGGATGAACTTCACAGGCGATCCTGAGCTAGTCCTGCCCCCTGGCATCCAGTGGGGGCCCGATGGTAAGAAAAAATGATCAGTTGTTTTCAAAGAAGTTTTTGTTTTTAGCTTTTGAATGTTTATGTAATTTTTTTTTTTTGTTGAAAAGGGGTGAAAATTAAGTTTTGACATGAAACTTTTGCTTGCTTGACATAGATGTGGCACCTGTCCGTCCAGCTGGGGCCCCTCGCTATGCACGGCGAGGATTGCAGCTACCCACGGCTGGTGCACCTGTAGAGGAGGCGGAAGCCGGCGACGACGATGATACCTAGATTTTACATGAACTCTCCAGGAACCTAGAGGGTCTGAGTATGGGTATACCACCGCTTCCTATGCGGGAGGTTCCAGTTCGTCTGCAGCGGCATACTGTGGGTGTGCTAGAGAGATACCTGGTTCCTCTGAGGAGGATGGCTAGAGCAGTTGTATGCTATTATGAGCATCAGGCTTAGCTGTTTGGAGTAGATGTATTAGTGTTAGAGCATGGCTTAGCGTAGCCAAATTTTGTAAAACACCCCAAGTTTTGGGAGATTTTTCTTTCTTTTTGATGTTTACTGTGTACTGGACACGACATATATCTATATATATATATATATATTTTGGTGATTTTGTGTTTTTAAATTTTTATGCATTTTTGATGTGATAAAAATATATGTACTCATGAGTAAATCTTTTACAATAAATGTGACAAATGCCAATCTAACACATAATTTGCCAAAGAATCAGCTAATGCATTAAATTCCCTAGGAACGTGCTCAAATGTGATTGTTTGAAATTGACGTTCTAAAAGTCGCACTCGTAAAAAATAACGTAACAATACAGGGTGGCGGACGCGGTAATGATTGTTTAACTGCATAATGATGAGTTGGGAATCTAACCTGACCACTAAATCGGAGATGTCACGAGATGCCGCTTCCGTGAGGAGTTGGATTACTGACATGTACTCTGCCACATTGTTGGTGGTGTTACCCAGGAAGATTCCCCCGGAACCAAGAAGGTCCGACTCAGGAGTATAGAGAACCCAAGCAGCTGAAGCAATGTGTCTAGTGTGACGACTAGCACCGTCTGCATACCCGACGTATGATAACGAATGTGATGACATCTGTGCGAAAGAAAAATATTACATGAGAAAAACACTTTAAACCAAACAAATAATCCAGAAGCATCAAAATAAAAATAGGCAAAACTTATATACATAAAATTACAAAGCATATGCCTAGTGCGAAACTAGGCAAAATACTTCTTCAGATAGAGCCCGTTGCAGGGCTCCTCGAGTGGAATTCCATTACAGTCCTGTAGTTCGTAAGCTCCTTTTGAGAGGGCTTTAGTAACGATGTAAGGACCGAGCCACAATGGTTGGAGTGTTCCTGCCCCCAAGAGGTCGTGTTTTTTATCATAAAGTAGAACAAGATTGCCCTCTTGGAAAGAACGAGGCTTGACAGATTTGTCGTATTGAGCTTTAACTCGGCGCTGGTGAGCTTCGAGTGCTAGTGTAGCATCTCGACGAGTTTCATCCAAATGATCGAGCGAGAGCAAGCGCTCTTCTGTGGCGGTGGTGCCAGGCAGGAGTTCAACGGCCAGTTTAAGCGATGGGATTTCGCACTCAATCGGAAGTACTGCCTCCAGGCCGAAAGCAAGTTGGAAAGGTGTGATATTTGAAAAGCAATACGGAATATTTTCCATGATACCTGTCTTGACCGAGATATCAATGAGCAATGTCTTGGAAAGATTACCCATGTTCCCTTTCGAATCGATAGTGTGGACAGTCGTATAAGAGGAGGGAACTATCTCAGGTTGGTCAAAAGACGGGATTTCAGTTTTTATCGCCTCCGAATCAATCGTCGAAGCGCGATGGTGGAACTCTCCCCAAGGTCGTTCTTCTAATGACATGATCTCTCGAATAGCTTCGTCTGTAGGCCATACTTCATTGAGAAGATCCTTAGAGAGAACCGTGATGGGAGAGAGGGTCGTACCTGTGGTCGAAACCATATCAGTGGAGGGTTCAGATGCGACTTGGATGGCTTGGTAAGCCAACTCAACCGGCGAAAGCGGCATCTGATCTCCATAGGAATCAATATCTGAAGGCGCCGGGATGATCCATGGGTCGATAGAGCCATCTGAAGAGGTGGATATCATTGCAACCGTGTTTGGGATCTGAGGCGGCGGTAGAGGAAAACAACCCAGTAGGGAAGATGCCTTCAGAAGACCGGTACCGATACTAACGTAAGAGTCAGGGACACCTCCTATTAAGGGTACAGAGCTACTTGGTAAAGTGGAATAATCAGGGGTGCAGAAGGACAGCTGATCGACCGTGACTATTCTCCCATCCAATGGAAATAGGATGAGTCGGAAGACCGAAGACACGATGGCGGTCATAGCATAATACCAACTGCGACCGAGCAATAGATTATAGTCGAGATGATGCTCTACGACTTCAACGTCTACGTTTACCGTTTTCCCACTTAGAGTGATGGGAAAGCTAGCAAGGTATCCTTTGGGTAGGAACGCGTGGCCATCGAAAGCTTTAAGGGAATTCGATGGCGGGGTTAGAGTAGGAGAACCTAAATTCAGCCAACAAGCTTGTGACATAACGCAGGTCGAAGCACCTTCGTCTATGACAGTGCGATGGATGGGTCTCCCTTTCGACACAACCTGCACCTGGAATGCGAGTTGATGTGAGAGGCGAGGTTTAGCCTTTTCCATATCAAATATTGCTAGCATGGAATCCTGGGGATCTATTCCACCAATGGCCGAAAGCAAGGCTTTCCTTTGTGCTGGACAGGTTTGTAATACTTCAAGTGCAGACATAGCTGATGGTGCCTGCGCCAAATCTTCTACAATATTGTAGTTTTGGGCTGCATGTGCAGAGGTATTATGAGTCGTGCGTCGAAGTGTCCCTTTAGGGGGACGAATTACAGGTTCAACAGTAGGCCTTTCGATATGCAAATCGTTGGGCAGCGGTGGATTGGAACTAGTTCCAGGTTTCTGAGCATCTATGGTAGGAGTTCCATAAAGCTTGGCGCAAGTTTGAAGGTCAATACTCTCGATGCCATAAATGGCAGATGGTCCTTCACCGGAAGGATACAAACCACCATTGCCCCGTTGATGGGGTTGTGGCGGGTTGTCAACCATATGTTGATGTTGCTGCTATTGATTGGGGAAAGGATTGTGAAGAATGGCAGGTGTTCTCCCAGAATCTTTGTTAGCAATAAAATCAGTGCATTCCTGCAACCGAGGACATTTGTATGTCAAGTGGTCCTCCACACAGATTTTACAAGGAAATCTCATGGGTTTATCCTTTCCTTTTTCATTAGCAGCATTTTTCTGATTAGAGTTATTCTGATTATTCGACTGCTCTTCCGAAGAAGATGTTTTCTTCTTATTCTTCCTATTTTTCCCGTTGGGTTTTTGTGAGGTTTGCACCGACTTTACCTCAGCGGAAGGGAGAGGAGTCGTTTGATGGGGGGCGGTGGCAGCCGAGGATGGCTGGGAGGTTTTCCCCCGAGACTGATTGGTGGCTACACCAGAGATCGCGCCAACGAGACCATCGGCATGAGCTCCGGTTTTCTGAGTAGCCGGAGGGTTCGGGTTACCAGGGGCATGGGGGAGCAGATCGTAAAGCGTGCCAGATTGTGAATAGATCAAATCCAGGTGCTGGGCACGACGAATACATTGATCTTCCGTCACCACACCAGAAAGGCCAATGTCTTTAGAGATATGGGGTAAAAGAGACTTGCAAAACCAATTTGCCAAGAGATGGTCTGGTATTGGCGCTTTGACAAGCCTCCTCCTACGTCTCCATTCATGAATATGGTCGGAGATGTGGGTGGCGGTGTCTTGGTGTAGTGATGTTAACAATTCTGTGCCGGTTTCCACTCTAATTGGTAGTTGAAAGTTCTTTAAGAACTCCGTCGCTAAAGCGCCAAACGTATTGATGGTGGCGCGTGGTAATTCGATGTACCACTTGGCGGCATTGCCTGTAAGGGTGCGGGAAAACAGTCGAAGGCGGACACTATCATCTACAATGGAATTGGATATGGACCACAAATGGAAGGTAGTGATGTGTGCGGCTGGGTCATCTCCATGCTTCCCGTCGAACTTCGGGATATCTGAAGGAATCTTATGCGGTATAGGAGGCCAAAGCGAGTTGTGATTGATGGGGTCGTTTGTCAGCTTATGGATGTCGGGTATGTCCAAAGCTGCCAAGAAAGACAATTGTGGATTTGCCCCCGAGTCTAACCAAGGCAGTATGGGCTGACTATTTGGACCATAGGGTCCCCCCATCCACGTGTTACCAGAAGGGTAAGTGGGACTTTGATAAAAACCTCCCATAGGTGGAGGAGTAGGAACATACGGTTGTTTTCCATAGGGCATAGTGTATTGAGGGGCAAATGGTTGGTTGCCCCCAGCGTAAAAGTGCCCTCCCACTCCAGACGGAGGTTGGGGTTGGTTAGTCCAAATGGATGCAATAGAGTTTCCCGAAGGCATACTAGTATTTGCATAATTTGGCAACGGTATAGATCCTATACCTATGTCTGAACCACTTAAGGGGATAGTATTTACAATGGGTTGTCCCATTTGTCCTAAGGATTGCATAGGAAGAGAAATATTCCCTACTACCTGTGTACTGATAACACTGCCCCCTGGTATAGTGGCCAGGGGGTTTGAACTCAACAGAGGGTTCCAACCGAAAGGGTTGTTAAAGGGCACCGAAGTAGTCGTGCTCGTGGGAGGAGCTACCGTGGTCCCCAACGTGGTCATGGTAGGAGTAGATGCCGAAGGGTTCGGTAAACTACTGACAGTTGTGTTGACCATAGGGCTGGGGGTAGGCATATGTTGACTACTGGGGTTACCCAGTAATGGCATAGAACTGACCACCGGCGGGGAGGATGATGGCGAACCAGGAATGGTTGCCATTGGTATCGACCCTGTGGGTACCGGTGGAGAAATAGATGTTGGTGTTGCCGCAGACATATCTTGGCGCGGTGGAATCTGGATTATCACAGGTCCTAACGGATCAGTGAGCAGAGGATTGTAATTAGGTACAACGCCTTCAGTGAAAGGGTCCTCCGGGAGTTCCGGCTGATAAGGGTCTATGTGGTAATCCAGATTAGTCAAAGGAGACTGCTCTTCCGTAGAAGGCCCGGGTTCACCAAGGTTCAATATTTCCTCTAAGGTGAGAGGAGGTAGACCTTGCTGTCGTCTAGACTGACGGCGTGGGTCAAGGGACGCCACGGTGACTGGTTTAATTTTAACAAATTTGATTTAAAATGTGATATATTATGAAGTCTCAAGTGACAGTAACCACACACTTACTAAAAAGAAAAAATACTCTCTAAAATCAATCAACAAGCAGCCAGTATAGGGTGCCCTGTCTGAGTACTACCGTTCACTGGTGATGAAATCCAGTCTCACAATAGCATACAGAGAGGGTTGGTCGAAAGTACAGTTACGGTTACTCTAGAGCTTTTCCCGAACCCCAGACGATAGGTGTAAGCACTCTCGTGAAGACGAGTACCCTCCTAAAGACTGAAGACAGAGTAGGTCCGTCTGTTTCAGGTACCAGGACAGCCCATCCCAGTCACCTTGTGTAAGTCCCTAAAAGTATAGCCACTAAGGATACCTCAAATCACAGACACTATCAGGGGGGTCCACGGTCAAGGACAGTGTGCTATATGGGCAGAATACCTAGATCCCCGATCTAGTTTCGACATCCCCGAAGGGAACCCCAATATATAACACAGCCACAGGATGCAGTCGAAGGCGAGCTACCTTCTAGTGCACCCAAGTGTTGTCTCGCGCTGAGCTTCGGTAAAGGAACGGTCCCAATAATGTGAGTGCAGCAGGATTTCACTCGTTAATGACTCTAGTTTTCAAGTTTTGAGATCTTGGGTAGTTTTCTCACTTTCCTAACCCAAGATCCTAGCCTGAACTACTGTTTGTGTGAGCTCAAAAAGATTTATTAGATTGATTTTATTATCGCTTTGTTTTTAGTGTACTTTGTTATTATTCTGGCGGAGGGGAAATGGACGTATGAAGTATAGTGAGACTCTTGACTCAATAAACCATGCAAAACATGCTCTAAATATTAACTTCAATGAACAATGTTTCTACAAGGAGAGGTTTCTTTTTCAATCATCCATGCACCAACAGGTAAATATCACAGCTCAACTTTCAAGATTCTGACTTTTATCTACCTCTTTTAATAGTCTGTGAAACAAACTTTCAGAATAAACTCAACTTAAATGCAGAAAAATAATAAAAAAAAAATTCTCTTTTTTAAAAAGTAAATGCTTTGCACACTAACTAAATAAGAGAAACAAATAATCAATCCCAGCTTTAGCAGACAAGCACAGGGATTCAGTCTGTAAAAGGTACTGGTGGCCAAAAAACTCAACAGCTAAAACACAGTCACAGTAGTGAACAACAGGGTTTTTGGCTGGGTAACGCTCTGTCTGTGAGAAAATACAGCGTTATAACGCACTGTATTTAAGCCTAGACCGCGTTATAACGCACTGGATGAACTGCATAGGTCGCGTTAACCAGGGAAAAGCTCTTCAGTTGGCCAGACAGGAACAGGATTGAACTCTGCAAGCGTTTGGTATGTCTACTGGGCATCAAAAATGGTCGGAAGGATACCGAACAGAGGAGAGAAGAAATGAAGGAAGAAATAGTCCGGAAACTATGGGGATACTCCCCAGTGGAGTCGCCAATTCTGCTATAGGGTAAACTGCTTGGGTGGTTGGTTTTCGTATATCCCTCTCAGGGCTTTCAGGTGCCCGAGGCAGACAGTCAGATTAGCTATGTTGTTCACTAAGATGGCATGAGCATGTTCATAGTAGCTTGAAATAACTTGAAGGAATACAATAGAGAATTATCTCTTTGACTGGTTTTTGTTGGAAATATGATGCAGAGTGTTGTCCTTGATGGCAACCCACTGAATGAATATGAAGACATGAGATTGTTGACATGTGTTGTCCTTGATGGCAATCCACCTGATGAAGTTACTCTTGACTTGATGGACTTGGTAAATGATGTAAATCTGATGCGATATGATGTTTGTTGACAATATGATGTTGGGTACCCACTTGATAAAGTGTTGTCCTTGAATGGAAACCCACCTGATGAAGTTGTGCTTGATAGAATGTGTCTTGATGAATTGAATCTGATGTATCCACAGTGAGTACAGAAGGTAATGAAGAAAGAAATCCAGTATGTGATAGATCTATGATGAAAAGAGTATGTCTCTAGGAATACGCAGATTTGCCTAGGGGAAGTCGCGTATGCACGCGGGAAAGAACGTGCCAAGTCGCGTATGGGCAAAAGTGCTCATAAAGTGCAAAACCAGGGGTAACCACCATGGTATTGACCCATTGTATTGGGTAATGATTCATCTAAATGACCCCGTCCAGGAATACCATCGAAAGTAATGTAGTTTTGGGCTCATGGTATTGAAAAAGGGTAAACCTATATAAAGAGAAGAAATTCATTGTGCAAATCATGAATGTGGAGCAAGATGTCTGAGCTTGAATGAATACTTCTCTGTGAAGTATATCTGTATGGAAAGGGTAAAGGTTTGATGATAGATCTGAATCTATGATGCACCTATGAAGAAATGATGAAGCGGGATATCTAGATCTGAAATGTTTTTGTATCTACTAGATCTGTTTACGGAGTGATTAGATCTGTGATGAGGCGAACATCTGTCTGAAGTAAAAGGGTAGATCTGAACTGAATATCTGATCTGATGAAGTATGCTGCTCTGTAATGATTGAAGATCTATATGCTACTTCGCCGCGGAGGAAGCGCGTATATACGCGGCTTCAGCGAAGAGAAAGCGCGTATGCGCAATAAAATATACACTGTGGTATACGCTGGTTTGTGTGGACGGAAGCGCGTATATACGCGACATCAGTGAAGTAAAAACGCGTATGCAAACTAGGGTTGTTCGTGGGGTATGAAATGTACGATACGATCTGCTTTGTGTTTAGCTATACGTTGTTGATGTTTGGTGTGCTTCCCATGGAGTAGGTCAGGTCGAAAATATGATAGAAACGTGGCACTGTAAGTTGTGTCCTAAAGGAAGCTTGGATCCAGTGTGAAAATTGATGAAACGTAGTCCATAGAGGTGCTGAGGGTTGTAGCCTTCAGTCAGGGGGTTGTATCTCCCTTCCAGGTGAGGCTGGTAAACGAGATCAGGGGGTCGTAGCTCCCTTCCAGGAGAGGCTGGTAAACGAGTCAGGGGGTTGGAGCTCCCTTCCAACAGAGGCTGGTAAACAAGCGCAGGTGGGTGCCTGCGTGCTGGTAGAGTCTGCACCAGCACATATGTTGTAAGATATTTTCTCTATAATAAAATATTGAAGGCTGAGCAACTGCAGCGGTGGTTTTCTCCCGACTTGGGTTTCCACCTAAAAATCCTGGTGTTCATGTGTGATGCTTTGTGTGATGGTTTATTCTGTTCTTACTGCACATTTTTACTATTTATAGAACATCTAATGAATGAATGATGGAATGATATAAGTGAAGAACTAATGGCATAATTAGATCTCTGTGTATACGCGAGTTTTATGAAGGATATCCATGTGTATACGCTAGTTGGCTTCAGCAAAGTAGCGTATGGGTTTTAGAGCATGAAAAAGTAAAAAGTTTGAGTTTGCCCTAAATACTGATTCACCCCCTCCTCTCAGTATTTTTCCCAACAATTGGTATCATAGCAGGTTCTTCTGCAGAAGCTTGATCGCTTGAAGGAGATCTGTCGCAATGGGAAGTCAAGAAGGAGTGATGTCTATAAAGCCACCTCTATTCAATGGAAGCAATCTGATATTCAGGAAGGTACGAAAAAAAGCATATCTGCAAATTCTTGGTGCAGATGTATGGGCAATCGTGAAAGAAGGTTATCAATACCCAACAAGTATACCTACTGATGCAGCTGAAAGGAAGAAGTATGAAATCAATGCCAAAGCAGTGAATGTCTTATTAGGAAGCATGTCTGAATCATAATTTGCTAAAGTGATGCAACTACATTCAGCAAAAGAAATATGGGACAAAATCATTCTGAGCTATGAAGGAGATACAAAGGTAAAAAGTGAAAAACTCCAAACTCTTAGAATTGAATATGAAAATTTGAAGATGCGTAGTGATGAAAGTGTTGCCAGTTTCTTTCTTCGTCTAGATGATATTGTAAATTGGATGAGAAATTTGGGTGAAACCATAACTGATACTACTCTGGGGGAAAAATTCTTAAGATCCTTGACTTCAAGATTTGACTCTAAAGTTTCAGCTATTGAAGAAAGGCAAGATCTGCAAACTCTTACTATTGTTCAATTACATGGTATTTTGACTGCTTTTGAAATGAGACAAGGAGGTCCTTCTCAAATCAAAGAAGTTGTTTTTAAGGTATCTGCAAAAGGAAAAGAAAAGGAAGTTGTCAAAGAAACCAACTATATATCCGAAGAAGAAGAAGCGAATTTTGTGAGAAAACTCCAACTAGGTACTGGAAGATTCAAAGGTAAGCTTCCCTTCAAATGTTTTGAGTGTGGAAAAGTTGGTCACTATGCTGCTAAATGTCCTTATAGAGAAAAACATGGTAAAGGGAAACAATTTGAAAAGAGGAAGAGTTATTATACAAATGAAGATGATGATGAAGTGTCCAGTGAAGATGAAGAAGATTATAACCAAGCTCTACAAGTGCTCATGCCAAAGAAGCAAAAGAAGAAGACTACTCGAAGAAAGGAGATCTCTCAGAAAACATGTATAGGAGAAATTGACGAAGATGAATCAGATAGTGATTGGGGTCCTTGTAATCTTCTTTGTGCAAACAATAGTGAAGATAGTGAAAGTAAAGTTGTGGATCTAGAAGAAGCTCTCAAGATAAAGGTTGAAGAACTACAAAGTTCATCTAATAAGAAAGAAACTACCTACAAAGAGATGATCTCTCAAATGGAAAAACAAATAGAAATGCTGAATGGACAGGTGGACAAGTATCAAAGGTTTCATACTTATGCATCCAATCGAATTAAAGGACTAGAAGCAGAAATCAACGATCTAAATGCAGATCTCGAAAAATCAAGCAAGAAGAATGAAGGACTTGAAGTTGCAATCATCTCTCTGCAAGCAGATCTTGAAGCATCAAGTAAGAAGAATGAGGAACCTCTACAACCATTTGAAAAGGAAGGCCTTGAAGCAGAAATCATCTCTCTCAAAGAAGATCTGGAAAAATCAAATAAGAAGAATGAAGAGCTGCAACAAACATGTGAAGAAAATGAAAATTGGTTGAAGGAAGAGATTCTAAATCTGAAGGATCAAGTAGAAGATGGAAGAAGAAAAGAAGAAAGCATGACAAAGCAATGTCAAGCCTTGGAGGTTGAGGTAAGCATTCTCAAAGGTAAATTAAAAGAAAAGGTTAAACTTTTAAGGTTTCATGATAGTACTAATATTTTGGACAATATTCTAAGTAATCAAAGGTCTCCAGCTATCAAACTTGGTCTTGGTTTCCATGAAACTGTTAAAGGAGAATCTAGCTCACAAGGAAGTGCTAAAAATTCAGAGGATGACAATACTAAACCTGAAGTGTTGAAAGAGACAAAAGATCAACCAACAAACATGAATCCTCAAAGGAATTCATTCAAGAACGTTGAATGTTTTAAATTTCATAATTATGGGCATGTTGTAGCAAATTGCAGGAGCAGATCATTTCAGCCACAAACTAATAGATCCTACATAGAAAGGTACTCTGGTTTCTTCAAGGGATATTGTTTTTCGTGTAACAAGTATGGACATAAAGCAGCTGATTGTAAAATGAGGAAGATTAGAAATACTCATCATGATTCTTATGCTTATTTCTCTGGGTGAAACCATAACTGATACTACTCTGGGGGGAAAAGTATTAAGATCCTTGACTTCAAGATTTGACTCTAAAGTTTCAGCTATTGAAGAAAGGAAAGATCTGCAAACTCTTACTATTGTTCAATTACATGGTATTTTAACTGCTTTTGAAATGAGACAAGGAGGTCCTTCTCAAATCAGAGAAGCTGCTTTTAAGGTGTCTGCTAAAGGAAAGGAAAAGGAAGTTGTCAAAGAAACCAGCTATATATCCGAAGAAGAAGAAGCGAATTTTGTGAGAAAACTCCAACTAGGTACTGGAAGATTCAAAGGTAAGCTTCCCTTCAAATGTTTTGAGTGTGGAAAATTTGGTCACTATGCTGCTAAATGTCCTTATAGAGAAAAACATGGTAAAGGGAAACAATTTGAAAAGAGGAAGATTTATTATGCAAATGAAGATGATGATGAAGTGTCCAGTGAAGATGAAGAAGATTCTGATCATGATCTGAAAGTACTCATGGCAAAGAAGCAAAAGAAGAAGGCTACTCGAAACAAGAAGATATCTCAGAAAAATTGTATAGAAGAAATTGAAGAAGATGAATCAGATAGTGATTGGGGTCCTTTAAATGATTTTCGTTGTGCAAACAATAGTGAAGATAGTGAAAGTAAAGTTGTGGATCTAGAAGAAGCTCTCAAGGTTAAAGTTGAAGAACTACAAAGTTCATCTAAGACACTAGAATCTATCAACGAAGAGATGATCTCTCAAATGGAAAAACAAATAGAAATGCTGAATGAACAGGTGGACAAGTATCAAAGGTTTCATACTTATGCATCCAATTGAATTAAAGAACTAGAAGCAGAAATCAACGATCTAAATGCAGATCTCGAAAAATCAAGCAAGAAAAATGAAGGACTTGAAACTGCAATCATCTCTCTACAAACAGATCTTGAAGCATCAAGTAAGAAGATTGAGGAACCTCTACAAACATTTGAAAAGGAAGGCCTTGAAGCAGAAATCATCTCTCTCAAAGAAGATCTGGAAAAATCAAATAAGAAGAATGAAGAGCTACAACAAACATGTGAAGAAAACAAAAATTGGTTGAAAGAAGAGATTCTAAATCTGAAGGATCAAGTAGAAGATGGAAGAAGGAAAGAAGAAAGCATGACAAAGCAATGTCAAGCCTTGGAGGTTGAGGTAAACATTCTCAAAGGTAGATTAGAAGAAAAGGTTAAACTTTTGAGGTTTCAAGATAGTACTAATATTTTGGACAATATTCTGAGTAATCAAAGGTCTCCTGCTATCAAACTTGGTCTTGGTTTCCATGAAACTATTAAAGGAGAATCTAGCTCACAAGGAAGTGCTAAAAATTCAGAGGATGACAATACTAAACCTGAAGTGTTGAAAGAGACAAAAGATCAACCAACAAACATGAATCCTCAAAGGAATTCATTCAAGAACGTTGAATGTTTTAAATTTCATAATTATGGGCATGTTGTAGCAAATTGCAGGAGCAGATCATTTCAGCCACAAACTAATAGATCCTACATAGAAAGGTACTCTGGTTTCTTCAAGGGATATTGTTTTTCGTGTAACAAGTATGGACATAAAGCAGCTGATTGTAAAATGAGGAAGATTAGAAATACTCATCATGATTCTTATGCTTATTTCTCTGGGTGAAACCATAACTGATACTACTCTGGGGGGAAAAGTATTAAGATCCTTGACTTCAAGATTTGACTCTAAAGTTTCAGCTATTGAAGAAAGGAAAGATCTGCAAACTCTTACTATTGTTCAATTACATGGTATTTTAACTGCTTTTGAAATGAGACAAGGAGGTCCTTCTCAAATCAGAGAAGCTGCTTTTAAGGTGTCTGCTAAAGGAAAGGAAAAGGAAGTTGTCAAAGAAACCAGCTATATATCCGAAGAAGAAGAAGCGAATTTTGTGAGAAAACTCCAACTAGGTACTGGAAGATTCAAAGGTAAGCTTCCCTTCAAATGTTTTGAGTGTGGAAAAGTTGGTCACTATGCTGCTAAATGTCCTTATAGAGAAAAAAATGGTAAAGGGAAACAATTTGAAAAAAGGAAGAGTTATTATGCAAATGAATATGATGATGAAGTGTCCAGTGAAGATGAAGAAGATTCTGACTATGATCTGAAAGTGCTCATGGCAAAGAAGCAAAAGAAGAAGGTTACTCGAAACAAGAAGATATCTCAGAAAACATGTATAGCAGAAATTGAAGAAGATGAATCAGATAGTGATTGGGGTCCTTTGAATGATTTTCGTTGTGCAAACAATAGTGAACATAGTGAAAGTAAAGTTGTGGATCTAGAAGAAGCTCTCAAGGTTAAAGTTGAAGAACTGCAAAGTTCATCTAAGTCGCAAGAATCTATCAACAAAGAGATGATCTCTCAAATGGAAAAACAAATAGAAATGTTGAATGGACAGGTGGACAAGTATCAAAGGTTTCATACTTATGCATCCAATCGAATTAAAGAACTAGAAGCAGAAATCAACGATCTAAATGCAGATCTCGAAAAATCAAGCAAGAAGAATGAAGGACTTGAAGCTGCAATCATCTCTCTACAAACTGATCTTGAAGCATCAAGTAAGAAGAATGAGGAACCTCTACAACCACGTGAAAAGGAAGGCCTTGAAGCAGAAATCATCTCTCTCAAAGAAGATCTGGAAAAATCAAATAAGAAGAATGAAGAGCTGCAACAAACATGTGAAGAAAACGAAAATTGGTTAAAAGAAGAGATTCTAAATCCGAAGGATCAAGTAGAAGATGGAAGAAGGAAAGAAGAAAGCATGACAAAGCAATGTCAAGCCTTGGAGGTTGAGGTAAACATTCTCAAAGGTAAATTAGAAGAAAAGGTTAAACTTTTGAGGTTTCACGATAGTACTAATATTTTGGACAATATTCTGAGTAATCAAAGGTCTCCTGCTATCAAACTTGGTCTTGGTTTCCATGAAACTGTTAAAGGAGAATCTAGCTCACAAGGAAGTGCTAAAAATTCAGAGGATGACAATACTAAACCTGAAGTGTTGAAAGAGACAAAAGATCAACCAAAAAACATGAATCCTCAAAGGAATTCATTCAAGAACGTTGAATGTTTTAAATGTCATAATTATGGGCATGCTGTAGCAAATTGCAGGAGCAGATCATTTCAGCCACAAACTAACAGATCCTACATAGAAAGGTACTCTGGTTTCTTCAAGGGATATTGTTTTTCGTGTAACAAGTACGGACATAAAGCAGTTGATTGTAAAAGGAGGAAGATTAGAAATACTCATCATGATTCTTATGCTTATTTCTCTGGGTGAAACCATAACTGATACTACTCTGGGGGAAAAAGTCTTAAGATCCTTGACTTCAAGATTTGACTCTAAAGTTTCAGCTATTGAAGAAAGGCAAGATCTGCAAACTCTTACTATTGTTCAATTACATTGTATTTTGACTGCTTTTGAAATGAGACAAGGAGGTCCTTCTCAAATCAGAGAAGCTGATTTTAAGGTGTCTGCAAAAGGAAAGGAAAAGGAAGTTGTCAAAGAAACCACGATATATCCGAAGAAGAAGGACTCCAGGAGAAACCCAACTAGTAGCAATCGGGAAGATTCGAAGGCAGCTTCCTTCAAATGTTTCGAGTGAGGAAAGCGAATACTATGTCGCTAAATGTCCTTATAGAGAAAAACATGGTAAAGGGAAACAATTTGAAAAGAGGAAGAGTTATTATGCAAATGAAGATGATGATGAAGTGTCCAGTGAAGATGAAGAAGATTCCGACCATGATTCGAAAGTACTCATGGAAAAGAAGCAAAAGAAGAAGGCTACTCGAAACAAGAAGATATCTCAGAAAACTTGTATAGCAGAAATTGAAGAAGATGAATCAGATAGTGATTGGGGTCCTTTGAATGATTTTCGTTGTGCAAACAATAGTGAAGATAGTGAAACCAGAATTGTGGATCTAGAAGAAGTTCTCAAGGTTAAAGTTGAAGAACTACAAAGTTCATCTAAGACGCAAGAATCTATCAACAAAGAGATGATCTCTCAAATGGAAAAACAAATAGAAATGCTGAATGGACAGGTGGACAAGTATCAAAGGTTTCATACTTATGCATCCAATCGAATTAAAGGACTAGAAGCAGAAATCAACGATCTAAATGCAGATCTTGAAAAATCAAGCAAGAAGAATGAAGGACTTGAAGTTGCAATCATCTCTCTACAAGCAGATCTTGAAGCATCAAGTAAGAATAATGAGGAACCTCTTGAAAAGGAAGGCCTTGAAGCAGAAATCATCTCTCTCAAAGAAGATCTTGAAAAATCAAATAAGAAGAATGAAGAGCTGCAACAAACATGTGAAGAAAACGAAAATTGGTTGAAAGAAGAGATTCTAAATCTGAAGGATCAAGTAGAAGATGGAAGAAAGAAAGAAGAAAGCATGACAAAGCAATGTCAAGCCTTGGAGGTTGAGGTAAACATTCTCAAAGGTAAATTAGAAGAAAAGGTTAAACTTTTGAGGTTTCAAGATAGTACTAATATTTTGGACAATATTCTGAGTAATCAAAGGTCTCATGCTATCAAACTTGGTCTTGGTTTCCATGAAACTGTTAAAGGAGAATCTAGCTCACAAGGAAGTGCTAAAAATTCAGAGGATGTCAATGCAAAACCTGAAGTGTTGAAAGAGACAAAAGATCAACCAACAAACATGAATCCTCAAAGGAATTCATTCAAGAACGTTGAATGTTTTAAATGTCATAATTATGGGCATGTTGCAGCAAATTGCAGAAGCAGAACAATTCAACCACAAACAAACAGATTCTACTCAGAAAGGTACTGTGATAGCTTCAAGGGATATTGTTTCTCATGTAACAAGTATGGACATAAAGCAGCTGATTGTAAAAGGAGGAAGATTAGAAATACTCATTATGATTCTTATGCTTATTTTTCTGGACATATGAGATGTTATTCTTGTAACAAGTATGGACATGTAGAAAAGGAATGCAGGTTGAACAGACATGAGAAATTGGATAACTTCCAGCACACAAATAGAAAGTTCAAACAAATCTGGAAAAATATGGAGGACCGATCAGAAACGTAGGGAATTCTGACCCTACTGCAGTCATCCGCTTCTGAAGCTTACTTCTCTGATTGACTGCAGGAATGATGTGGGATACATTATGAGATTTAGTAATGTATCGTCACAGGGGGAGCAATGTATGATGAATCTCATGGTTGATTTGATTATTC
The DNA here is from genome assembly GCA_034641835.2 of Pinus albicaulis. Lineage (NCBI taxonomy): Eukaryota > Viridiplantae > Streptophyta > Pinopsida > Pinales > Pinaceae > Pinus > Pinus albicaulis. The sequence continues at coordinate 1,004,277,611 of CM076581.1, forward strand.
TGGTTATATGTATTTCTGACAGAGCATCTGATATGAAGAAGACAGGTACAGGAAGGACAAGTTCAGGGGGAGATGAAGGAATGTGAAAATTTCTATGCTTCACTTTCCATACGCGGGTTCGGTGAAGAAAAGTCGCGTATACACGCGAGTTACAGCAGACACAGTCGCGTATGAATTGATGATAAGAGAATTTATATGATAGCTGAAGATCAGGAGAAGAATTTCAAGGGGAGCAGCAGGTTGAATACTAATAATTGCATTGTTGGCAATATGACTGCTTATTCTTTGGTTTTTGTGATACTCATTCTCAAATGATGATGACTTGGTACATGGCTTATTATGATGAGATTTTGAGCCCTGGTTGCTGATAAGTATCTTTTGTGCTCACACTTGGATGAGTTGGATGTCGTTTGATTCAGAAATAAGAATAGATCATGCAGAGTTTGTTACTATGGTTGAGATCTTTTGCCTACATATGTTACTTCATGTTAAATCTTGAAGATATTGATGATGTTGGACCACATGGATGATTGCTTGACACGCATTTGAAGATGTTGTTCTGGTATGATAATCTCTCTTGGAAAGATTGTATTAATGCTGCAAAGAATCTGAAGGCTTGGTTACTAATGTGCTTATGCTACAACCGTTGGATGACGCTTGAAGACACAACTACACTGTTCTATCTATATGTAGTCCAGGAAAGCATTCAAATATCACAGAAAGAAGCTGAACACTATATTTTTCTCAATATAGATCAACCGTTTAAACATAGAAGATTAACAGATACGTGGGGTTTCCCTCGAAACACACGCGTATATAATGCGAGTTCATGCACAAGAAATCGCGTATGTCCTATCGTCGACTTGTTTCCGTTTGAGTCGGCCTCTTTCACAAAGACAAACGTTAACATGTTTGGTATCTCCGATACTGTTTGGTATCTCTGGTGGTGTTCCAGTTCTCATAATTCTGCTTCTAATGTTTTGATAAAGATGCCTTGATGATTTGTTGGTGAAAGTGTTCAGGATGCTCAAACTAAGGGGGAGCCTTAGTCATATGAAAAGGATGCTTGGATGCACAGTTTCATGGGGAGCATTAGCTTTGCTGAGTATAATGCATTGTTGGCATTATGATGGTTCTGAAATATGTTCTCTTTCTTGAGGACTTTCTGGTGTTGGTCTTAAAGTTATATTTGTAGTTTGATGAAAAGGTCAAGTTGAGACCCATGATGTAAAAAATTGTAATATTCAGTCATGTAAGGACTTGTCAAATTTGTAAACCCACTTGGTTGGGTAGCTGAGTCAAATTTTGTAAACCCACTTGGTTGGGTAGCTGAGTTGAAATGTGTAAACCCACTTGGTTGGGTACTTGAGTCTCATATGTAAATACACTTGATTGGATCTTTGATGTAAGTATGAGTCCTTGGTGATAGGAAGGTCATAGAGTCATGTACGTCATTGTAAATTATGGTTGAAGATTCGACATGAACTCGGGGAGGAGCTTGGTCACTTCGGCTATATATCATATGCAACGAACGTTTCTTCCACATGTGGAAAAAAGGGGGAGAGTATGTTGGTTTTGATCCACCCTTTGCCCTTGATGTCGAAGTAAAGAGTGACTGTAATTGTTTGAATGAAGAGAAAGAATGGTGTCAAAAATGGGGAATGTGACATGGTGTCATTGTATTCTTAATGTACCTATACGTTGTGGTGATCAAACACCATTGTGGTTTCCATCAAGTCCAAAGGGGGAGATTGTTGGAAATATGATGCAGAGTGTTGTCCTTGACGGCAACCCACTGAATGAAGATGAAGACATGAGATTGTTGACATGTGTTGTCCTTGATGGCAATCCACCTAATGAAGTTACTCTTGACTTGATGGACTTGGTAAATGATGTAAATCTGATGTGATATGATGTTTTTTGACAATATGATGCTGGGTACCCACTTGATAGAGTGTTGTCCTTGAATGGCAACCCACCTGATGAAGTTGTGCTTGATAGAATGTGTCTTGATGAATTGAATCTGATGTATCTATAGTGAGTACAGAAGGTAATGAAGAAAGAAATCTAGTATGTGATAGATCTATGATGAAAAGAGTATGTCTCTAGGCATACGCGGATTTTCCTAGGGGAAGTCACGTATGCACGCGGGAAAGAACGTGCCAAGTCACGTATGGGCAAAAGCGCTCAAAAAGTGCAAAACTAGGGGTAACCACCATGGTATTGACCCATTGTATTGGGTAATGATTCGCCTAATTGACCCGTCCAAATACCATCGGAAGTAATGTAGTTTTGGGCTCATCATTGTTTTTGGCTCATGGTATTGAAAAAGGGTAAACCTATATATAAAGAGAAGAAATTCATTGTGCAAATCATGAATGTGGGAGCAAGATGTCTGAGCTTGAATGAATACTTCTCTATGAAGTATATATGTATGGAAAGGGTAAAGGTTTGATGATAGATCTGAATCTATGATGCACCTATGAAGAAATGATGAAGCAGGATATCTAGATCTGAAATGTATTTGTATTTGCTAGATATGTTTATGGAGTGATTAAGATCTTTGTGATGAGGCGAACATCTGTCTGAAGTAAAAGGGTGAATCTGAACTGAATATCTGATCTAAAGAAGTATGCAGCTCTGAAATGGTTAAAGATCTATACGCTAGTTCGTCGCAGAGGAAGCGCGTATATACGCGGCTTATCTGAAGAAAAAGCGTGTATGCGCAGTGAAATTTATGTGCAGATGTATACGCTAGTTTATGTGGAACGGAAAGCACGTATATACGACATCAATGAAGGGAAAGCGGACAGTAAAACCATACATAAAGTCTATGGCAAGAAATGTTTGATCCGTTCGATGGTTTACCAATATCCGTCGCAAGTTATATGTATCCGGTTCATGGTCACATCCGTTTGCAGCATGGAAAGGGTCCAGTCCGAAAATATGATGAAACGTGGGCCCGCAAGTTGTGTTCTATTGAAGCTTTTGGATCCAAAGGTGAAAATTGATGAAACGTGGTCCATAGAGGTGTCGAGGGTTGTAGCCTTCGGGCCGTGGGGTGGTAACTCCCTTCCGGTGAGGTTGGTAAACGAGATTAGGGTTTATTCTCTTCCAGGAGAGGTCGGGAACAGCCGTGGGTTGGAGCTCTCTTCCAGGAGAGGTCGGTGAACGAGCGCCAGGGTGCCTCGCGTGTTGGTAAGAGTTCCATCTCGCACATGTTGTAAGATGTTTTCTCTATAATAAAATATTGAAGGTCGAGTAACCGTTAAATGCGGGTTTTCCCGACTTACCAAGGTTTCCACCTAAAAATCCTAGTGTTCATGTGTGATGTTTTGTGGTTTATTATGCTCTTACTACACATGTTTACCGTTTATTAAACATCTCGGAAGAATGAATGATGGAATGATATAAGTGAAGGATTAATGACTTAATTAGATCTTGTGTATACGCGAGTTTCATAAAGGTAATTGCGTATATACGCAATTGTGGTCAGAAAGTAGCGTACGGGTTTTGTAGAAGAAATAAAAGTAAAAGTTTTGAATATGCAGAATATCACATCACCCCCTCTCAAAGATTTTTCCCAACACCGCGAGAGCCGAGGGCGAATGTGTTTTTCTGCAAGAGCAACAGGGAAGCACGGGCACACAGGATATCGACGTAATGTAGCACACATGTACATTTGAACACTAATAGAATGTTGTAGTTGAAATGAAATGCTTTTTCATTTAAATGTAGGGTTTTTAAAGGTGAGAAATAATGGTCACAAATTAATAAGCATTTCTTTGGGAAAAATTTAAATCTTGTATTGGGTGATGAAGATAATAGAGGGTATTGAATCTTGATTCTCGACATCTAGAGAGAACCCTTTGGGTTGTACCAACACAATCCAATGGAATTGACCAAACTCAAATAGAGTCAACCCTACTATAGGAGGAAGGGCTCGGCAGTAAGAACCTACCATTTTGCAAGAGCCGAGGGGGAATGCTACCTTGCAAGAGCCGAGGGCGAACGTTGAGGGCGAATGTTGAGGGTACCGTTCGGTAAGAGCCGAGGGCGAATGTTTTTCTCTACAAGAGTGGAGGGCGTAATGTGCGAAGGATATCGTACGTTAATGTAGTTATTGCGATGGATACGAAACAATAAAATCATTTTTATGTAGCGCCGGATATAAGTTTCGAATTTTTATGTAACGCGTATATAGATTTCGTATTTTTATGTAGCGCGCATATAAGTTTTACATTTTTATGTAGCGCATATAAGTTTCATATTTTTATGAAAATGCATACAAGTGTCATTATACCGATAAGAGAAAAAGCGTCAAGAGTTGCGACGGTGTTTCCAAACGTCACAACCGCGATATTCAGATTGTAATGACTTGCGACGTTTGATACTGTCGAATAGCGATGTTTTGGGGCCATAGTGTCAGACAGACACTTTCTATAAACATCGCATATTTACCAAGCAAGTGATAGTACTGAAGGAAATTTCCAACATTTATCGAAAGTCATTGAACCAAATTGTTGGAATTTCCACCAAATGTAGTAGTGAGAGAGTTAGGATTTAGTAAGGTAGAACTCTAGATTGTGTTTGCTATAGTAGGAAGGAAAAGGCCACCTACGAGAAAATCTAAAGCGAAGAAAATTTCTGTAAAATCACAATATAAGAACTCAATTTGTGATTGTATGAAGCATGATTTGTTAAATGCATTTATAAAATGTGTGTATGTACCAGAAAGTACGCATTTGTATAATATAAGTGTGGTATTTCTGAAGAACCAGATATAGGAATCAAATTCACAAGGAATCTTGATAGATCTTTTTGGAAGGCTTCCAGGACTGCTGAATGATCTAATTCAACTCATGAATGAATGGAGTAGAAACTCGTGAATTCAGTCCGGACAAGTGGCATGATATACAACTTCATCGTGTTTGTATTCCTATGGATCAAAGCTTGTTTTATGTTTACAAAAACTCCGTAGTTGTTTAGAGGGTGTTCTGAGTCGTAAAGTGATGCGATTTGAATTGAGAGTATTTAAGAAAGCATCTTAACGAAAACTTCGAAGAGATTGATCGGCAAAGAAATCGCAGGAAGGAAACTTCATTTGTAGACCATAGAATGGAACGAATCTTTGTTTGATGAGATCACATTATTGCATTCACTTTGAAATTCGTATTTGAGGTTGAAGAAGAGAAGGCACAATTAATGATGTAAATCTATGCTTGAACCGAGTTTTATTGGAACTTACAATCCGTGAATCAGCAGAACAACAACAGGAATAGGAAAACATGTGGTTTTTGCGTAGGTTGAAAGTTGTGTTGATTTGTTTTGATGAATGTGATAGTGTCAAGGAAGTGACATGTAGCAATATCAAACTGGGCCATTTCGCATAACTTCAAATATTTAATTTGCCGTGTTGGCTTGAAATGTGATTATCGTTGAGTTAGATGGAGATGCATAGTGATCAATTCGTAGAGACCGGATGAGTGGTTTAGGAACCACCAAAGGTTCTATCGCACCACTTTATCGGCATAAGCAAGAATTTTGTAAGGATGCTATACAGGTTAAGCTTGACACATAGCACCAATAAACCAAAAATTTAGCACAATCCTTAAAACATTAAAAGATCGGCTGAGTTGGGATTGATGAAGTGTTTTGCTATTGGATCATGAATGGAATTGATGAAATCATTTAATCACTTATGCAATGCCAATAAATGTGTTGGATTAATGAGTGATGACATGGTGAAATGTGTTGGTAAATGTTGTGGGTTGAAATATATTATGTTTGTAAAATGGGATTTTAACCAAAGTCGAATATATGGATACGAATTTGCTGTGGGTATTTTATTATGTTAATAAACATAATTAGGATGAAGGGGACAATAAATTCTACATAAGTGTTTCACCGTTTTTGAACACATTCATTTTTTATATATGCTCATGTATGTAGTTATAGCTTGGTCTCATGTTATTTAATATATATATGGATTTTGTATATAATGTGTGGGTTTACGTGTACTTAGTCCGTGTCAGATGAGGAACCCATACCATGTCTGTCTTGGTATCCCACCCAAAGTATCACCATCCCCTTAATCTAATGCTTTGCACTCATGAGATGCTGAAGTGCACCTTCCTTGAGGTTCATGAGATCTTCCTATCACGGCCCAAATAGAACCCTTTGGAGGTTCATATATGTTTAGGTGGTAAAAATTCTCTTTGTGCTATGAGATGCTCATCAAGAAGATTCCATCCCGATAATGGAAAATTATATCCATTACAAGATGTCCACCATATATCATATGTCCCTCCATTGCTTCATGATAGTTGTCCTCAAAAGCTCCAATAATAATAGGTCTCATCTCATCAATCGTTGTTCAAAGGAGAACGATGTTGATCTAAATGATGGTGCATCTATTGTCTGGTGACCATACACAATGTTGACCTCATAAATTTTCGGGATTGTACCGATTAGGACTAGGCTCATCTCATCCTCTAAAACTCCACACTTCAACACAAAGTATTTTGTGTAGCTCAACAATAATGAAAATAGGGGATTGATATACATCTCCTTGTTGATCAAGTCAAAGGGTCCTCTGTGAAATGATAGTTTGTTGCTCCAACCGAATGGTTCTTAATCTTTGGTTATGCAATGGGTTTTAATGGTATGATCTCACAAATCAATACAGGTAATTGAATAATATGAGATGAAATTGCAAACTCAGATAAGATTTGACCCAGAAATATCTTGCATAGTTACAAGACTTCTCCAATAGGTATGCAATATTCTCCAACCATTGGTAATGGTGATGGCCGGGCCCCTCTTCTACCGTACTAGCATTGTTATCCGCTCCTCCCTCCTCGTGCATCTCCCGAATCATGCATGATACCCCAATATCAAGAGCTCAAGACCATCTTGCAAAGATACAAAGCTCCTCTTGATGTAAGTACTTTTAGCCGGCAGGTGGTAGTTTTTCCCTTTTCGATCGATAATGATGACATCTTCCTTTGGTTCCTCATGTAATATTCTCAATGATGGGAAGTGTCTGGGCTTTTCTTCTACCATACTTCTTCTTCAATATTTGATTGAAATCTACATACGTAGTCACTTCCTCGCATGTTTCAAAATGACTCAACTAATTAATCATTTGCTTCACCCCTGTGTTGTGCAGTCACTGAATATTGGTCAACTCTTTTCACCATCGGGTATAGTTGAAAGAATGTACTAACTCCTTCCTCCAAGATTTAATCGTGTCATGGATGATCCATCAAATGTGGTGTGCAAGAAAAATCTATGCCTTTTTCTTCTATTACTTCTCATGGATTCCTTCTTTCTTGAGATGTGGTGAAATTGCTGGAGAGCAGAATTTCCTGGAGTGCCTAGACTAAGATTTGTGTCCGACAGATATTTAATTAGAGTCTCATACTCCCAAGTTCCTCCATTCACACATTCACCTTCCATTTGAGAAAGTGGACCTAGTAGAATGTTGTGGATCTCTATGCATTGTTTCCGTTTTTCCGTTGTTGATAGGAAGTGTTTTGGACTCTTCCCCTATTCTCAACTTTCAGGTCTTTTTTCCTTTCTCTTCATTTGTTTGGACTCGTTTTAGAGAGATTCCTTGCATAGATCTAAATAGAAGTGTATAAAAACTTAATCCCTATTCAATTATAGATCTCTTTCTTTCTACCTCTTCTTCTCATATGTCAAGATGTATTCTGTTGCAGCCGAGATGAAGATCATGTTTCCGATACCATCATAATATCCTAAAATGGAAAGATAGTGAATATAGAAAAACAATAAATGGAGACCGCAACAATGAAAAAAATAATTAAATAACCATAAAAATAGACATAATAGATGAGCTATTTTATTAATATATGATAAATACAATAATAGGTGTTTTAAAATATGAAACACTCAAGCCAAACAAGTAGGCTAGAATGACCCCGAAACCATCTCTCAAAGGCAATTTATACCTGTCAGATTCCATAGAGGTTATACCGCATTGGCCCTATCAAATGTTGGGATTTCAGGAATCACGTGTTGAAAATAGAAGTGTATATCGTAGTTCAGAGCTTCGTATGATGCTGAATTTAGATCTAGGTTCTACAAATTGACACCAAGATAACCTAGAAATGACTTCATGATTTTAGCAATGTTGGAAAATAACCTCTTAAAAATTGCAACATATAACCGTTGGGTATGTAGATATGAAGAATGAACTAGAACAATATTGTTTTGTAGATGTAAAATCACTCAATGCTTAAGTGGTTGATTCCTTCTATTAAGTTCAAGATATAGCTCTTTCCTCCATCAGATAAGTCATGAATACAATAGTTGGAATAAAACTCATAGTTGTCGGGAGAAGTAATCTATAGCTTGGATGTTAGTATACAATAAATTCTAAGAATGTTTAAAATAATTCTAACAAGGTGAGGATGATCTCACGATTTCCTATCAAATAATGGAAACTTCTTCTCCTTCAAATCTACAAGACTAGATTGTACACCCAGAACTGTTGTTGTATGGAGTGTATAAACGATGTATTCTAATACACTTGATATCAATATTTTTCTCCTAGAAGAAATTATATCAAGCACAAGAGTGACATTAACTTCCACTGCCTTAGAAGGAATAGATAGAAACAACCTCCTCTCAAACTCTCAAACGTAATGCACTTATGACCTAATGGGAAGAAAAGAGAGAGAGGGTTAAATGTGGCACAATGCTCACATGACAAGGTGCCTAAAATAACTTTCAGAGTTAGGTACTTTGATGTCTCTGGGAAAGGTAGAAATTATACAAACAATATAAAAGGGTCATGATTTAACTTTTCTATCTAACAATGTAATAAAGCTAGATATTGAATCTCTTCTACAAAATCAATTGCAGAATGAAACACAATCATAAATCGATAGAAGCAAATAATAATGAATAAAACTATAAACACAACAATTTTGGGAGTTTAAGTCAAAACCTCTATCATATATTGTATTTCAAAGGTTTTTATTGTTTACCAGAAACAATTACAATTAAACTTCTTCTCACAAGAGTCTGATAATGCAATGACTGCCTCACACTGCCTAGACAAAAAGAACAACACTTAGCTAATGCCAAATTTCTAAAAGAATGTCATGGTAAATTATGGAAATGTAACTATATTTTAGGAAGTTGTATTTTCTGACTATAAGTGATCATGAAATCCATTAGGTATTTAAGAAGAAAAATGCACATCCTACAACTCATAGTTAACATCCTTCTACATCTCAACTGGTTCCATTGGAACTGACATGCATGCGGTTATTAATATTAATTATTAAATGGCTATGAGATTTATTATGAATTAAATAATATTTAATTCACTTGATCTCACTCAGCAACAAACAGCTACAACTAGCACAATGATCAATCACTTAACTGTAGTTAACTTGATTACAACATGCATTAAACTAATGCACTAATACACTTGAAGCCTACAAGAACTATAATTACTTCCTCATATGCCTCACCAACTACCCTCAACTTGAAATTCATGAGCTAAAATGAGTCTATCACACTTATTTAACTATTACAAGTGATTTTGAGATAAGATTAGCATTTTATTGTCCATCTTAATTAAGGGAAAATTAAAAATGATATTGCACCAATTTAGGCCTGGCCTCAAAGGTAGGTGCCGCTAATACCTCCTCTCATCCCACACTAGTGTAGGTTCTTCGGGACCTCTCACTCACAATATTGTAGGTGCCGTACCTTCTTTGTTGGACTTCAACACTCCCTATCAACAAGAAATGGATTATCCTTCACCCCGATCTTGCTCTATGGTATTCCGAATTTTTCCGTGAGTTCGTCGAAATATTTTGCATCCTAATCTTTCCATGGAAATGTACCGAAGTAACATTATGTGTCTTCGCGTATAACCTTGGAGAGGGTGGTACCGTATGTCTATGTGCTTGGAGCTATCATGAAACACAGATTAACTAAGAGTCTAATGCAACTTTGGTTATCATAATGTATCACTATCGTATCCATCCTAGAACCAAACAAACCAACCAGATATTTCTCATCCGTATAGCCTCATATTTATTCGACTGCCTCCATGTATTATTCCTCCACTAAACTAAGTAACATGATCGTTGTTTCGTTGTACCAAGAAATTGTTTTCAATCATATGTTGAAGATCCCCTAATGTGATATTTCTGTCCGATGGACTCCGCTCGCCCACCGCAACTATGAAGCCCTTTGAAGCCTACCCTCTATCCGTTTGTACCAACTATACTCGTAGTGCCCCGGAGATATCTCAAGGCAGTCCCTCTCCTCGCCCTTCCAAAAGGGCTCGCTCAAATTTTTTAACCATAGCTTGACTCAAATCGGTTAACTCCAGATAGCAAATGTTTGGTCCGTGTTCACTAAGTATATCAAGCAGAACTAAATTAACCACCTATAGCGTACCATCTACTACCTCTCCTCAAGTAGAATCCTATTTCCTCCAATTTCCCGGAAGAGTTTCAATGGGTTTAAGACCTCTCCATGTAAACTTACCCATTATCTATTTGCATACTCTTCTCGTAAAAAAGGTTCACCATCCCCGCCGCCATATTTCCAACCAAGGAAGAATGAAGGAGTCATATGTCCTTCATTTCAAACTCCCTCAAGTAAGATCCCTCTCTTTGCATGAGGTATCAGAATCAAGCCATCACTCCGTCAAAATTATATCATCAACATAAAGTACGATAATCAAGAGCGACTGGCCAACTAATCGGTGCTGTGTTTGTATCCGTTTCACTTTTGGTGAAGCCCAACCCGTTGAAATAGATGTCACTGACAAGTGGAATAATCACGAGGGGCTTGCTTCAGCCCATACAAAGGTTTCCTCTTTGAGTCAACACACATGTGACTTACTATCAAAGATCTCAAAACCTTCTTGTCGCTCTATGTACACTTCTTCCTCAATAACTCCATTGAGAAATATAGTTTTCACATCCATATCCGATGAATGTGCCACACTATCCGCGCTAGAGTGAAAGGATAGATCTAATGGAACAAGACTCACAACCTGCAAAAGTATCACCATAGGAATCCCCTCAATCCGTGAGAATCCCCGTGGCTGCAACCGTCGTGTACTTCTCCACACTCCCAATAATAGCCTCGCTTTACCTTGTAGATCCATCTAGATCCAACCACCGATTTACCAACCGTCTTGGGACAATCTCCATGCATTGGTTCCCGAAAAATGGAGTCATACTCCTCCACCATTGCATCAACCCAAATTGGTTGTTGTAACGTCTTCCTGAAAGGAAGATGGTCAAACACAATGCACTTTCTCATAAGACGCCATGTATCCAAGAAACATATCTTGAGATCGTCTCTATCTCAAGTGTAAGAAATAGGGCTCCACAGAGACTGCTGCATCAAGTCTCAATCTATCAAATTTTCCGTGGTGCGCCTTCTACCATTTCCTTCAAGGATGGTCACATGAATGTTTTCTCGCCACTCCATGATCCTCTCGTAGGCTGCTCACATCTTGAGGTTCATCCTTTGGAACTAATATTTCCTCCTATGCATGCAAATCCAACTCCCTCTCAAGGACCATCACATCGCTTTCTCTTAATCAAATTTATATCCCGTCGCACAACAACGATGTGCTATTTGGAAAATACACCCGATAGTTATGTGAGTTTCAAAGGTACCTACAAATATCCCAAATATTAGTTGTTGGTTCCAACTTATTCCCGGCATCTTTGGTCACATGTACATAAACAAGGCCAAAAATCATAAAACAAAGAACATCAAAGCTGCACAAAGGAAATCTCTTCTCGTACGATGCCAAGTATCCTATGAGGACAACATGTTATTACCAGAGCAGTATGCCTCCGCCCATAGATGTAAATTTGTAGGGCCCCTGACCATGCAACATCGCTCTTGCTACACTCCACAATAATTTTTTTTCTTCTCGCGACCCCATTCTACCGTGGGTTATGAGGTACAATCGCCTTTCCGAATTCTTTATTTTTTGCGTGCTATTTAATTGTCTGAAGATGTACTCACCACCACCTGCCGCTCCCAAGAGCTCACACAGATTCCGCGTGTTTCTCTCCACCCAAAGTTGCTTGAACTCAAGAAACTTTGGAGAACATCTAATATTTCTTCTCGCATGAATTAGATCCAACACTTTCGAGAAAATTCATCAACAAATATCACATAGTAGTTATGTTTTTTTGTCGAAGCAAGAGAGAATGGTCTCAGCACACATCCGAGTGAATCCCTCGATCCCTGCCTGACTCCTTCTCATGAAAGGTGGCTTTGCATATTTCTCATATTACATCTCCTTGCATGTGTCCGATCGCACAAGTACCCTTGGGAAGACCTATGAAATAGGCGCACAAGGACTTTGCCAAGCTATATGGTGAAGATGGTTCAACTTCCGGTGCTACAAGTCACCCTCAACCCACCACCACCTCTTTCCCCGCCTTACCCATAACCTTCCTCGCAACCATCTACATCAAGTTTATACTTAACTCCAATCCCAACACTTGGATTGTCCTGACATGTTTTGTGTCATAGGAAAATATTTCAAGAAAAACAACATCATAGCCTTTATCCTCCAACATTGCAACCGAGACTAATTTTTCCTTCAAGCCTAGTACATGCATTACATATTTTAATTGAAAGGTTTACCCGATCACTGAAGGTAATGGTATCAATCCTAGTAGAACTGCATCGTCTGTGATCACCCATTTCTATATGCATATGCAAGTCCTTCTCCTCCAAGCTACCGAAAAGTTATTTCTCTCCCCGTCATGTGAAAGGATGCAACACTATCCACACTACACCGATCTCATTATACTTGACACCATGCATGCAATGAGCAAGAAGTCAAGCCTGAATTGTGAGGCCAAAGCCTCAACAACAAGTAAATCCCAAAGCCTCTTTTTCTTCTTCTTTGTGGATAGTTAGTGGCATAATTCCCATGCTCGGTGATGCTGAAACACTTTACCTCGACATGTCATTTTGCCACCTTTACCGACTCGCATTTGGAATGGAATTTCTTTTCCTTTACCCTTGTTCACCTTGACATCCAAAGCACAATATTCTTCATCTTCATTCTTAGATGAAAATCCATCTTTGGTATTCCGTCTAACTCATCTTGCATCAAATCTGACCAAATTAATTCTCAATATGGTAGATTCTCCTCCCAATGAGAAAGTCCTCGATAACTATGCCAAGCCATTGGGAATTTCTCAAAGATCTAGGTTTTACCAAATCATCATTAGTGACAAGAATAACGCTCACAAGCTCATACCGACATTGTACAAACTGTTAAATATTTTGGCATGGTTTCACCTTTCTCCATATTGATCTTCCCGATTTTATCATTCAATGCCAATTTCATATGATCACTTCTTCTTTGAAATATCCAAATCTTTCCACATAGCATATGGTGTTGTTTTTCCATGGAGATTCTTGAGACAATGTGGTCTCTCGTACTCCTCCGTAAGATCCTCCTCGCCTTGCTGCCTTCTCATTTGCCACAATGGGTTTAGGAACATTATTACTAATGAATTCCTTCAAAGCCATTGTCTTTGTGCATCGCCTCCATCTTGTCTTTCCAAGAAATATATTTAGAGCCGCCTTGAAGTTCATACTCCAATCTCAAGCCATTTAATTACCATCATGAACCACTAGCACCAAGAAAGTCTTCTCGTAAATTTAATTTATTCAATCATTGTCGTATCCTCCTCCACTACCGTGATTTTCTATGCTTTGATACCATGTAGAAATTATACAAAAAATATGTATATCATGGATTCAATCCGATCTAACAATTTATAATAAAGCTAGATGACCGAATTGCTTTACAAATCAATCAGGAAAATTAAAACACAATCACCAATCACATGAAGAAAAGGAAGAATCAATCAAACCAAAACATGAGCAAATTTCGAGGGTCGCTCAAAACCCCTCTCTATCATATATTTTATATTCGCATATTACACAAAATAATTACAATGCAACTCCTCCCACAAGAGTCTCTTGTACTCATCTAATTCTCTCACATTGTCTGCAGACAAAACTAACCAAATACTTAGCTAATTTCACTCTCTAAAACAACTCTTGCCTTGTTATGCAATTCATGTGGAATGAACGATATTTTTATAAATTTTGGCCTTCCTTAACTCACAAGAAGGATTGTTGAACCCACATTTTTGTCTTCATTTCTTCTTCTCATTTTTTACTTTGCTTCTACCAATCATGAACTCCTTTATTCTCTTTTTATCCTTCATACTTAAATCACATCGCCTAACAACCTAAGGTAAAAGCATTACAAGTAGGATTATTTTTGACTATTCTATGGTTAAGTTAGTAGTTGAAGTTACATGCTTGTTTTTTAACTCATCACCAGTGGACATGAAATTAATCCCACAAAGGATCATTTAGTTGTGGCCATATGAACGTCAGCACCTAGACTCGATTTGAAGAACTCGTACTACCAAAATCATACTCAAGGCTCCATGTTCCAAAGATACTCAAGTGCTTAATGTTCTAGCTCAACATTCCAAAGAACTCTCCATGGGTTCGATGAGATGACTAGCTCCCCATTTTCCAGAATCCGAGTCACTCGATGACTACTATGAAGCACCCTTCCGTATCAATGGTAAGTGCTTATGCTAGAGATAGGAGTAGTTTTCAAGAATTGGTTATCTTAGGTAGAGGTAATGCCACTAGGAACATCTCGTAGGATCTTCGTATTTAAAGTTGGTTTCCAACGATTTTCCAAGAATATAACTTTGTGTGGCTATTTTATAAATGTCACCGTGCCTATAAAGGCTGATATATGTAATAAGTATAGTTAGTGAGGATTTTCATTCATTTTTTCTATCAAAATTGGAGACTCTAAAATCGGTTATTCCATAATTAAGCTCAGTTTGTAATCCATCATGCCATGTTGCTGATCCAATTTCGGATTGTTATGAACTGAATGAGTTTATGAATTATATGCGTTGAAGTTTGGTTTGCTTCTGTAAGTTTTCGAGCCTTCTTTGGGTGTGGCAAGGGCCCATCACAATCCGGATCTAGCTTTTGTAATCATATGTGTAGGTAATTTGTGTGCGTTTTGATTAATTCCTGCATTTTAGTTTAATTTTTTTCTTAAACAATTGATTCAAGTTTGATTTCGATTAGTTGTCACAATGAAATTCGCTACTATGTGTGTTAATGTTGGATTGGTTTTAGTTAGAGGAATGATCTAATGTGCCCAATCTCAATTAAACCACAAGTTTTAATGTTGAAGGTCATGTATTGAATGGTCTCAAGGAGTTGTTTTTTTTGTGGGTGTGCGTTCGAAAATTACAAAGCTTTTCTCCATTTTCTTTGTGTTTAACCTTGCTAGTATTTGTTCATATACACGAAGAGAATTAGGTTGTTGTTCTTGCCATCTAAAATCACCTCAAATCCTAATGAACACTTCATGTGTGTACTCAAGCGAATAGATAAAATCGAAAGCGCGAGCCTCTGTGATGACAAACACAAATCAAAACAGAGTATGGCTGAATTAGCATTATCGTGGGGCTTTATTACAAGTTCGTAAGAATTGTGTCACTTCAGTTATGGCATAGGGCTTCATATTTCTAGCATACAAATTTGATATGAAATTTAATTTGCATAATGTGATTTTAATATGATTAATTGATTCTGGACAGTGCATTTTTAATCTCTTTGATATCATATTTCAAGTTATAAAGAAGAGTGTGAAGTGTCGTGAGTAGTATAGTTTGACTAAGTATTTATAGTTGTTTCAATTTCTAGTCTTTGCAATTCAGTTTTGGAGTGTCTTTCCTTCATTATACTCTGGAGCATTAGATCAATCATCTAGTTGTAATTGATTAAATAGTTAAGTCCGAAGTTTAGCAGCAGTGAGATTGAAGTTTTAGTTTCCAGCTTGAGGTAGTTTCTATTAGCATTGCCTTATTACAAAGTGTGCTTGTTAGACTTTGAAGTAGTTAAGGTTGCAATCAACAGTATAATTTACCTCTTTCATTAAGAAGATAGAGTATTGGTTTGCTAAAGTTTTAGGTAGGTTTTCTTGAGCTCAATTTGAGATTTGATTCATGTTAAATGCAACTGTAGCATAGCCTCTCAAGTATAGTTCTGTGTGTCTTATAGAAATTCAGAGTTGTCTCATTTTTCTTTTCATTCTTGAAAGTAGAATTAGGGTTTGATATTTGAACTTGTCATGGATTGGGTAATATATATTGATATTGGTTGAGTGTGAAAGATCAAGTTGTTAATTCAGATTGGTTAAGTGTATGAAACAAAGAATTCAAATCAATTTCCAATATCATGATCTTTTACTTGTTATTGAGACAGTGGAATTGATGTGAAGCATTCTCATTCTAGGGTTTGAGTATAAGAATAGTTATTAAGTGTAAAATTGATTCTTTGAACATAAGATTAATTTACATATACAAGTATATTAGATTTTCCATTTCTTTCAAGTGTGACTTGTAAAATCCAGAATTAGAGTTTTGTATTTTTGAATGAATTATCGAGTTTACGAGTTGAAGAATGAATTTTTTTGAAGTTAGGGATTTGTTTTGAAGCAGAAATTATGACAATTAGGTTTTCATTTAATTTGGATTCAAGTTAAGGAATGAGATAGGTCAAATTTATAGAGATTTCAAGTGTTCAAGTTGAATTTTATTATTGATTCTTCTTGCAGTGGCGAGATGGATTGATTTATTTTTTGTGAGTTGTTTATTCATAAGTATTTGTGTGTTTCATTACTTATTTGATCATTATAAATGAATCATTTAAACTCCGACTCAGAAACTGAATCTAGAAAGTGCAGTGCAACTCATGTTTATGAGCCCAGATGGACATATGAATAATGGAGGATTAATCTAACAATTATTTCTCCCAACATTTTTGGCATTTTTGCTGAGGAGTTGCAATTTATTATTCAAGTAATTATCACTGTTGAGTTCAGAGATCTTGCAGGATTTTCAGAGGGTGGAGAGGTTACGGTAAGACGTGAGTGAAGAGCCACGCATCCACTTTTATGGGGTTGCTCCAAAGTCTGACTGATTACTGCTTGTTCTCAATGTTTATCTTCCATTTCCTTATGCGTAGAAGTAGATCTAGGGATAATAGAGGTAGATTTATTTCTAGTTCGCAATTTCCTAAAACTTTTTGTTCGATAAAAATCCCATTAACTAATCTCGTTGATCATTACGCAAGTACTAAGCATGAAAAATGGAGCACCAATGGCAAGGAGATTTTAGAAGGGGAACTTCCAATTTAGGAAAGAGTAAGGTTGTCCATTGGATCTTTCTCCATTCACATCAGCACCAACATGGTAAACAATGAAAGAGAGAACATAAACAATGAACAATACCATGAGGAAAATCATGGATAAGGGGAAGGACCAACTCTCTTTGGAGTAAACTGAGATGGACCAAGGAGAGAAAACATTGATGGACCACGAAGAGGGCTAGAAGACGACAAAGAATAAAATACCTATGGGTTACCTATCCTTGATATCACCAGGAACATCATGATGAAGAGCATTCCAATGACCTCTCTGCTGCTCTTTTATGGTAAGTCCTTCGAGCATCCCGATGCTTTTATTTTTGAATTTGATATTTTATGCAGAATCTACAATTACTATGATGATGCACACAAACTGAAATTGTTCCCAGCCACCTTGAAACACGCCACACTTAGATGGTTTATGAACTTAGGGGAAAACACCATATACTCTTGGGATGACATGAAGTCTGTATTTCTTAGGAAATACCTGGAATTCTGCAAAATTAGGTACATCAACGAGATTCTGAGAATGCAACAACTAGATGATGAGAGCCTAGAAGAATATCTTAAGCACTTCCTGTATCATTTTTACAAAAAAACATTTGCTGAAATAGATGAACTTTTTCATAGTTATTCTAGAATTCAAGCTAAATTAGGTTGGAAGATTCGCGATAGTCTCCGAGATGCTACATCTAGGAACTAGAAACCGACTACTACTACTGTCACTAGAGTCGAACTAGGGAACCTACTAGAAAAATTTAAAGCTAACATCTTAAACACCATTGGAAACTAGCTCGACATAATGAAACATAAGAAGAAAAAAGAAGATGAAAGGGTTGCTATGGAATTATTTTGTCCCAAATGCAGACAAAATAAAATGGAAAGAGATTGTCTCATCAACGTCATTGAGGTTTGTGGAATTTGTGCCTTAGAACATGCCACCATAAAATGTCCATCTCTTCTTGGTCTGCAGGCCATATATAAAGGGAATGCCAAAGAAAATGATCCATCACAAGCAAGTAAGAAGCCCTTT
This sequence comes from Pinus albicaulis, assembly GCA_034641835.2. NCBI lineage: Eukaryota > Viridiplantae > Streptophyta > Pinopsida > Pinales > Pinaceae > Pinus > Pinus albicaulis. The sequence goes on from CM076581.1 coordinate 1,004,295,951, forward strand.
TGGAGAGGCCCCAGCCAGAACATGTTCCAAGAACTTAGTCGCCAAGGGTATGTTCAAACTCAACCCTGGAAATTCCATCCATCATACCCCCCTTAGGCTACTCCTCAAATGAAAAACACTCCATGGAACCAGAATTGGAGGGAAAATCCTTAGACGAACCCTTTTCAGCCCCAAAACCAGTTCTATGCGCCCTACCCAAACATGCCAAGCACCTCGTACAATCCAACAATGAAATCTTATCAGCAAGGGTATAATCCTCACACATATCAACAACCTTTGCTTCCACCCCCTCCTTTGCATGAACTTTTACCTGCACCATCTGACCCATAATCATCTTCGTAGGCACCTCAAACATTTAACCTGCCTCGTCCTACATTGTTGCCTGCACAACCCGTACCTAACCCAAACCATAATAAACCACATAAACCTGCACATATGATAAACATCCAGCCTTTTCCTACATACATGATCACTGCCATCCCTATGAACGAAATTCAATTACGATCAGGGAAGAAAGTTAACAAAGGGAAATCAATTGTCGTCATTAAGGAAGAGGTCCCATCCACATCATCTGAAAACCATTTACAAAATGAAAAAAAAAACATACACAAGAAGAAGAATCAAGTGAACCATCATACCCTAAAAAACGTCTCGTAAATAAATAAGAGACTCCACTTGAATACTACCTCGAAAATGGATTAAGGAATGTCTGCATCAAAATTCCACTTTTGCAAGCTATTAGAGACATCCCTATTTACACCATAATATTCATGGATCTATGCATTAAGAAGCCAGGTAGGAAGGGGCATAAGAACCAAAGTTTAAATATCATGATTCAAATTTCCACCGTGATTTATGACTTGGTTGTGAAGTACCATGACCCTAGGAACCCCATTGTCACCATTGAGATAAACGAAGTACTTTTTCCAAACACTCTTGTAGATTTAAGGGTGGAAATAAATGTCATGACATTTGAAACAATGACATATTTGTAGTTACTTGGGCTTAAACCCACCCATATCATTTTAGAAATGGCAAACAAATCTTTCATCAAACCAATGAGAACCCTAGAATACATAGTGGTCACTATTTCTTCCTAGAAATATCCTATATATTTTATCATCATTTCCTCGAAAAACTCTAGGCCTAGACATCTTGTAGTTTTGGGACACCCATGGTTGGCAACTGTTGATTCCGTCATAGGGTGCAGAAATGGAGAAATGATCATTTCCAATGTTCCCCATAACCAAACCTTGTCTATTTTCCCCCCTGCTTAGACAGCTGTTGAAGTACCATTATGGCTAGAGAGTCCCTATGGAGACAAAGACTGTATGTTTCCTTTGATGACATTAGAACAGTCTAGAGGTCTCCAGGAGCAGTCCGATGAACATATTTTTCACTAGTTTTTATCTCATAGTTCTTGTATTGATTATCCTATTTCTTTTAATGGTTACCAACATGTTTTTAGTGATGAGCTCCATGAGGCTTGCAATCTAACCATGTTTTCATATTTTTTAGTGATAGAGGACAACCATGACCTTTCCATAGAGCTTATGGAAATCAATGAAGGAAATAGTTTACACATCGGTACAAAGTTGACTACGAAACAAAAGCAACAGTTGATGGGCATGATTCATGAGAAATTTGGAGTGTTTTCTTGGGATTACCTGGACATGATGGGCATCCATCCAGACACCTGCATCCACCATATTTATACCAATGAATAAATGAAACCTATCTGATAGCCATAAAGGCGAATGAACCTAACACTAAAAGATATTTTCAAAGAAGAGCTTCAAAAACTTCTGGCTACGGAATTCATCTACCCCTTTTTGGACAGTAGGTGGGTGTCACCTCTAGTGGTGGTGCCAAAAAAAGAACGAAAAGTGGTGTATCTGGTTCGACTACAGAGAACTAAACAAGGCCACATTGTGTGACTACTTTCCACTGTCCTTCATCGATCAAGTACTCGACACGGATTCAGATAAGAAGTATTTTTATTTTCTATATGGATACATCGGTTATAATCAAATAAAATAGTTGAAGAGGACCAAGAAAATACTAAATTTATGTTCCCATGGGGTACTTATGCATATAGAGTCCTCCCCTTCGGTATTTTTAACACCCCAACTACTATTCAGAGAGTTGTACTTTCCATTTTCCCTGATTTTGATCCATGACTGTGTGGAGGTCTATATGGATGAATTCACAGTCTATGGAGATGATTTTTATCAAGCTTTGGAAAATATAGAAAATGTGTTGATGTGTTTTCAAGAAGCCAATCTAGCCCTTAGTAGTGATAATGTAGAATGATGCAAACTAAGGAAATTGTTTTGGGCCATCGTATGTCGCTAGAAGGAATTAAAGTTGATCCAGAAAAATCGAAGTAATTTTTCATATCCCTATTCCCTGTTTGCAAAAGGAGGTGAGAATTTTCTTGGGACAAGCCAGTTACTATCGTCATTTATTGAAAATTTTACTAGAATTGTAGTATCATTATTTACATTGTTGACTAAAGATGCTGACTTTGTGTGGAATGTCAATTGTCAACAGGATTTTCCGAAACCGAAGGACAAGTTGTCCACTGCTTCGGTATTGAGAGGACCAAACTGGTCCTTACCATTTCACATTTGTGTAGATGCTTTAGACACTGCACTAGGAGTAGTCTTGGGACAAATGGAAGATCGCTACATGTACGCTATTTATTTTGTTAGAAAAAAACTTTCCCCTACCAAATTACATTATACTGTCACGGAAAAATAATTGTTAGTAGTTGTACATACTATAGGGAATTTTAGGCATTATATTACTGGTTATGTGATTTTCGTCCAACCCATCATTCTGCTATTATATTTTTAATGAATAAACCAATTACTAATGGTAGAATAGCTAGATGGTTGTTTCTCTTACAAGAATTCGATATAACCATAATTGATAGGCCTGGAAGTGATAATTTGGCATCTAACTTCTTATCTCGTTTGAATATTGGACAGGGAAGCATGTCAACTCCAGTGCCCGATGAATTTACAGATGAAGCACTGTTTTCCATTTCTTCCATCACTCCTTGGTTTGTCGTTGTTGCCAATTATTTGGTGTTGGGGAAATTCCCTCGGAGCATGTTTGCACAGGAGAAACATAATATTATGCAACATAATGCTAACTACTCCTAGATTGAGGGAGATTTGTTCTACACTAAGCTGGATTTGATCATGAGGCGATATGTGCGGGAAGATGAGATGTACGATGTTTTGAGAGCCTGCCACAATGAGGCCTTGTGGGGGGACTTTTCTGATAAAAATACTCACATGCATGCAAGGTTCTCTGTACTAGGTACTATTGGCCTTCACTCTTTAAGGACACCAAGAATTTTGTTTGTAGTTGTGACACTTTCCACCAGATGGGGAAATCGGTTTCCTCAGATGAGATGCCTCTTCAACCAAAAATAGCCATTGAACCTTTTGAGAAGTGGGCATTGGATTTTGTAGGGCCCATCTCCCTGATGTCGAAAAAGAAAAAGTCTATCTTGGCATGCACCTAATACGTTACCAAGTGGGTGGAGGCTAAGGCATTATATGTTGCCAAGGAAAAGGCAGTAGTAGATTTTTTGTTCGAGGATATCTTCATGAGATTTGGTGTACTGCGCGAGATTGTCACTGATCAAGGTACACAATTTACATCAAATTTGGTCAAGGCACTCAACGAGAAGTACCTGATTAAGCACCATAAATCTACCTCTTACCACCCCCAAGCTAATGGGAAAGTGGAGTCCACGAAAAAATTCTTGGAATCCATCCTCACAAACACCATTCAACTACACCATATGGATTGGGTGGATAAGTTATTAGAGGTATTATGGGCTTACAAGATTACTTGGAGGAATGTGACAGGGCACACACCTTATGAACTAGTCTACGGAAAACAGGTGCTCTTTCCCATTGAATTCCAGGTAAAAATGTTGAGAACTGTTGCTTGATTTGGAATGAACCTGAATAAAGCTCAAGAGTAGATATTGATGCAGTTGAATGACCTCGAAGAAATGAGGCAATATTCCTATCATAGAACCAAATTGGTACAAGACCAAAGAGCTCGATCATAGGACAAGTTCATTAAGAAGAAATTCTTGCGTCTAGGGGACTCGGCCTTGTTATATGACAGTAAGTTTAACCACTTCAAATGTAAATTTTCTACTATATGGTTAGGACCTTACGAGGTAGCTAAATTTTTTTACAATGGTTCAGTTCATGTTAAGACCATCGATGATGGCAAGACTTCTTTCGTAGCGAATGGACATCGGCTTAAAATTTATCATAAACCACTTTCACATGATCAGTTTTTGCAGGAAGTTCGAAAGGATCCAGGATTAGAGCTGGTTCATGCAGATGGCCAACCTCTTGCTAGTTCGGTTGAATGATTTCTTATATATATATATATATATATATATATATATATATATATATATATATATAAATATATATATATATATATATATATATATATATATAAACCAGTGGGTTGTAAATTTTTCACATCTACAGGTGGTTCTCCCCACAACCCATATAGAATAAAGGAGAAATTCGTTAGGAGTAAGTTTATTCCTTTACCCAGGCCTGGCGAATTATTTATTGAAAAGGAGCATTTTGGATTTTTCTTTGGATTCCTTCAGACTCACAAAAAATGAATCGCTTGAGAATTAACTAATCCAGGCTCGTAAAAATTTCATGGACCAGTAGTAGTATAGGGATTCGTTGAGCATAGAATTGTTATTTTCTGGGCTCAAGGAAATTATTACAGAAAGGAAACCCCTTTGGAGTCTTCTATGGGAAACTCAGACTCTCTAAACATGAATGCCCCGAGCAAGAACTACTTTAGGCTCCATAAAAAAAATAGGGTAATGGTAGTCTAGGGATCTATTGGGCATTGAATTATTCTTTTCTGGGCCCACTAGAATAACTACGGAAAAGAAGCCCCATTGGAGCTTTCTTTCAGGACATTTCAAGCTCCCTAGACAGAAATTCCCTAGGCAATTATCATCTCAAGCCTAGTCAAAATCCATGAGATGATAGATCGGTTTTCAGTGCCACTACACAGAAATTTGGTGGTAGTTTGTCAAAGAAGTTACAGATTCCATGTTCTGCTCTTATGTTAGCCACTCTATACCTAAACTATTCTCGTATTTTTCATTTTCATACTTAAACACTCAATGTTGGATTGTGGTTTGTCTTTAGAAATTTGTTGTCCTAAGATTTCATTTTTGTCATTTATATCATAATATCAATGATGTGAGAAGTATTATTCTACTGCCAGCGTCCGCTCTTGAAATATTTTTTTTTAGAAGAAGTCCTATTAGTCTTGGTGCCACTCAAATTGCTGGGTGCATGTCATTGCTCCTCTATGATCATTTTTCACAGCAAGAACTATGCTCCCAACAATGGACCTGTTGCTATAATGGGAGATATTCACACTATTTTTATGCCCAATATTGTTTAAAGTAACATTGGTAATGCGCTTAATCTGCTTAAATTAGTCGTAGATAGTTTTAATAATCACTGCATGTAACTTAATTTTACCTGAATTTCCCTAATACTAAGCTATACCCCTATATCCACTCTTGATTCCTAATCTATTCCCAGGCCCATATTGAACCATTCTTCCTTCATAATTCGACCATTGTCCCCATTCCCTTTCACCCATATTCATGATTGCATATAATTATATGTGGTGATAAGAATGGTTACATTCGTTGAGTGGATCAATCTTGAGGTGGCTGTGTATGATGGTAAGAGAAGATTAGATGATAAATGGGGGTACAACAAGCATGATCCAAGTGCTCCACTGTAATGAGCCATGATTTTTGTATATGATTGCATAAATTTGACACAAGGATTTCTACATTCATGGCATCCATCATGTGCACAAATTCGACACAAGGTGTCATCATTTTCTTACGTAGATGAACTAATATGATACCACTAACTCATCTTTGATTATGGTTTGAATGGGCACAATCTCAGAATTTGTTGAAAACGACGATGCGGTGATTTCCTTGCATGATATACGAATTCATAATGGGACTTTTTTCATTCAAATTGTGGCCATCATGTCATACTCCATCGCCGAACCATGTTCTCATTGCAGACCACGATCACACCATCATCATCCCTCACAGTTATGCACTGCGAGCATCTTTATGCAATGCAGGGGATGTTTAATGATGATTGAGGGAATTTATAATAACCATGGTCATTTTTCATATATGGTATGTTTCTTTGTGCCACATGTATATCAATAATAAACACCAAGGCTTCTCAATTGCATCCATGGTCTCTGCATCATTAATGTCATAGTATGGCTTGACTAGGGTCGTTGGATATTTTCCTCCTGTGCGATTGGTATCCAGCTTTCCCTCTATGAGTGAATTGTTACATGTGTGTTCAAATTTGTTTCCTTGATCATGGGGACCGATAAGCATGATATGACCTTCATTCATTTTTCCCGAACCCTAGAATACCAACTATGTAAGGTAGTCATTGAGGATAAGGGTTGGATGATCTTCGTCCAAAATTTCCAAGGATATAACAGTGTAGTGGCATTGTCCTTCGCCTAGAACTTTGATGGGAAAAAGGTAAGAATTGAAAACCTGCATCTTGAAGTCACAGAGGGATCACTCAGTAAGGCAATTGGGCTACCCACGGGGGGAGAACACTTCTTCAGAGGAGGCCAATTAAATATACCTAAGTGCGTATAATTTTTTAAACCAACATACGAATCATTAAATTGGGCTAAGGGAGTATTACGCAGTTGTATTCAAGACCAGTGGCATCCATTGCTGACAATGATACTACGTTTCTTGACTTGTGAGGGAAGGTATGCCATCGTTTTCCTGTATCACATCAAAATTTTGATGCATTTTACTAAATATTTTTCTATAGACATTCCTCATTTCTTGAAGCTGAGCCTGCACAAGACAACTAGAGGGGTACAATTTGAAAGAAAGAAGTATGAAACCTCACTCTACCATCACAGTTTGATTAATACCTTGGCTGTTTCTAAATTGAGCAATAGGAATAAGTCTTGGGAATATTTCCTCATAGAAAAATTTCCAGGAGAAGCAACCCAAGTAAAATGGAGACAAAGATATATAGGTCAAGCTATGAAGATAAAAATGGAAGCCCCTGTACTTACTTCTCAAACTACTCCTGCTTCACCCACTTCACTTGCCCAATATATATCACTCCCTCCTAAGAATTCTAATAGGCCAAACCCTTCCCTTAGCCACGGAACTGGGCCTTCAAAGAAATATTCATATAGGAAGCAAAAGGGGAAACGAGAAAGAGAAAAATTGACTCCCACTGAAGAGCTAGCTGAAATTCCTTCAACAGCAAGGCCCCCAGTTCAACAAGAACATAAGCCCAAGTCCAAGAATAGAAAATTTTCAATTCCTCCTCACAAGTCTTCAGCTCCTGCTATAAACACTTCTACACAAGATAGAAGAAGGACTGGGAGTATGAATAAACCCCCTCACACTAAATCTAGAGCTGCTAGTCCTCAGCATGGTTTTGTAGCCTCATCTCCCGATTTTGTTACTCAATCTCCCTTATATTTCCCTACATACCCTTCACCTTCATTCCAGTCCCAAATCCCAGATGAAATTTCCCAGGATCTACAAACCTTCACCCCCATTCGACCTTCAGCAAGTTGAGATCAACAAATCCATTCTTTAAAGCAAAGTGTGAGTCATGTGCCTAGAGGAAGCCATTCCCAGCATTTAGCAACTCCTGCAAGAATATCCACTCCTGAGGAAGAGGAGAATCTAAAAAACAGACTGGTAAGGCTCCAAAAGAGGATTACTAAACTAAAATACAAGGCCCATAAGTTTGAGGCATTGTTTTGGCATATCAGCAAGGTAAATGACCGGTTGTGGGATGAAAACCTCAGGTTTTATGCACAAAATGATGAGCTTGGGAGGAAGGAAAAACAACTCATAACATGGAAAGAATTCATATCCTAACCTGTAAAGAGATTAAGTGCTCAGAAGTTAGCTATGCAATTCAAAAAATGCTCAATTCCAGTCAGAAGAAGTCTTGAAGAGTTGATCAAGGTAGTTGTTCTTTGAAACTTGATTGGGTCCATCTCATTTTGCCTCAGATGCATGAGGGCATGCATTAGATTAAGTGTGGGGGAGATATTGAACCCCTCTTTTGTCTTCTATTTTTCACTTTCCTTGCCATTTTTAACCCTGTTTTGGTCATGAATGAACTCCTTTATCTCCTTTTTGCCCCCCCTATGGCTTGAATCACATAAGATCCCAACTTAAGGTAAATGCATTACAAGTAGTGTTATTTTGACTATTTTATGGTTAAGTTTAGGTGGTTGAGTTGTATGATTTTCTGTTAAATAATATTTATGGGTGATAGTTGTGAACTGTGCATAAGCAGGACCTATCCAGCTAAGGAAAAACACAATTTTGACACCAAGACATAGTTTATAAGAATTTTACTTAAGGAAGAATAAGCCAGGAACTGTACTTAAGAGCTGGTCAATACTCTCACTTTGGTGGCATCGACAAGCTATTTGAACTCAAGGATTAATGACCCTCATGAACTAGCTTCCAAACTTTGTATAAAACAATATCATCTTATCCATGTAGCTACAAATGGAGAATGGTTGAACATAAAATCTAAGATTGAACATTGTAAAAAGAACCGATAGGTTGAATTAGTATAGGAATCTGTTGGAGTTGATTTTCATAATATTTTGTAAATTGAGGGTTGGCTATAAATCCTGCACCCAGAGAAAGATCAGGTAGTCCCAAATTTATGAGCGTTTCAGCTATTGATGTCAAGTGTAACTTCATTTTTAATATAAAACTACTTCTGTCATGACGAGTTGATATATCTATAGATCTGAATTAGCTTGTTGAGCATCTTTTACCTTCTGTAAGTTTGCATCCCAGGTGTGGCAAGGGCCTACCACAATCTGGGAAGTTTTATTTGTTGTAGGTAGGACTTTAATTTAGCTATGTGATCCTTTACATTAATTCTGCTTTTTTGTTATGTGTTAGCTTAAATTACATTTTTACCTCACCGAATGGTGTAATACGAGTTTGATTATCAATGTCTGGTTGCGGTCTTGAGATTTGTCTCTCATTCTGGTGTGATTTGTGATTTCATAAAACTCACTGATAATTCTGACTTTTTAAATATTTCAATAAATTTGTAGAGAGCATCGAGATCCCCATCATCGTGAATCAATATGAAACCATTGGATGAGTGTTTGAATCAATCGAATAACAGAGTGAGCCCTTTGTTCTATCTAAAAATGCTAAATGTGATGAGTTGATTAGATAAACATAGAATTAGCATTTTAAATCCGTTTTATAATCTTCCACAAATTTGGATGGTAACAATTTCGAAGTTCTATGTGTTATAAGGGATCGAAGACTCTAAATTAAAATGTGTAATTAGTCACTCCAGATCAATCTTCTTACATTTAAAAAGTGTCATTTAATAAATTGGTTTAAACATCGTTGTTTCAAATTAATTAGGGGAAGTTTGTAATAAGAACAACGCAAACTGTAAGTGGGAGTTAGATGGATTTCAAAATGTTTTTAGAATATTAAAAATATTTTCATACATTCAGTTATTACATTATGATTTGAACATTGTTGGTTTGGAAATTATTTTTCTATGGGGCTGTAAGTGTAATTCCGAGTAGTATTAGGGTGAGGAATGAGGTCTTGTTTATAGATCATTAAGATGCATCTGAATTAGATTTGATCATTGCATGCACATTGTGATTCTAGTTTGGTTGGTCAATTCCGTTGCAGTGTGCTTTCGATTCCTTTTGTCATCAACGAGATATTCTGAGTTAATAAGAATAGTGTGAGTGTTGTAGATAGTCTAGTTTGATTAAGTGCCTATATAATCTCAATTGTTTTGATTTCTAGTATCTGCAATTCAAGTTTTGAGTGTCATTTAAATTAGGACTCCAGAGCTTAGATAGATTAGACAATTGCCATTTAATTAAGATAGTTGAGTGTTGTCAAGTGTGAATTTCATCTTTTCATTAGTAGTGTGAACATTGTGGTTGAAATATAAGTTTCCAGTTTTCATTTGAAAGGATTGGATACCTGTAGCTTTCTTTTCAAAATAATTTTTTAGTACAATGTGTGCAGGATTTCGAATTAGTCAAGATTGCAACACGTAGAGTGACTTATTTCCATTGTCAAGAACAGATTATTGGTTTGTCTTTTAGGTTTCTCAAGCTTAGTTGTTCAATGAATGAAGAATTTAATTCATGATTGCAAATAGAAAGAGTAGCATAATCCTTTATTTCATTATGAGTATTCCAATAGCAGTCTATAGTTACTTTTTCTTCTCATTTATGAAAATAGAATTAGGTTTTGATTGAATTCTACAAAGTTTGATAATTAAGGTTGCTTCTAATATTGTCAAAAGATCAAATGGCGTGTGTGCAGATTAGTTAAATTTGAGAAACCAAATTTTGTTAACTCTTGTTGACTGAATGTGTGAGGCAGAGTATTCAGATTATCCCTTATCATAAGCATATGTTATTTATTATCAAGACATTGGAATTAGTATGAAGTTTCTCTTGTTCCAGGGTTTTGATGCAGGAGCATCAAGCTCAATTTTAATTATTCATTTGTGTAAAATAGGGGGTGAGGGTTTTTTATTATTTTATTAATTTTAATAATTTAAGAGAGGAAAATGTAAAGGTAAGGATATATTATATATTATTTTAATAATTAATAGGATATGAGTGAATTAGGTAGCAAATTTAGGGAGTAGGAATTCTATGTACGGGACTTTGTTGAGTCCACACCTAGAATGAATTTAAATTAGATATAGTTGAGATTTGTGGGGAGAGATTTTTGGAATGAATTAAATTCATTATTCATGTATAAATGTGAGTGTTTTTGTGAGAAAGAGACATAGTTGAGGAGTTGAATACGTGAGGAGTACAGGAAGAGTGAGGAGTGGTTTGAAGGGCTAAGAGCTAAGAGGTCACCCAATGTAATATTTGGCCAGAGAATTTTGATATTGTTATCTGTAGTTGATGTGCATGGTTCTTTTCACCTTCATGTGAATTTAACCTGAATGTTTTTATGGTTTTATTTTATAGAAGAATTGAGCATTTTCATATTCGATTGAAGCAATGAGTTTCTTATATGCCAGGATCTGCTTTCTAGCAGAACCCCGACATCATTTGGTATCAGAGCGGGGAAAGATACCTGTTGTGAATTTTCATATATGTGTGTGTGTGTGTGTGTGTGTGTATGAAATATGTATAAGCTATGGACGCAGGAATTAATTGGCAAAGGGAGGAATTTATCAATGCTGTTGAACGTATTGATAGAGCACCATAGACCGGTGACACCTCACATATATTGGTCGAATGCAGAGAATTCCAGGCAGAGCTAACTAAAGCTAAGAGCTCGTTGAAGGCGTTATTGTTAGCGCTAAAGCTAACCAACGCAGATAATTCCAGGCGGAGCACAACAGAGTTTTAGAGCTCATTGAGGGCATTACCACTAGCATCGAAGTTAACCACCGCTCATTGCATGTATATGGCAAGTAAGACTGCGGATAAAACAATTTAATTAAGTTGAAGCATCAGTTGTG